>VMKM01000001.1:2066437-2147883 GCA_008360985.2 Macquaria ambigua | reverse complement strand
AGATGTTGTTTGACTACATACAGTATCGGAGCACATTTAGTGGAGAAAGACATACCACTTTATGGTTTTGGTGTTCAAAAACATACAGTAGAACAATACAACTCTCTGTATGGAGGCTCTCCAACTGACTTTGGTTTCTGTGGCTATTTAGTGAGAGGAGCCTGCATTGGCAATATAGGCACTTGCTTCAAGTGGAAGCTAGCTAGAGGTTGCAGAGCAATTTTATTGTTCAAAAATGTCAGTCTTTCTTTTGTCCCTCCAACATGCTTCATGATCTTATATCCCAGGACCACCACTGGCGATTTGGTGGTCGCTTTGATCCCAGCCAACACATGACATTTCTAACATGGGTGGTCCTGCTGGGAATAAAATCCCTAACGATGACAGTGTTAATACTGCACTCAACCTGCTGAGCTACTGAACAACACGGAGAACACAACTTCTGATGCTGATTTCTTTGTGTTTGTTTCAAGTTCCTTGGCAATTTTTTTATTTGCAACATTTTACTAATCATAAAAAAATGATTCGCTTTTCTTCAGTTTTTTATTATACATAAAAAAAACTCTGCCATGTGCAGAGTTCCCATCCTCACTCCTTAAACTTCAGACCACTGTCATCATGCATTTTTCCAGGCCAAATTGCCTACTGCTGCTTGCAAGACCCAGCCAGTCTGAGAGCGTCTGCATACCTGTGTCTTGGTTAGATTTACGGACCTTGCCATTTGATTAGCCCTTTGTAGAAGCAAGTGTTCATTGTCTGTGTCTGTGTTTGTGTGTGTGTGTGTGTGTGTGTGTGTGTGTGTGTGTGTGTGTGTGTGTGTGTTGATGATAGCGCTCTAGCCTGCAGCGCTTGTGTCAGGCTGTGAGGCCTCCACAGATTTCCCATTGCTCATAACAGAGGATCTGTCAGCTGCACATGCACACCGACTCCTGAGGAGACTTGCGCTGATGGAAGGACACAGTGGTTTGTTATAACCATTAATCTAATCCAGGTGTGCCCCGGCAAGATCTGCCCTAATTCTAATTTATTGTGTTTTCCCACAAATATTTGTTCAGAGTTGCAGAAAAGTTGAGTCACGATCGATTGTCATGTTCTCTCAGCATTGGTAGACTTTGCTCATAAATACTTGTGTAATTGAACTGATGTGATTGTACAGTATATTATCATATGCAGGTGATAAATAGCGACCTCATTAAGTAGGTATTTTAAAATATCTTTTTATCAAATTGCATTGCTTCATTTAAATGTGATTTTTTTTTTTTTTTTTTTTTTTTTTCAAAAGGAGAGTTTATCAAATGTATCTCAACATTGTCCCAACAGCACCATACAACCTCATTACCACGCAATGAAACAATAATAAAACAAGACCATATGACAGCGTGATGGATTCAAGTCCCTGCAAGTTGGACCAGTGGCTGCCTTGAAGGTTGGGAAAGCTAATTGAAAACAAAAATGCAGAAGCACTGGTATGGCCTTAATACTTCAAGTGCATCAGCTAATCCATATAATTCAGTGTGATGTCTTCAATTATGTGATATGTGTATCAATTTAAATGTTTAAGTTCACAAATGTACCCAATGCACTGTCTGATCATGGCAACTAGGACTGCAACTAATGATTATTAATTATCATACTTATTAATTACTGATTAATTGTTTAGACTGTAGAATGTCAGAAAATGGTGAATAGTCACAATTCCCCAGAGCCCAAGGTGACGTCTTCAAATTGCTTGTTTTGTTCGACAAACATTCTCAAAAATGTTAAATCCTTACATTTGAGATGCAGATGTTTGGCATATCTACTTCATATGGGACAGGAACACTTATTCAAGTATTAAACTGTTGTCAATTTGTTTTATGTCGATCAACTAATCAATTAATTGACCAATAATTTCAGCGCTCATGGCAACTACTTGTACCGTCTCCTTTTGTACAATCTAACATTAGTAAGTAAGTAAGTAACTAAAACTTTATTTATATAGCACCTTTTTTAACACAGGTTACAAAGTGCTTTATATCAACATCAGTACAGAAAAAAGAAAACACAAAGTGCAAGAGCACAACCTTGAAGTTAAAGAAAAGCCACCCTAAAGAAGTGGGGTTTTAACTGTCGTTTGAAACAGTCAACAGACTCAGCTGATCTAATGTGAGATTGTTCCAAAATCTGGGTGCTAGGACGGCAAAAGAACAGTTGCCTTTGGTTTTTCGCTTGGCATGCAGTATAGCCAACAGGTTTTGGTTGGATGACCTAAGTGGCCGCTCTGTAGTGTGAGGGCTTAGTAGCTTGGAAATGTAGGCAGGAACTAAGCCATGTAGTGCCTTATAAGTGACTCTTTGTGAATCTTTAAAATACCCACATGTGATTGTTAAACATGCCTCCACTCTTCAGGGAAGACATTCCATAAGACTTTGGAACCTGGCTGCAGGGATTTGCTCCCATTAGTCAGGTGGAACACCGACTGGCTCATGTTCCACTTCATCCCAAAGGTGCTGGATGGGGTTGAGGTCAGGGCTCTCTGCAGGCCAGTCAAGTTAACATGACGCATGACCACGAAAGCTTTCAGTTCAAGTAAGAAAAAAATCAAGAGTTATTGTCTGACAGGAGCATTAAGGAGGCATTATGGGCGCCTGTAAACTTGTTCTGTCTGTTCATCAGCCTGCAGCCATGCACGCTAACACAGAAGAACCACTTAATACCCTGACTGTCATGCGTTCACCTATAGATTGGGGTGGGCCAAAACCTTACGCACTCACATTGTGTTTCTGCTCAGACAGTGTGTTGTTACAAAGGCATGAACACACACATTAAATAGACACAGTGTACTTGCTTGCTTCAGCCTGCTACTACAGAGCTGGTAGAAAGACAGCAAGTGCAAACATTGTCTTGGCACATGATATAAAGGTTTAAAGAGTTACTTACTGAGATTATTAGAGATTTGTTTGACAGCATAACTACTCAGATACATGCCATGCAGCGTCTGCAGGACAGAGTATCTCTAAACTTGTTGAATTTTAAACCGGATGACGTTACGGAGCCTTTAATTGCAGTTTGACGCCACTATCACAAAGATATTGACTTTTGACGCTGGTTTTAA
Source organism: Macquaria ambigua (assembly GCA_008360985.2). Taxonomy (NCBI): domain Eukaryota; kingdom Metazoa; phylum Chordata; class Actinopteri; order Centrarchiformes; family Percichthyidae; genus Macquaria; species Macquaria ambigua. Next base: position 2,144,789 of record VMKM01000001.1, on the reverse strand, counting down.
TGCTGATGACAGCTCATGGAGTTGCCCCCATTTTCCATACACATACAGTTTGGTTAAAAGTCTGTCGGACGTCTGCCATTTACAGTAAGTGGAGTCAACGTGCACCGCCTCTGTAGCTACATTGTAGGCATCCCCATATCTGATCTGTACCTCTGCAAAAACTACTCACCACTGCCAAAGCTGCTAAAGAGATATCACTTGGAGAAGACTGATTGGTCAGCTTTGGCTGCTTGTGTTTTCTCCATCAAGTTTCTGATGCCTTGAAGATAGGCTCAGTAATAAAGCTTCCAATACGCTGGCAGTTTCAATTCCCATAATGCAACCCATTGTTCATTAGACCTTCCCTACCTGTTAAATACCCTCATCTTTAAAACTCCATGCTCCCAATTTGAAATGCAGATTTTCTGTCAAATATTTGAAGTCTCAAGCTTACCTGAAGACCGCCCTGTTATAATAAGGCTGTGGCTCAGCAGGTAGAGTGGGCTTTTCACTAGTCGCAGGGTTCCACTAGACACTAAACCCCAAATTCCTCCCGATGGGTAGGCCTTGCATGACAGCTCTGGTGTGTGAGTATGTATATGAAGGGTTGAATGAAGAGCAAATTGTAAAGCCCCTTATCCCATAATGTAGAAAAGTGCTATATAAGTGCAGTTCATTTATCATTTTCTCACACTTCGGAAACATTATACAGCTAGTTTCATAAGATGGCTAGCGCTCCCCATGACAAGTTAACTGACCTTTATGTGTAACATTGGTGGATTGCAACTTTAAAACAGGACACGGCCTGATAATGTATGGCACATCCATCTAATGCCATGCTGGTATCAGTGCGTGAAATCCAATGTTGAACTAGAAATATTCTATTGGAGGCATCCACAGTGGAACTGTCATACACCTTAACACAAATGCAGCTTTACTTTTACATTAACCATACTTTGATGCATGTTCCACCCTTGTCCACTTGCCCCTGTCCAAGCCAACCAACTTCCCTTTGCACAGATGTGCCAGTACACCTGGCTGATGTGACTGAGCCTGCAGGCCTGCATCCACAGTCGGACTCAAAGTTAGTTTGGTCATGAGCTTTTAGTCATTTTTGTCCTTAGTGAGTCACTGCCTTGTTTTTGTTGCGTCTGTGCTGCTCTTCTTTTCCATTTTAATACCATGAGACAAGTACATTAAATATGTAGATTTCAACACACAATGAACCAGAAGAAAATATAATATCATACTGGGATATTTCATGCCGTATGTCTTTCTTTGGTGAAGAGTGTTATCTTCAGCTATCGGCTCCTGACTGACTGGCCAACGTGTCATAGTACTCCAACTAAGTATGGCCTGGGCTGGCGTTCATAGGGATATCTCACAGGCTGGTGGGGAGATAAGCTAAGGGTGCTGACCAGAGGAGATCTAGTGTCAGCTTATCAACCAGGGCTGGCTGCCTTACTGTGGCCTGGAATATGAGAGAGAGAAAGGGCCTTTGTTTTCAGTTGGAGCACCGTGTTTGGTCTCTTGCGTATCTCAGCCCTTCACTGGCCCTCGTTGTACCCAGCCAGCCCTGAACCAAGGGCTGTGTTTCGCTGCAGATACAGTATAAGACTGACTATTGTTCTAATATTTCAGATTTGATGAATGAAAACCAGGTTTAACTGATAATTTCTGGGTAACGTTTGGGCATATCAGTCTTTCTGATAATGCAATCAGAGCATGCTCAATTGAATTTTGCCTTAACAAATGCCTGTAACCAAATAGGAAACCCGAGGCCCCCTCTGTAATAATTGTACTAATTCATAAAATGTTTACGGTTCCATTTTATTCTTCATGTTTGTTAAAATTTTGATCCAATGATGGCACTAGATATGTGTACCAAATTTCATGGAAGTCCATCCAATAGCTGTCGAGAGAGAGACATTTCTCTCAAAACCACAGATGTGAATCTCATGGTGGCGCTAGAGTAAAAGTCAGGAGATCACCAAAGTAGGATTGCTTCTCTGGGAACCATGGATATGTGTACCAAATATGATCGCAGTCCATCCCATAGTAGTTGAGATATTTCAGTCTGAACCGAAGTGGTGAACCAACCGACAGACAGACAGACATTGCCAGAGAGTGCCTTTTCGTAAAAAGTAAATCAGATGTGTCATAACAGGTAAATAATAGGACTTGAGACCTGATGGTTACCCTTTGATCCATCATAAAGATTCAAAGTAGTTAGCAATTGTTAAAAGTACAAAATTGTAGCAGTTTGAGCCAGATTTAGCAAATTATTCCTGCATGCAGTAGGTATGGTAATGACAAGACAAAAACAAAAAAGAGCAGTTTTCCAGAGCAGTGCCGTATTTCAGCTATAAGCTTATGTATTCTTTAAAGGTACACCTCTGCCCTACTCTGAGAAAAAAATCTCTGAGCGTGTACACTCCTGCTTCCCTCTCCTCCTCCTGTCCTCCTGCTCTCCATATGCCTCTCAGCTCCACTTTAGTGCTCTCCATTTCAGCCCATTAGGGTCATCAAACAAAATTTACAGGCCTTTGGTCCCTTCCCCTGAAAGGCCCCTCTCGCTGTGCCACTGTTCCCTGAGGCCCAACATTATGATATGTTTTGGTGTGTGTGTGTGTGTGTGTGTGTGTGTGTGTGTGTGTGTAATGCAATATGACAAGCAAGGGAAAATGCCCGGGTCATGGTGTTCTGCATGTTGTTAATGTTGTGTTTTTACTGTCACCTCTGGATACCACATAACTTGGTATCTGCTGTGTTTGTTTTGAAAGTTTTTTTTCAGTGGCTGCAACTTCATGAGAGTCAATAATAATAATAAGTTCAAGTTTTGACATCTGATGTTCTTAACCAAACTGATTTACAGTGGGAACAATTATAGAATAGTTTAATTATAAGTCAGTTTTATTCCTGTATGACAGAAACTCAGGAGTGACTCTGCTCTGTTGCTGTACAGGGAATTAGGCTTCACCAGAGGGGGAAACGAAATGTAAAAAAAGTCAAAGACAGGTGTCGCATCGAAGGAGTCTGGGACCAAAAAAGTAACACAATTACAAATGTGGATATGATACCTGACTGATGATAATGAAAGTCAAAGATCAGATGGAGGCTCCAGCAGGGTGGAGAGTGCTAACAGTAAACATATTTACAGTGGTTTGGCTCCAACAGGCAACTCAGTGAGAACCACTGAAATGTTAATTAGAGACAGCACATTCAAGTGTTTTGGAAAGAAACAAGACTAAATCAATAGTGATGTGCAGTTTTTGATGGCAGACAGGTCAAGGGCAACTGTCTTGAACAGATGAGAAACTAATCGACTTGAAGGCAGACAATTATGCCAGATGTCAGTGAAGAGTTGATGACAGTTTTCAAGAAGGGACGAAGATCTGCAGCAGTGGTTTTTCTGAAGGTTGTAGGAGACAAGTTTAGATCATTTAAGTAGGAATAGTGTCATTACAATATCAAATGTTCTTGTTTATATAATGACTTTTAATTATTTGACATTAAAAGGTGATTTAACATGACTGTGTGTGGGGATGAGATGGTAATGCTAATTATTTCCGTATTCTGAATAGTGGTTTGATGCACTGTGGATCACAGATTCTTTCTTTTACCTTGAAAATGTTGGAGATTATTTGTGCTTCACTCACCTGCAGGTAGAAGGTCTATACTCTCAATCCAGTACTATTCATTTAACATTGGTTTGTCTTTGTCTGTAGTGGTTGTTAGGAAATTACAAACTGGAAAGTTGACGTTTATATGAGTAATCGTTATTGCCCCTCAGACAGACTCTCCCACACAATAAGACATTCATACCCCACCTAGCTATTGACATCAAAACATGACAACAGAAAACCGCTGTTGAAATATCTGAAAGGCTGTTCTCGAATGAGCTCCAATGTTTGCTTTGTTTCTCAACAGAATATGTTTCTGCGACGAGGGAGTTCTCGAGGAGACGGGACGGTGCCTTCAGGATCCAATCGGAAAGGTTCAATAGGTCGTGGGGATGTCTTTGTAGTAGATGAGGACACGGACTTGATGGATCCAATCTTCCAAAATGGCGGACAAGTCAACCCTCAGTGGAAACCTTCCAGAAATGGACTTAAGGGAAGCCAGAAGGGGAAGCCTGAACTATCATCTAAACTATTGGAGGAGAACATAACCACAGACAAAAAGACAGACTCCAGTGGGAGGACTTCATCGCTATTCCCCGGAAAACCATCCGATGACATCACTGACCTGGACATCGGAAGTGTCACCAAGAAGCCCTCAGTGGGATTTCCTGTACTTCCTAAGATCCCTTCAGATCCCAGAATGTCCACAGACTCCAACACACTAAGGGAGGAGACAGATGAAAGGTCCAGGTCTGTCTCACCTACACCTCATGTCATGATCTCTGGTCCATCTGCTAAGACAGTAGTCGAGGAGGGGAGACCCATCACCACTGAGCACAACGGCAAACAACCACACAAGGAGCGCCCCGGCATTGTGACCATTGTATCCAGAGACAGAGACCTGGTCCTGGGCTCGGATGGCAAAAAGTACCGGCTCCAGAGAGGACCACCGGGCCAAATGGGTCCCCCAGGGCAGGAGGTGAGTGGTCTTATGGTCTTTCTGTTGCTTTAAAACCCTTGTTTTAATGCTGTAGTATGTATCCAAGTGTAGTCAATCCTTTTTCTCCCCAAACGACAGTAAAGAAAGGAAGAAGTCCTCTCTAGGTTGCTCTGCCTGAGGTAAACTGCTCAATGAGAAATTAGTGTTTTTGTAGTTAATATTATTGCAGTTTTTTGGATATTGATTACCAAGTCCAAGGCTTCCCACTGATTTAACAGTACATTGGATGTATCATATCAGAGCTATCTGTTGTCGGATAAGATAAAAAAAGTTAGGACAAGCCTTGTCAATGAAGAAAGTGTGACGTCTGTTTATGCTTTACAGCTTACAAGAGCTGTTCTCCATCAGCCGCCATCTGAATCTGATCAGGGAAGGTTACACTGCTCAAACATATGTTGATCCACATGTCTTTGATGCCGCAATCTGAGCACTAAGGGAACCGCACGGTTAAGCAGTCTCAACAGTTTGTCATAGCATTAATCAATGTGACAATCTTAACCCCTAGCTGCAAAGTTATCTGATTGGTGCCAAGAAGTACAGTCATTTTAGATTATCCAATCAGAGGGTTTACCTGGTGTAAGAGGTGGGTCATCACAGGGACTGCAGGGCAGACACAACCAGAACCAGACTGCACATCTGGTCACGTCTGGGCCGGTCTCTGGAGTCACGCTGCCATAAAATCCACAGGATCACTCAGCACGATTACTGTGATTGAAGACGGCTGTAGGGAACATGAGAGAAGATGTTCTTCTCTCTTCTCGTGCTGTAATCAGGTCTTGCTTGCTTAGCTTTTTTTAGTATTTGTTAGCCTGTAGCATTAGCCTTTACAAGTACTGTGTCAATCTAAATATTCTAGTAAAAGTATAAGTTTTAAGGAGAAGAAGAACAAAAAAATACTCATCACTGATTGGCTGGAAGGAGCATTAAAATGGTATAACAAGACGTCTCAAGCGGACAGTTTAAGTGCGAAAGGTGTATTCAATTGCAGGTAACAATAGCATCAATACTTCTGCTTGGTGAAAACTAACCTAACCATGAGTTAAAATGACTGTAAACAAACTTTGTAAAATGAGTATGACTTCAACACAGGCTTCCTTGATTTCCTTTGGTGACTGGCCATTGGCCAGATTTAAAAGATTCATGAATTTGTCCAGATCCCACAAGAACTTTCACTCAAAAGGACACAGTGCATGCTGGATCCACACAGTTCCAAGCAGCTTTAATGTACAATTACTGTATATTCCAATATACTTTAAGCCATACAATCTTACAGTGTTTTATTGGCATTCAAGGTGTTGGGAGTAAGACCTTAAAATTAGTCTTTCTTTTCAACAGGCAGTCAAATAGGCCACAAACTGGGAGGTTTTACAAGGAGCCAGTGCTTTGCTTGTCTCTCAGGTCTCTGTTTTTTGCCTCTAAGGGGTAGTAGAAAAGTCTTTAGTTTTAAATTTCCGAGATTAATTGTTAATGACACAACAGTTTTACAGTTTGAGCAGTGCTTTACTTGTGTTTTATTTTTTAAGTAGTGGATAAATACTATTTTGCATCTTGGAGGGGGCTTTTTCCTCGTAGTGTTTTTTGTCTTTTGAGCTGTTTTATTGAGGGTTGTTACTGTTTTCGCAGGGCTGTCCTGGTGAGCCTGGCCTTCCTGGGTTTAAAGGTGATAAGGTAAGAGAAGCTTGTTAACGACATAAAAGCCCATGATGATGTGTTAAGTTAGTCCACTTGACTCTTCAGGATTTAAGTGCCCCTCTGAATTAGCATCCGAGGCTATATCTTGTTTGAAAGCTCAGTTTTTTAGACATTTTAATACCTACTGCTATAAACTCCTGTCCCTTGCTCTATTAAGTCCACATGTCGATTATTTATGCCTGAGCCCCAATGCTGCATCAAATCCCTTCTATGATGTAATGTTAAAAAACGAGGCTGTGCTACACTACTAAGTATACCATATAAATTGATTTGTCTTGCATAAACATACCACTTCCTTTCCATCTCTCACAGGGTAAGACAGGCCCCGAAGGGAGTCCAGGAAAAAAGGGCGAGCCAGGACCTCCTGGACCGGCAGGTTTACCAACCCTCTACCTGTGGAAGAACACAGCGGAAGAATGGGCTGCCTTTCAGGTAAGGTGGTAACCACAGTGTACTCCTTCTTTTATTTAGTGCACTATTTAAAGTAAGTTGTTTTCCCTCTCCTTAAACAGATTCAGTCAGTCAGTTTTGAGCTTGAAAAAACAAAGTCAAGCACCTACTTTTTTATGGTTTGGATGACCACTAGCTATTCCTGCAAAACTGATGACAGCCTCAGATTTAATTTGTGTTTACTGCTAATCAGAAAATGTTAGCATGCTGACACTCTTAACTAAGATGGTGAACTCTGTAAATATTATAGCCTTCCTGCGAAACATCAGCATTTTAGCATTGTCATTGTGAGCATGATAGCATGCCAATGCTAGCCTTTAGCTGAAAGCACTACTGTGCCTAAGTACAGCCTCAGTGTGGTAGACTTACATATTTACTTAGGTCTATACTGTGACTGTGCTGTAGCTTTTACTGCTTATTTAATGTTGTTTTATTTTGGAATTTAGGTGTTAGAAGTACAGCATCCTTTAGAGGCTGACCTTTTTGTGTGTCTAGTTGGACACATTGGGTAACTGACAAAGATTCAGCCAGCCATGTGGTGTATAGGTTGTGCTTTTATCTGTTCTGTAAAAAACTCTGAGCTCTGTGCCAATAAGAATGAAGAGTGGCCCCAGTAAGTCAATTATATTATGTCTCATAAAAATAGTTAGATTTTTAGAAATCCAACATTCTCTTTGTGAATGTGTTTGACAAGTCAAAATGTGAGAAAGGTCTATGCAGAGACAGTACGGGGTCAGGTTTTATCCTACCTTAATACAAAGACTGGATACAGAAAGCAGAAACTTGACAGAGCTAGGCTAGCAGTTAGCCTAGCTCTGTCAAGTGCTTTCCAACAACTTTAAAGCTGTCATATTACATGTTGTTTGTTTCTTGTATATTTAACACATGAAGATATATAAATTGAGAACAAGCAGTTAGCATACCCTTTGGGACTCTTTACTGACCAACAACAAGTGTGCACTTGAGACCACACATAACACCTCAGAAGTCCTCAGAAGTTATCAGCTTTGCACACTTTTATAACATGCTAACAAGATATAAAACTTGGAGTTGTTAGGATATGTATTTTCCCTCTATTAAAGGACTCTTTAACTGTTTCTCCCTGCCTGCATGTTTACACAAACACCAAGCACATCCTGGATTGATCTCACTACTGAATCCAGAGAGATGAAATTGATATCTTTTCCTCTAATACCTGGTAAGCTAGCACATTTCCCAGTGTCCTCAAAACATTTTTCCAGTTGAAGTCCCCAAGATGCCTTTTCCTTGCTCTTCTCTCCTTAAGCTCTTGCGTAATTCACTGTCATTACCTGAAAGACACAGTGGACATCAAATGTTCTCCGAGGCTAAGCCATCTTACCCAGACCCATAAGATTCCCAGACTATCTGTAAAACCTTTGACCCTGCAGTTATGGTGCATGCAAGCTGACGCTCTGTCCTCATCTGTTTAATCTCTCTGTAGTGGCCACAGCTGTATGTAGTAGAATACACCCAGCAGTCTGTCAGCATGATGGAGAGCTGCTAGTTTGTTATTGAAGAAAGATGACGGAAATAAAAGTCTGTTAGTAGTTTGTGAAGGCGATTTGTTACTGTATGTGCTTTGAACTGTATGTGGATAACCTGCAGAGGTCATTCACATACTTCCATTCATTCTGAATGAGGGTCAGCGAAAAGGCAAAGATAGTTTTTTAACTACAGAGACATTGATGTTAGGAAGAAGATGATGGGATTAATTTAAAGTTATGTCATGTTTTTATTTTTGGATCTTTAACTTATCCTGTGTGTTTCTATTCTCTCTGTAGCAAACCAATTTCTACCAGTTACTTCATGCTGGTTGGCCTGTAAGTATGCTGTGACGATTAATATCCTGTCTTTGTTTGGGATTTAGTTGTTTTGTTAGTTCCTCTTGACCTGAGGCTGGTTTCTTCTTTGTGAGCTTGCAGACTAAAGAAGGCCCTGCAGGACCACCTGGAGAGATGGGCAGGCCCGGCATACAGGTAAGAGTTGAGCTCCATTCACAATTCTAAATGCAGATGATGAATTTGAATACATAACATTTAGAAGAATCTCTCTATGTGGATGAATTCTCAATTGATGACTGGTTTGTTATTTTTCCTGATCTTCCTTCTCAGGGGCCACCTGGTGAACCTGGGGAGCGAGGACGACCAGGGATGCAAGGAGAGATGGTAAGCGCCCAAGCCATTACTTCCTCATCCAGAAGTAACTTTATCAATGTAAATTGTCTCATAGGTTTCTGAGATGTTTCAAAATGTCAAATTTGGTTTCACATTCACCAAAAGCTGTCTTTCTAGATCCAGAAAAACTTATTTTTCTGGGTCTAGACTAACCCTAACATAAAAAGGGCGAGTAAACAGCAACAAACACTCCTAAATGTGATTGTGATTAAATGAGGCCTGTCAATCAAGGCAGCCCAAAAACATATGTTCCTTTAATGTAAATATCCCCATGACATGGGTTTCGCTGACTTTTTAAAATGTTTGTTTGAATTCTAACCATTCATTGAAGTTTAATCATGCTTACAGTTAATAAAATAGTCAAAATAAGAATGTCACATTTTTCTGGCTGTACCACTACATCAAATGAAATGAATGCCGATATTTGGGCATCATTTTATGTTCATTTCATCTTGATAAAATCTGACATTTTTGGTGTCATCGGAAACTTAAGACCACATTTACATAGTCAGTGGGTCCTATTGTTTATCCTCACAATGCTATTAGATAGCAAATGTGTTTATAGGATCGGTCATCTGGCCATGAACTCGCACAACCTGCAAACTTTCCTTCAAGCTCATCTCTTTGTTTGAAATCTCTGTGATTGTCCGTACAATATGAGTTTGTAAAAATAGACCCACCGGTGGATTCAGCAGAGTTTTAACAGTTGAACGTTAAGTTAAATGAAGTGTAATATAGCTGGTGGAGCAGAATGAGTGTGGTTAAAGGGAGTGGGTGTTTGGAAACCCTCTGCACACGAAACTCCCTGTGATGTAACCATTCTCATATTGAGAGAATAAGCAATAAAAGTATTTTATTGCTAAATTAAGAAGTTCCATATTTTTTTCTAAATTTGATTATACTGAGGCGTAGCTGATCCAGTTTTCTCAGTTTATCTTATGTTATTTCATAAGTTTCACATTCTCTCACTGAGACCTCCCTTCTTGTCATTTGGTGCAGAGTCACTTCAAATTTGAAAACCTTTGACTTAATGTGTATGGGTGAACAGCTTGTAAAAATAAAGGTAAATGAAACTGCATTACATCCATCTCAGAAACCATCTCAGATACATAAACATGTGTCCTGGAAGTCCACTGTGACCATATGGAAACTGTGAGCCTGTTATAACCATATGTTGTGTGAGGTCTCAGCTGGGAAATGAGTTGGTACTGAGGACCAAACAGTGTGGTTTGGGATAGTTTGAAACACTCAATTGCCCGTACAACAGCCTTTGGTGTCTGCTCTGTTTAGATCCCGTGTGGCAGAGAATATAGATCCACTGTTTGTGCGTGAGTCACGGTGTAGCCTGCATGAAACATGAAAGCACATTTTTTGCTTGTGCGGAATTAACAAGTAATGTCACCTCATCGTCTGTCAGCACTGATGTATGCGTGTCGTATACATGTACGCATGTAATCATTTGTTGGGTTGTGTGATCCCTGTGTGGTCCAGACCAACTGGTTTCCAACCTGAGGCTCTTGACCCCCCACAAGGGGTCACAAGATAAATGTCAGGGTTTGCAAGGTGATTAAGTGCAAAGAAAAACCGAAAGAAAATTACATTTTTTTCTTGTGAATTGCTAAAAAATTTTACCTGCACTGTCTTTTAAAACTATTCAAAGAAATCAATCTCATGGGGAAAAATTACACTTTGGCAAGCTGTCCAACTCGTAGACATATATATCTCATGACGAGTGGCTGCAAACTGACAGTGCTTCGTTTTAAAGGGTCACATGCCAAGAAAGTTGATAACTATTGGTCTAGACAATGCCCCACTGAATTGCAAAGTCGCCAATTTGATCCACCGACCAAGGAAAAATTTAGGTGGGGGTACTGACAGAAAGAAAGAAAGAAAGAAATGCACTTGCCCTGCCCTCATTACTACTACTGAGGTGCTCTTGAGCAAGGCCCTGAACCCCCAATGATGATTTTAATTGACTGTTCAAGTCATTTGTGAAGCAAAAATGCCAAACCATTTAGTTCCAGCTTCTCAGGTGTTAGCATTTGCTTCTTTTCTCCGTTTTATATTATTGCATATTGAATATCTTTGGGCTTTTGACTGTCGGTGGGACAAAACAAGCGCTCTGAAGACGTCACCTAGAGCCCTTTCATGATATTTTACATAGTAAATGATGAATCAAGTGATTGCTAATGTGTGTAAATGTGCAAGTGTGTAGCAGAGTGCTCCTGAAAAAGAGCACATTGTGCTAAGTGAAGCAACCCTGGTTAAATAAAAGTTAAACAACCTAACTCATTCATCGTGCCAGTCCCCGCATATGTAATACCATATCCATCATCCTCTGCAGCTTAAAATATAACTCTGTCCACTGCCAGCACAGGTGGTTTAGCCATTCACTGTGAATATGTACATGTTTTCCACCTGTCTTCAGGCAGAGTTATTGCGGGCTACAATCTTCTAGATAGTGTGTTGTTATTCAGGTGATGCCTTGTCTGTGTGATGAATGGCTCCACTGAGTTGTGGAGAGGGTCAGTGTCTTCACTGGACAAACTTATAATTTATAATGTAGCGTGAAGCTCACTGCGGCTGTAGAGCATCGGGATTTCACTCACCGTATTACTAGTTTGATTTCAGATTTCTTTTTTGCTTTACTTTGTCAGTTTTCGGTTCATGTTGTCTTCAAGTATCTTATAAAGATGTCGTAACTCTTCACTAATAGGCTGACTCAGTATCAACAGCGGTGATAATTTATGTTGTCTGATAGGGCGAGCGGGGTCACAGGGGCCCTCCAGGACGATACGGGGCCCAGGGGAGAGATGGGGAAAATGGAGAAGATGGTCAGCCTGGGTCACCTGGTGCTCCTGGATCACAGGTGGGCACATTCTGCATAGTAAACAGTTAAACGCCACACAAATAGTAGATGTACAGCACGAGTGTGTTACAGTAGGTAAATTATGTGTTTTTTTTTATTGAAGTTTTTCCACCTTGTCTCTGTTTGACATCAGGGCCCATGGGGATACAGGGGAGAACGAGGGTCCAAAGGGGAAAAAGGTGATGAGGTGAGGAATAAAACAGAACAGCTGCTTTTGTAAGGAAAACCAGTCCCATTTACATTTTAGATTTACTGTTTGTGAAGTTGGAGCCAAGAAAGCATGATTATACTCTATGCAGTTTGAGCTGCAGCTCATGAATGCTATCTTTCTTAGATTGTCATTTACGTAACATTTCCGTAGATACGTTTTACATATGAGTAGCTGTCACTTTTATCCAAAGCAGTTTCAACTGACTGGTCTAATTAGGCCTGGGTATCATTTGAGTTTGTTTTTTTTTATTCTAGTGTCAATAAAGTACTTGAGCTTTTGATACAGATACCAAAATGACACGTTTTTCTACAAAATCTTTTTTTTATTTAACAAAGGAAGCTAAAGTTCTCAAATGTTAAATTTTGTCAAAACACAAGCAGCCGTACAGTAACTTTTCTCGAATAAAAATGTCTAATTGACAAATTATTTGATGTAAATCAGGATTTGATCAAAGAGTAAGAAAAAAAAGATTGTGACCAGAAGTTCAATGCCAAGTTTCAGCTCTTCATAGTTTTCCCTACTTAGTGCTATGGACACATTTTGGTCAGTACCAAAAAAGGAATTAGGTTTGATGTCCCGCCCATTAAGGTTTCTTCTGTTGAACTATCAATGACAGCTGCTGAGCTAGTAACAGTTCTACCTTTGAAAGAGAGGCAGGACATCATCATTTAAACCTTAGTTCTCTGTGGGTTCATCACTACGAGCTACCTTGACAAGGTGTCATGTGATCCATTGTTATTATAAGAATATTGATTCTAGCCGCTTTAAATCCACATTTGTAGCATGAGAACCTTCCTCCAGATTGTAAAATGTAATATTTCATTTTAAAACGTGTTGCTTAAGTGAAATTGATTGACGCTCATATATGCAGGATAAAACAAGAAATTACTTTTACACTATAGGTAATGTTTCTTTCTCTACCTCTCCAGGGTCTCATTGGCCTCAATGGTCCAAGAGGGGAAATTGGCGAACCTGGTGAGAAGGTACTCATTGGTGATATTTAATTATCAGCCATCCTGAATATTTCAAATAGAATTTTGTCCTGACAAAAAGCTTTTACACAACATTAATGTAATAACTCTGGCCCTTAGTGGCCTGTTTTTATGAGGCACAAAGAGAGACCATACTGCCTGTGGCTCTAATGACTCTTTTTGAACAATACAATATAGTATAATGATCTTGGACTGTGTTTTTTCTTTGTTTAGGGCTCAACTGGTTTACCGGGCCCACCCGGTCCCGTCGGACCACCAGTGAGTGTCTTGTACCCTCCCTGTTTAGTTCCTTTTTATAAGTACAACAAACGAGGAATTTCTGCAGGAATTTTACATTATATTCATAGTAGGAGGTTCATAAGCCAGGAGCATTTCTCCTTTATCTGTGACATAAAGCTGCTTATGCATTAGGAAAATAACATGTGCAATCTGCTGGACAAGATGCCAGCACATTACAGGATCAATTTAAAACAATAAGCATGAGAGTAAGAGCTGTCCTTATGTAATACATTTCTTACACATCCAACTGGTGTAAAACAAGAGGAACAAAACAAACAGCTTTTGTGAAAGAAAGACATGTGCTTCTGAATCCGTTTTAATCCTTAATCCAGTCCCTCTTTGAACTTTGAGCAGCGAGGCACTGACTCCCATTCTGTCTTCGGTCTATTCTCGGGTTTACTTTGATTCTACTTGGCATGAAATCCGAATCTCTGTCTCGTAGTATTAGCACAGGCACTCCAACTTTTAATGCTATATTGTCATTAAGTTTGCTCTAAATTCCTGAACCTTCTCTTCAGGGGCCTCAGGGGATCCGAGGTGGCTACGGGCCAGAGGGGCCCCATGGGCCTGATGTGAGTGATGTGCCATTCGACTCTGGTTGCTACCATTAAATGCATGTCAAGTTTCAGTCAGTCAAGTTTTTTTTAACTTGTTTTGTCTTCTGTTTGGTTATCATGTCTGTCACACTCTTCACTGCTTTACTGCTTCACTATATCGTCATGTGGTGATGTTGACATTTAAAGGATTAGTTCAACAAAAAAGTAACATTCAGTTATGAAATAATCATCCCATTGCAACTAAAACAAGTGACGTTTGCACCAAATAGTAAATTAGCTCCTGTATTTATATGTCGGCCCCTTTCCAAACTATTGAGCTTGGCTTCTTTTTGTGGTTTAGCCTAAAAAAAATGCATACATGTTTAGCTTTTTTTTTCTTGAAACAGCTTGTTTTGAAGCCCATATTAAGGAAAATAAGAAAACAAAAGAAACCACTGTGTCATCATTTGGCCATGGAAGACCTGGATTTTGCAGCATGAGGAACTTGGGGAAAGTTATTAGACATCCGTCCATTTTCTGAACCGTTTATCCAGGCGGCTGGAGTCTATTAAAGCATGCTTTGGGCAAGAGGAGGCTAACGTTCTGAGCCTTTTTTTTTGCTGCTGCTCCAATTGTCTCAAAGATGTGGATGAAGGTTGAGAATTACCTGCTGTGTTCGGCTTTTATACAAACTCCAATATAGTTAATAGACCAAATTAGGGGTTTGTGATTAATGCCTGAGAATTTTCTATTTTGGGAGAACGCTGAACTGATGACAATGTGTAGGACATGTGTATCATTCATGCTGTTATGAACTTGTTACCAGGGGGAGAGTGGACTAGATGGCCCTCCTGGTCTGCTAGGACCGACGGTAAGCAGACGGACAGATTAGATGACAAAATATTTGTCTGTTAGTGCCAATTATGAATATATGTATATTCGTTTGTGTGTGTGTCACAGGGCGCACCAGGTTTTACAGGACGGGTTGGCAGTCAAGGAGTTAATGGCTCAAGGGTAAGACAACTGTAATATAAGTCAGTGATATGCAAGTTAAAGGTGGTTTTCCCCAAGGACTGTGGCGAATCATTACTTAAATGTTTCAGTTAATCGATCATTTGTGAAATGTTCAAAAATAGTGAAAATTGTCCACCTCAGAATTTCCAGAGCCCAAGGTGACATCCTTGAATTACTTGTTTTGTCCAACCAACACTGTAAAACCCCAAAGATATTAATTTTATAGTGATTTAAAACAGAGAGAAGCAGCTGATTTTCACATTTCAGAAGCTGGAACCAGAGAATGTTTGGCATTTCTGCTTGATTAATTAAATGCCTGGAAAGTTTCATAGACATCAAACTGAGTGTCTTAACTTTGCTTCCTTTGTGTATAAATCGTTTATTGTCTCTTTCAGGGGGACATGGGACCTGCTGGCAGTGTTGGTCCCAAAGGCCCACAGGTATACATTCTGTTTGGTTATATAAATGCTGCATTTATTCAACTTGCTGGAAATGTTTAGACACTGTGTTTGGCATAAAATGTGTTACCTTCCTTTTCTTTCAACCAGGGGCCTCCAGGTTTAGGGGGACAGATGGGACCTCCAGGACTCAGAGGACCCCAAGTGAGTACAGTTCAAGGCAAGACTGTTAATGGAGACTTTTGACTCGTTGGGATGCTGCTTCACTCACTGTGCAGGAGGTTAAAGTCAATCTGTGCATTTTAACAGGGACATCCAGGACTGATCGGTGCTCCTGGACCTAAAGGAGATCCTGTAAGTTTGTTCTCATCAACTTAATCTTGTAATTCTTTTTTTTTTCTTTTGTTTGACCAAACCTTTAAAGAAGTGCACTTGAACAGAACTCCACACAGAATAAGTAATGCCCTTGATACTGATATTGTGAAAGTGTTTTAAAGCCCCAATCCATGATCACTGCACAGAAACCAGTTACTCTTAACCATAAGGTCGTGGTTGAACTGTATAAACTATTAAACTATTATAATTGTTAAGGTTTATAAAATACAAACAAGGAATCAAAACAATAGACCTGCGGTAGGTCCGCTGTTATGTCAGACCAGCCCGTTCTCATTTCCAGGGCATCAAATACCAACGTTTTGTCACGGCCCTCGGCTCCTGGCTTTCAACCTAACCAAGTCATTTTGTTGCCTAAACCTGAAGGCTACCTTGTGCGTCTGTATGAGACACACCAGGCTTTGAACATAAACCCATCCGCATCAGGTGACGTAGTATAAAGAGCGGGAGGTGGTCAGGTTGGATGGATGGGTTTGTGTTCTGTGTGAAACCCAAAGTCAATGTTGAGTAATTTAAAGTTTTATAATGTTATGTAAGTGACTTACGCCAAACCATCATCTTTTCCTAAACCTAACCAAGTAGTTTTGTTGCCTAAACCTTAAGGGTACCTTGTGTGTCTTATGACAAACCTGAGATGAGAACATGTTGGTCAGGCAGATGTTAGGTTAGAGGTTCTTCAGGCCAAAGAACCTCTAGTGTGAAGTGTCCTGGTTTATTTTATTTTATTTTATTTTATTTTAAGCCAGTTTATTTCAGTTGAAAAGAAGTGGAATAAAAATCTGTATATTGGTAGTTTAGGGAAAAATGTGGAGTGGAACTAAAGTTCAATAAATCCTCATGTGGCGACAATAAACAAACAAACGCATTTCATGCTAGCAGCTTTTAGGGTAGCAAAGATTTATTCAGAAAGCAAAAAGGAAATGTTAAGTAAAATTGACAGATGTTTGACAGGGAAAAAAAGCAGGTGATACTCATCAAGAAAACTCACAGTACAGTTTAACCTTCATTATGAACATGTTATTTCAGTTATATAATATTCACTGTGCCTCATTTTGTTGCTAATTTCCGCA
Organism: Macquaria ambigua; assembly: GCA_008360985.2. Taxonomy (NCBI): domain Eukaryota; kingdom Metazoa; phylum Chordata; class Actinopteri; order Centrarchiformes; family Percichthyidae; genus Macquaria; species Macquaria ambigua. The sequence goes on along the minus strand of VMKM01000001.1, from coordinate 2,128,088 downwards.
CTTTTATAAATGGTTAGTAAAAATGAAGAGGGAGACAGACGGGGAGGTGGCTTGAAATTTTATTTTGCTTCCGACAGATGAGCATGACCGAAAGGTTTGAGAACCACTTGTTTTAGGCCAAGTTGTATCCGTTGTTCATTCTACAGATAAGGTTAACATGCATGAGAAGTCCAAAGTCATGTAACAACAAACGTGGAGGCAGCTGATATTGTGAGTCTGACCATGTAAGAACAGAGAATACAGTATCTTAATCTTGTTTTCCCTTCTGTGTTGTTTCCCTTCTTTTTGTTTTCATATCAGGGGCCTGTGGGGCCCATGGGTGCCCGGGGGGATCCCGGCTTTGAGGGGCCCATGGTGAGTTGCACTTGAACATATTCTCCAGTGTATTACGTCATTACATTACAGTCAAACACATGTAGGTACACACATTGTATGAACGGACTAGATGTATGGAAGAGTGTTGCAGTTGGGAATGTTGGATTCAGTCCCAGGGTTTGGTGACTGATCCTGCAACTTTTGTCACCACAGCTGTACAGTACCTTACAGTTCACACTGACAGACTGTAAATATATTTTATATATTTATCATTGATCTCTACAAGCACTCTGTTGGTAGACAGCATACTGTACTGCAGCCTTGCAGTGCCATCTACTGGTTGTAGTGTCTCAGTGGCTCATGACATGATGGCTGTGAGACACTGACTCTCTTCATTCTTGTGATGCAGGATAAATGACAAATAAAAATCTGACAATAAAGTGAAATCAAGTCAAATCAAATTCTCTGCTGGGCTTTACTGAAGTGTAACTCATTCCACAGATTTATTCTTTATTCCCTTAAAAGTCCTTCCAAATCTCTTCCATCTTTACATTATTTACAGGGTACACCAGGGACACGGGGTCCTATGGGTTTTCCCGGGGGAACGGTAGGTGCTAATGATAGATTTCCGAAAATATTTACTACAAAACATTATTGGCTGAACTTCCCCTTAACCATTTTCTTGTTTACAGGGTAACAGGGGACCAGATGGGGACAAGGGGGATCCAGGACCTAAAGGCGACAAAGTAGGAGCCAGCAACTTTCTGTTCAATAACACTGAGAGAAGAGAATAATACGTCATAGAGCTATTTAAAGGAATAGTTCAACGTTTTGGGAAATCGCTTTTTGGGAGTTAGATGAGAAAATCGATACTACTCTCATGTCTGCAAGGGAAATACTATATGAAGCTACACTGCTCTACAAAGCCAAAACGCAGTAACTACATATTCAGTCATTTAGTTAAGACCAAAATCTGACTTGTTGACATTTATTTTGCCATAAAACCTTTTTTTATGCCATAGAAATGTTTAAATTCAAAGAAAACAGCATGTTAAATGTGCAGATGTAACAAAAACCCAGCTACAAACCAAACCAAACCAAACCGTCAACTAATGTACACAGCTAAAGCTAGCTAGAGATAGCCACAGCTAGCCTTGACTAAAGCCCCATAACTGTTATAAATATATACATTTCGGTGAACTAACATCTTGGTCATTTAGTTTGTTATCCCACATAAAAAAGGCAGAAGCTATATCCAGTCATGGAGAATAAAAAATGCGAAACTGGTCCTGCTAAAAAGGTAGCTAGCCCAACGTTAGCTTAACAGAGGTCAGTTTTTGACTCCAGTGGAATTCACAATTTGCTGTGATCATGCTACTTTTAAATAATTTATTTAAATGTATCAAGGTGTAAATTAATGTATTATATTAATTTCAAGATTATTATTATTATTATTATTATTATTATTATTATTTATTTATTTAGAAATAGTAGATTGAAAGAATACTGGTAATGTGTTTTCCCCTCGATTATATTCCCTTTATGTCAATTATTTTTTGTGGAAGTCCAAAAAGACATGAAATAAAGGGATTACATCTTATCCTATTTATTACAGTTTACCCAGTCAGCTTGAAAACTTTAAGCCCTTTTTTCTCAACTTCAGCTTTTGTGGAGATGCTGCTTTCTCCCTTTGTAGGGCAGTATAGCCAGCAGCCATTTAGTTTAGCTTAGCACAAAGACTGGAAACGGGGAAACAGCTAGCCTGGCTCTGTCCAAAGCTGACAAAGTCCACCTACCAGCACCCCCTAACGCTTGTTAATTAACATGTTTTTTCTTGTTTGTCCAAAAACTGAACTGTAAATGACACATGAATATTTTATATATCTACTTTATCCTTAACTTCTCTTACTTTTTTCTGTAAGGTTCGCACGTACAAGTGTTCCAAGTCGGATTCACCAAACTCTCTTAACTGCACAAACTTCCTGTAAATAGCTTGTTTCAGCCTGATGAATGCCACCTGTCCATGAGGAGGTACATATTTGTCAGATTTCATCATTAGGATCATCAACGGCCGTAAAACTGCCATATAAGGCTGCCTGTGCTGCTCTGTTTGTTGGAAAGTTTCATTCTCAAAAATGTTACCAAAGGGTAAAAAGATGAATTTCACATCCTGTTTCGGAAATAAGCAACACATTAAGCATTCAGTTGTGGTATTAGAGGACTCAAAACAATAGAACAGCTGCCAACGACTTTTCATCCGAGCATTTTTGACATGAGATTAGATGAATTTTATTAGTTCTAATATTAGAACAGAGAATAGAATAATTATGCATCAAGTTTGGCTTTAGTTTAGTTATATCAATATCATATTTAAACTCCAAATTCATTCAGATTAAGGCATCATGATTTTAGGTCAAATTAGTGTTTTTGTCCTGCGGCAGACTTTCTGTATGTGACTTGTATGACAGGTCCAGACCACGTTCGTACCGAAGAAAAAGTACGAGAAAACTGGTGAATTTCTCAAATTCTCTTAAAAGTATGTGCCACTTAGGAACGAATGTAGTCGTACGAGTGGTTCTTGCATGAGGCAGTATGGTTTTACGGGGGAGTTATCGGCAGGACTATTTCTTGACCTCAGAGTGACAACAAGATTTCAAGAAAGCAAATAAGCATATTTCCCAAAATGTGAAACTATTCCTTTAACTTCTCATGTACTGTACGATTCAGCCTTTTTTATAATGAAAAAATGTTTCTTTCTGATTTTATTTCAGGGTATTCAAGGGGCAACAGGTATTAGGGGTCCTCAGGGAGAGAGGGGCCCCACCGGCTTCCCAGGTTTCCCAGGCACCAAGGGCCAGCCTGGCCTCAAAGGCACTGAGGTACAGTGTACCCACAGCACCTCTTTTTTTGTACCACTGAACTACATTAGTAGCTGTGTACAATGGATGTTTTCTGGCAAAGAAAAAAACATTTTCAAGGTCAAGAATGAACTTTGATGCTAAGTGGATATTTTGTTTAACAGTAAACAACAAGAAGGTCAAGCTTAAAAATGCAGCATTTTTCCAAGAAAATATGATTTTTAAAGTATTGTCCTGAAAGAAATCACAATATATTTTTTAAATATACTTATATAAACTATCAAGACGGTGGAGCTCAAACTTGTTTTCAGATAATATGCCACTTGTTTTAGTTTTTAGCTAAAACACATTGATTTACACAGGCAACAAGCAAAATAAACTTCATTGCCAGATTTTTAACCCACAATGCGGCATAGTATTTACAGCACAATATTGTATTACATGCTCTTTTTAACCAGGAGAAAGAAGATAAGCTTGACTGATTTTATATTTCTTCATTCAGGGCACAAACGGAGAAACTGGTCCTCAGGGAAAACAGGGCAGCCGTGGGTTAAAGGTCAGTGATGATTTGTGCGTCTGAACACCAAGAAACGTCAGATGACTTCATATGTTGATCCACACGTCACGTTTAACTGCGAAACATTAGAGCTTCCAGGGGCCTCCTGCACATGAATTTAACAATCCAATATTGTGAAGTGAACGACTGCAAAAACATGAATTTAACACGCTCCCGACTGTTTCTGCACTTTGTCATTCCACAGGAATATTTAGTGTTTCAAATTAAAACCATCAAAAAGTCATAAAGCCCTTTTCCTGCAGCATGCAAGTGTATATGTCTCTGGGAAATTCAAGTTTTAATTGGACTCACACCTCACAGCTGGACTCACTTTCAGCCCTCAGGTTCAATCAGTTGTTAAAAAATAACAGCTTGAGTTGCATTTTCTTTCTAATTTACAGTTTGACTAATGACTCCAGGGATGACAGGTGTCTCCAAACTCTTTTTAGCAATACATGGATGATGTTTTGAGAGTCATTATACTCTCAAGTGTGTCATTAATGGAGCTGAGTGGTTACAGCTCATGCCACATAACCGCAACGTCCCCAGTTTTATTTTACCTGTGTTGTATGTCCCACCCCTCTTCATCCCCATGTTTTCTGTCTGTCTCTTCACTGTCAGCCATCAAGTAAAAGCAAAAATGCCACCAAAAAAGAAGAAGCGTGTCATCCCCGTCACATTTTAGTCTTAAATGAAGTGAATAGGGATATAAAATGATTGCCTCTTAAAACATCCAGTGTGATTATTCATCTTTTCTGGCTTCATTGAATAATAATTATTATTAGTTATATATCATAGGAGACGGACGAACTGAACAAACTTTACTTAACTAGCAGCAGCAGCAGCTAACAGTGGTAGCGTACATGGCTTATCATACCAGACTATATTTCTGTCTGTTACTACTCCTTTACTTACATCCTTGCTGCAGTCCCTATGCACTATGCACAGTCTTACAGAGACACCTACTGGCCACCTGAGTCCACATCAAGTGCATATGCATCTGTAAACACAACAAATGTGACTTTAATGATGATGACAATAACATCTGTAGTAATAATTCAATCTAAATATTAAGCTTTTTGTGACTCTATGACACAAGGATGACTCAAAATCAGCCCCATGGTCTTTATTTTTGTAACTTCAGTAACGGTGAAATATGTAACTCCCTCACATAACTTAATCACGTCATTTCTGCTTTCTAACTTCAACATTATTTCACCCATTTTAAGAATAAAAAATGAGGACAACAAACAAAGTAACACAAAAGAAGGCAGCCTTGTAGTGGAAACTGATGCTCAGCCGCAGTCACTAATATTTGAACTTCCTTGAAGGGGAACAAGGGACCAGATGGACGTACCGGCAAACCAGGACCCAGAGGGAACAAGGTATTACAATAAAATTGAAATAATAAATTAATATAAATAAAATAGAAACTTAACAATATTGCCAAATTAAAAGCTGGCATCATCTGTCCATTATCTATCCATTTTCATTTTCCTGACAAAGTTTTGTACTCCAGTGTTAGTTGTTTAATATAATAATGTCGTCTTCTCTCTTTACTTTTCTCCAGGGTCAGACTGGACAGAGAGGCCACGCTGGCCAACCGGGCCCTTTGGTAAACTTAAAGCCTGTCAGAAATGATTCGAAATGTAGTCGACCCTGAAATCTTTTTAGCTCTGGCCATATGTTCAAAATTACAATTTACAATTAGAGTTTGCGACGTCTTAATTTTAACATGTTCATCCCTAATATCGGATTTTATTTCCACTCTTTTGATCGTGATTAAGCAGATTTCTTTGTACTTACCAGGTTTCTGTTCTAGATCAACCTTAAACCTCAGTCTATACTCAGCTACTGACCTGCAGAGAGAAAACACAAAAAGTAGTGTTTAGATTTTTTACACAGCAGAAAGAGTTCTACAGGATGAACAGTTTGCGTGTGTGTGTGTCTGTGTTTGTGTGTGTGTTTGTGTCTGTGTTTGTGTGTGTGTTTTTGGTTGATCCCTACCAGGGTTTGACGGGGCCACCTGGACCAGAGGGAGCAGAAGGAAAGCCTGGTACACAGGTTCCCATTCTCTATCATATTTCAATTCCAAGACCTGTAAATGCTGCGTGTGTTATGTCTGTGTGTCCTCCACTTCCTGCCACATATACTGTACAAGCATTTATTATCTTGTGAATTCATTTTTTTATAATTATGTGGACTTACTTCACACACATCTCTTTACCCGTCTTGGTTTTGAGTCCCAGTTGTGTGTCTTTTAGAGCGTACGGGGCTATAACTGGTGATGAGTAGAAGAGACACCTAACCTCACATCAGCACACACTTCAAAGAGAAATGCTTCTCTGAACACAAGATTTTGTGGTTGCTGGATGCAAGCTTAAAGCAGTGACATACTGAAAGACTGCTAAGATGGAAATGCCTTCAAACTGCCAAAACTGACTCGCAAGTTAAGTCGAGGTCACTCTTACGTAGTGATTGTTGGTTTAGACAGCAGGAGGCAGTCTTTGTACAGTACAGTAGTACAGTGGTGAGCTGCTGTACATTAAGTGGCTCTACAGTAAGTGGTGCAGAGTTCATGCTGTTTCCGTCTGTCTCGTTTCTTCATCAATGTATTTGGTCCAATATTGAAAGAGAGCGCTTCACTTGACTGTGAGATTTGTTTAATTCCAGTAGAGGGATACATGGCAAAAAGATTCCATCTCCATAATCAACAATTAGTCCTTCATTGATTTGCCGTTTGACAGAAAATTAATTGCAGTAATTTTGATAATATGTCAATAATTTAAGTCATTTACATTATCTGGGTCTAGCTTCTCAGATTTGAGGATGTGCTACTTTTCTTTGTTTTATATCATTTTGGGCTGTTGGTTGGACAAAACATGCGCTTTGAAGACGTCACCTTGGCTTCTGGGAACTTGTGATGAGCAATTTTCTGTCAATTTATTTGACTAATCGATTAGTAATTTCATTATAAGATGTTATTTGCAGCCCTAAATTGGGGTGACTCAGTTCTCAAGTCTCCACTGCAGTTCCACTGTCAGATTTTAAGAAAATGTGTAGAAACAAATGAACAAAAAGTTTGAATGAAATTGATTTTTTTTAAAAAGGACATTTTGGGAACTATGCTTAATCGCTTTCTTGCTGGAGGGTTATCTGAGATACCACTCTTCTTATCTGTCCGCTAAATATGAAGCTGCAACCAGGAGACAGTTAGCTTAGCACAACTGGAAACGGGGGGAAAGTGCTAGCCTGGCTTTGTCCAAGGGTAACAAAATCTGCCTACCGGCACCTCTAAGGGTCAGTTATTAACATGTTGTATCTGGTTTGTTAAATCCGTACATTGGCTGGAGTCTTGTCTTCACTCTGAGGTTGCCAGATCCAAGAAACAGTCCAGCACATAAATCCCCGGCAGATGTATTCAACCTCTGGACGGAGCCTGTTTTCCCCTCTGCTTCCAGTATATGTGCCTCAGTAGTCACTCATAATCTCATAATCTCATTCTGCCACCTTGCTGCCACAATGCTCTTTGTGTCTTGTGGCATGAATGCTGCAAAGTGTGTGTGAGAAGAGGGCAGCAGAGCATCAGCATAGTACCGCTGGTCGGATTACCAGTGATATCACCTCAGACGAGAAATTACAGTATATGTACTATTCACCGTGACCACATTCTTTCCCTAACGTTAACCAATTGATTTTCGTTGCCTTAACTTAACCATATTGTAATCATTTTTAAACATGTGCGGACATTGTTGACGAGAGAGAGAGTAAGCTATGCTAATCATCTTGTGGCTTTAGCTTCGTATTAAATGAGCAGATATAAGAGCAGCATCACTCTTCTCATCTGACTCTCAGCAAGAAGGCAAAGTAACGTATTTCTCAAAATGATGAACTGTAACTTTTAAGATTAAATTACTTGATAATTCATGTTCTGACTTCATAATTTAATTCATTAAAGTGATTATATGTACTGTTTGCACTCTGAATGACCTCTGCTGTTGGGGAAAAATTGCATTGTTGGTATTTTCTCTGTCTCTGTTTTAGGGATCCTCCGGTGCAGCTGGCAGTGCTGGCAGTAAAGGACCCACGGTAAGACCTCAGAATGACCTCACCGTTCAGCCTATGACATCATCCCTCCAGCTCGCCTTTTTTTTTGGCTCTCTGCCACAAGCTGCAGGGTTCAGCAGAATAACAACACATTATTACACTTTTACAAGACAGCCCAAGATTAAATGTGGAGGATTTTATTGATTCATGAGCAGGCAAACAAAAAAAAAAAACAAACACTGCCAAACAAGTTTTAACAGGACCGAACAGAACCTGCTACCAGCCAGTTAAAGATATCAGGTGTGTTTACTAAAAGTGGCTGAGGCTGATCAGAGTTCATGTAAGCATGTGTGTAGGTATAACACACGCTTACACATATTTTATGTAGTATAGACACACTTTGGCCAAAAATATGTGGACACCTTAACATTGCACCTACTGTATATGTGATTGTTGAACATTACCCTGCTGCTTTAACAGCCTCCACTCTTCTTGAAAGACTTTGGGGACCTGGCTGGAGAGACTTGATCCCATTCAGACACAAGATCATTAGTGAGGTCCAACACTGATGTTTGGGTGATAAGGTCTAGCTCACAGTCAGTGTTCCAGTTCATCCCAAAGGAAAACCATTTCTTTATGGATCTGGCGTTGTGCACGAAGGGCATTGTCTGAGAGGGAACACGGGGAGGTCTGGTGACGTGGCTGGTTCCTGGTCCGGGGTGAGGCGTGAGTGTGGAAAGTGATCCAGGGTCGAAGGAAGGAAGGAAGGCAGGCAGGCAGGAAGGAAGGAAGGAAGGCAGGCAGTGATCCGAGGATGAACACTGGAGACAAGAGAGTTTAGTTAAATTGAGCGGCTCACAAAAAATAGTAAATAACTAGTTCACTTAGTTAGCGGCTAAAAACACACACGCTACCGCAGTTGATGACTCAATGATCTGGCGATGACTGATTGAAGAACCGGGGTCTATATGCTGCAGGCTGATGAGGCTGATGGAAGGCAGGTGTGCGTAATTAGGTCACGCAGCAGGTGTGTAGGAGGGAGCTCAGCCAGGTCACGTCGACCCAAACAGGAGACACAAAGGGGGAAGGGAAACAAGAGAAAACACACAAACACAGGAGACACACAAGACAACGCACACCAAGACCATCACATGTTGTGCCAACTGATCAACATTTTGTGCTCAGTGGTTTGTGTTAAAACTCTTAATGTCCTGAGAAAACTGGATTTACTACTTAAGAACTGCTGAGTAACAAGTTTTGTATTACCAAATTCAGTCACCACATTATTGATTGTTCAAGTTAACAAAGACAAATGCAGCCTGTTAAAGAGTCTTAAATTAAACTCTTAATCACCAATACATTATCCATACTGACATTTAGGGAGTAGCCTCATGAATCCCATCAAATGAGATGGCCAAGAAACAATTAAATGGCAGATTAAGCAACTATCAGTAAAATACTGAATCAGCTAATTCAAACCAATAATTTAACAGCTCAGTGCACGTCTGTTAATTGCTAGAAATAAATGACAGTTTGTTCCACATTTGTACTTTTTTGGTATCGTTTCACATCTTGTGGCTTTTTCTCATTTCTTAGCAAATGTTTGATTACTTTTGCTACTTTTCCAGGGTTTTCAAGGAATTGCCGGAGACAGAGGAGCAGACGGCCCGCCAGGTTCTCCGGTATGCTTTGTCATCACTCTGTGGTTGTGTCATTTGGACTTGAAGACCGTAACTACTGTTTAAAACTCAGTGTTTGAGAGACGAGGCAGCCAGGAAGGAAGTGTGTTTGAATTGTCAGATCCTCTGAAGCATATAGCTCGAGAAAGAGCAGCTGGGTTGATTGTAAATCTAATCCCTGTGAAACAAATGTTTAAGCCAAAAGCCGACAGGGTTTTGTCCAAAGTTGAGAAACTAAGAAACCAAGAAACTACGTTGAGCTAAAACAACGTGGCAATATCAATATCCTAATCTAACTTCCAGTCAGACAGCGAATAAGCATTTTTCCCAACATGTCAGAGATTTCTTTGAATGTATGCTTGATCAGGAGTATTCTTGTTTTCACTTTCAATGTTGCCATAAACTCATGATGTTTGGGCTGATGTTATGTCTATGCAATCCTGACAATCTCATTGGCTGAGCAGATAAACAGATGGTATTGAATGGTACTTTGGACCTTTGGTGACAGAGTGCTTTTATCTGACAGGGACCACCAGGGAAACCAGGACCTCCAGGATCACTGGGACCCCCAGGAGACAGGGTGAGTCCACAGTCAACACACATGTATATCTTTTGCATGTGTGTATTTTGTCATTATGTGTTATGTAAATATGTGTTTTGCGTCCTCAGGGTTTCACAGGGAAGCCAGGCATGGAGGGACCTCAGGGCCCAGTAGGCATGTATGTAAGTGATTCTTCAGCAGGGCAGATACAGGGAATGCACCTGTACGACCTTTTCACAGCATATACATAATGTATGCAGAATATACAGTACATGAATAGTATACTGTATCATTGCACATTAAAAACTTTTGAGACTGCACAGATTCTTAATAGGTTTTAATTGATTTTCATGATGGATTTTTATGTCCTCTCACACACATAAATTGTTTTGTTTTTTTCCCTGCTGGAAAAAGGACATTGTTAACTGAGTTTATAGTAAATTATGTCCTGTAGAGATAAGCACAGCTCAGAAAATTCTTCCAGTAATAGAAAGAGGAGAGGAAATTGTGGATGATTATGCACCGGAGTCCTTGGACAGTAATAAACAGTTATTTATGTTATAAAAAGAAGAGTATTTACCCCAAAAATTATATTTTTAATTTTGCTTCTTGCCGAGAGTTGGAACATTTGTACGCTAAATATGAAGCTACAGCCAGCAGGTGGTAAGCTTAGCTTAGCATAAAACTAAAAGCCAGGGCAAACAGCTAGCCTGATTTCGTCCAAGGGTAAAAAACACCAACGTACACCTCTAAAGCTCAATAATTTACATAATATATCTTGTTTGTTGAAAACGGCATCTGCTCTGACTAATCTCGATTTCTGCTGCCATGCCGATGGTAAAAATGAAATGACAATTAGTGGTTTTACTGGGAGTTACGTGCTGGAACTGGCCAAATTAGCCACTACGCTAACCGCCTGCTAGCTCTAGCTTTATATCTAGCATCCATATATGAGAGTGGTATTGATCTTCTCATCTAACTCTTGGCAAGAAAGCAATTAAGCATACACTAGGTGGCCACTTTATTAGGTACACCTGTATGTATGTCAGCATGGACCAGAATCTCTAAGGAATATTTCCAGCACCTTGTTGAATCCATGCCACGAAGAATTCAGGCTGTTCTGGGGGCAAAGGGGGGTCCTACCCAGTATTACAAAGATGTGCTTAGGAGTGTATTTCCCAAAAAGTCAAACTGTTTTAATACTCAAAACACAAAATAAAATAAAATAATGAGCCCTACCCAGTCTGTAAGGTGTGTCACAGATATGCATCCCTACAATTTTCTGGCAAATGTAGTGCGGTGCTGGATGAGCCTATGATGGTTAATGAAATTCTTCCATCTGTTGTTCTTCTACCATCAGGGTATCCACGGGAACGTGGGCATGCGTGGGCCTCCAGGGTTCACAGGAGAAAGGGTAAGGTCATCTTTCTCTCAACCACCTCGAATGTTAAAGCCTTGTAAAGGTGAGCTTTGATGGTGGAAGAAAGGGACGGTGGGGGGAGCTTCAAACATGTTGTGCATGAGAACAGTGGAGAGAGTGAAAGCCATTTTTAGAGGCAAAATGATCTGTTAATCAGAAGGAGGAAATTGATATTAAGACATTTTCACTCACATTTTTGACAGTGTAGGTGAGTGCAGACTTTTGTAGATGCTAGAATCCCTTTGTACATTAACATTAACCGTGAGAAATAACGATCATGATAATGATCTCTTCTTTTTCTTCTGCACCAGGGTGAGCCAGGTTTACGAGGTTTACCTGGGCCTGTTGGGAAGCCAGGACCTGCAGTAAGTGTCTGTAGTTTATTTTTGTTTTTTATTTCCTATCTTTTTACCCCTGGGAACCGTTAGGGGTATATGAGAGTGGGACTGAGTATTGTTCAGAGGATTTGATGAAGACAGCAGCTATGATGGGGTCACACCACGGAGGGTTGGGGTAAATAAAAGTAAACCAGTGAAGTGTGCAGCTGGTGTGCAGGGACTGCCTGTTTATGGAGGCGAACAGGTCGCAGTGATTGATTTTGTTGGGGGCACTGGTGGCAAATCTAATGGCAGAGTGAGATGGCACGTCCACCCGATAGAGGACAAATAAATTGCTCCAATCACTGTCCTCCAGCCTGTCCCCCGCGAGTGCCAGGTTACATCCACAATGACAAAGCAGTTTTCTCCACATGTTGCAGCCCTGTTCCACTGGAAAACTAGTGCTGACTAATGGTTTTTGACAAAGTTTGGCGATCTCTACAGCTTCCCAGTAAGCATGGTTTCAGTGATTTCATCTAGGTTAATATTGGGCTAAATGTGGTTGAAAAGTGACATGTCTTTCTTACATATAACCATTGTTTCAACAGTATTTCAGTAACTTTAGCTTATTGTGTAGCAGATGTGTCACAGAACCTGCTACAGGTTGAAATAATGTAAAATAAAAGGCTGTCATGTTTTTATTTTTTGACTTTTTTATTTTACCAGGATAGACTGCTGACATCAAGTACTTTTTCAAGGTCTTTTGAGATCTTTTTCTGGCCAAAGTATCAGCGTAGTTTACAGGAAATGAAAATGACACAATAGAAGATATGTTACACAACAGCAAAGAAACCCGCAAAACCCCAAATACAGTGGTAAGAAGTAACGTTGACATCCAAAGAACTAACCTTTCAGCAAAAGTTAGCATATTTTTCACCTAGCATAGACACCGCTGTAGGAGGCTTTTGAAAACCGGCCTCTAACACAGGACACATGCAGAATTAAACTCCAGCAGAGAGTTGTCCTTAAACACACACTTGTATACACCTGAGAATAGAAATGCAGATACACACACACACACACACAAACTTCTTTACAATGACACACCTTTCTTTTTTGTTTTTTTGATAATTAGAGATATTCTTCCCCTTACCTGGGTGGATGGCTTTTCCTCTGTTTTTGGTGAAGTTGCATATGAAGCTGAAAGGTCAAACTTTCTTCTTGAAACTCGTCAAACTTTCTGCACCCTCTAAATCAGTCCTCCTCTTTTGGTTGGTTAGATTTGGGAATAAGAAAATCCCTCTTGCATGGAAAGAGTTACTTTCAGTAATGGAAGTTGGGGCTGTTTTCTGAAGTTCACTTCTTGTCCACGGTCCTCCCCGCAACGTCATTGGACAAATGTTTTGCTCACTCACATGGTCGCCCGCTGCTGTGGTGAAATCCATCAATCTGTCATAGAGTAAAGTTACCCAGTTCTGATAAGGTGGACTCATCAGCGACTGGCGTGAACACTAAATACTTTGGTAAACTGAATGCTTTTGTGTCCACATCACTGAATGCATTGAAAGCCACACTCATCATGGTTGAAAATAATCCTGTCAACAAAAGGAACAAATGGACAACCTGCGTGAGGTTCTACATTTTGCTGAAAAAGTTTTTTGAGATATTGTGTCCATACTTTATTCACAGAGGGAATAAAAGAAAATGTTATATGAGCTCTGGATAGTAGACGGAGCCTGTGCTTTGTCAAAAAGTAAAACATTTAAACCTGTGATATTCTGTTAAATACAGTCCTCACCTTGCTCAAGATACAGTAACAAGTGAGGGTTTACAGTTCGTTAAAAAAACATTCCTTTTGTCCAGGTAAGGTGTAGGAGGAAGGTAATAGCAGATGCAATCATTAGATGTTCCAAAAATGTTTAAAGAACTCAGCGGGATAACCATGAAGCCCCTGGGCCAGATGATTAAAACTCACATCCACCATACATCTCTCACTAAGCAACCAATAACAATACTATTCTTAGATGCATTAGATTTAGATGTATTTAGATTCTTAGATTTCTTTGCTTTGGAGAATGATAAACTGACTGGATTAGCACACTTAACTTCAAAAATGTTCACTCTACACATGGGTACAAGACAAGGATGCCCACTCTTCCCCTCCCTTTTTGCTATATTTTATCAAACTGCAGCGATCGGGCATGTTTAATCTTAGCCTGTATACGTTACAAAGTATACAGGTAAATATAAAGTAAAGAGCAGACTATAAAAATGTATCTGAAGAGCATGAAATAGAACAATTTAAAGGTACATTTTATAAAGATTCACAATACCACAAGCAAAGAACAAACCTGTTCACAGTGAAAAAGAAGCACTTCTAGTTAAGTGACATCCCAATTATAGTTTTTGCCATGGTTTGTGGATCACTTGAAATTTTAATCTCATTGTATTGTATACTTTCCCTTGCGTCATTCCATCCCTTGACCAACAACAGAAACGTTTCTTTCATTCAGCTGTGAAAATGACGAGAGAGACGAGGGTACAAATGATATTCATTCTTGAGCTTACACAAAATACTTGGATCTATCTTCTTATTTCCTCACACAGTGCTCAGACAGAAGTGTGACTTGTGGGTGTGCTTAGCGTGTTCTGACTTGTCTGTTTTTCTTTTTCAGGGTCTGCCAGGTCCGCCTGGAGAGAAGGGCCCCCGGGGACCTCAGGTGAGAAAAATAGGAGGGTCTGTGCCCTAAATCAGAGAGCTAAATACTGAAACTCATTAATCATGTAATTATGATTCAGTATTACACAGTATCACTTATGGTTACTGAAATTCTGTTTGTAAAACCAGCACAGAAAACACAATTTAACAACGTTTAAAGATAAATTATCTCCTTTTCTATCTAATAATGCTAACAACAATACAGGTTTACAGACTTATAGCTATTCATTGTGGAAAAGGAGAAAATTCAAAGTAATATAAATGCACATTCCAAATGTTACTGTAAGTTTGCTCTTTTGGATAACATGATAACATGTTATGAGGTTTATAAGCTAGCTTTAGCATTAGCTTTACACTCACTGTAGCTTGTTGGGCAATCTAAGAGATTTTCCAGAACTTTAACAGTGGTGCTTGCATTACACTCACACCAAGAAAGAAGGTGAACGTTCATGGCCATGAAAGCTGCTCACAAATGTACTTGTATGTACTCGGGACTGCCAGAAATGGTGCCATCTATAGTCTCTTGGGGCTAGGATTGAAACAGTCAACGTTAAAAGCTGTATATCAGATTCATCCTTTAAAATAGTGTATATAAAACACTAAGATCCAGACTAAAAGACTTTCAGAACCACCAGACCATGTTCAACAATCTGCCTCCTAATTAACCAGTGACTTAAGTGGAACTTTGGTTGTTTCTCACAGGGTCGGCCCGGAGACGAAGGGTCCAAAGGGATACAGGGCCCACCAGTAAGTTACAGTTCATAGTGAAGTCGAGCAGTTTGCATCCAGAGTTCACAGGACTGCATTTTCACAATGGCACATCATTGTGTGTCGCAGGGCTTTGCGTTTGCATTCAAGTGGCATTTTAATTGGACACACACACATCTTTTTCTTGTCGTTTTGCTTTGGTTTGGTCATTTGACTCATCATGAAGAGAGATCATGTGCACTGCAAGGGAGTTTGTCAAGCATACATCATAAAAACAAATTTACCAGTCGGTGCGTCTGGCCATGTATGTGTCCATGTGTTTACCTGTATGCTTACATGCATCTCTAATACATCCGTCACTTGCCTCTTAAAATTGAAATTGACGAATTGACTGAAATGAGTCACAATTGACTGAATGTCATTGATAAACCTTACACAGAATGTGCAACAGAAATGATCAGAGATGAAATCACTGGGTGAGTCTGGACTTTGTACGCAGGAGAGTCCAAAATGTCTTTGAAACTCACTCGAAACATTAAGATCAGATTATTTTGACATTTGACAGAAAATTTAAGATTGATCTCTATTCCAGGGCCAACCAGGTCTCCCAGGTGCTGATGGGGCAATTGGAAAACCAGGACCCAGGGGAAGCCAAGGGCCCCCAGGACCTCAGGGGCTACAGGGGCCAGCAGGAATCCCAGTGAGTGGGTACCTGCCATCAACTGCTGCTTTTGCTTTTACTTATATTCCAGACTTCTTATAGTCTGGAAAGACGAAAATCCATCAGTGCTTTCATTTAAATACACTGAACAGCTGGTCGACCCATCACAACGTAAAAACCAAGCACATAAAAAATGTTTATTTGAAAAGTGATTTGTCATGTTTGTTGGATGTTCTCAGGGCCCACAAGGTGCTGATGGTTTATTAGGAGCAGCAGGGGAAAGAGGACACAAGGTAAACTGCAGTGCATATAAGGATCATGTAATATGAGTGTTTTATTAAGGGACTTTTGTCTGTATAACCTTCATTTGTGTTCAGTTACTGATCTGATACTGTAACCTCCAGGGTTTACCTGGCTTCCCGGGTGATGCTGGTCCCACAGGACGAGATGGAGAACAGGTTGGTTTCATTTTACAGTGAAGCAAAGAGAGCAATATTTTCAGATATCAAATTTCAAAATAAATGATTTCTTTGTCTTCCCAACTTGTTCTAGCACTCCCTTTATTTTAAACATGATAAAATAATAGTTAACAATTTATAGAACAAAAATAAAGTTACAAGCTTCTTATAGAACAACAGAGAAAATACTTTAAATTAGAACACTACAAATTACAAACAGCGCAAAACTTATCCAGCTCATCTAAAACTGAAAAGTTATATCGGTTAAAAATAAAGTTTGGTCATAAACCTGTAATTTAACATCTAACCTGATCTACACGAGCATCATCAGTGCCTCGATCATGTTCCATTATTAGCCTGAAGTTACTTTTTTGAGGGTTGTAGGCTGCAACATAGCCTGTACATGATTTAAATAAACATGAGCCATGAATGGGATCTATTGTGGAGATGCTCGGTCTGATACTACTGTTATATTTTGAGAGAAAAAGAAATGTGTTGAAAGTTGAAAATAGTGACTGAAACAGAGTAAATAAGATGAGGGAAAATCACCTTTACACGGTTACAAAGGGAATAGACTTTTTAACATGATGGTTATTTGATCAAGCATCACCAGTGTGTTTATCTACATTTATGATATAGAGGACATTTTTATTGTCAGTTGATGATTATTATGACTTTTGACTCATCAGGGTCTCCATGGCCAAACAGGAACTGATGGCCCACCTGGACGGAAAGGAGACCAGGTCAGTGATCACAGCAGCATCGTTCCTGAGTCTTTACATCACTGATTGTTCATACCGCAAACAACTTAAGAAATCACTTAAAAGTCTGTTTGTTTTGTACAACATGAGGCCAAGTTGTCTTTGGTTAATGTTGTGGAACAGTCTGCAGCCTTGGGTTTGAGGGAATTAAACCCTTTGACAGCCAACTGTGTACCTGATTTCCTGTTTTCTTGTGTTGCCATGTTTGTACAGGGGGACATAGGGGCTTGTGGGAAGCCTGGTCCTCCAGGGCCTCCAGGAGAGAGAGGACTTGGGGGCCTAAAAGGCTTACAGGGACCACCTGGACCAGTGGGTATGGAGGTAGGTGAAGATCATCACTTTAAATGATTACAGACGTTCTCACGTGTGTTCAACTGCTGTCTCATAAATGACAGAGCGGCTACGCGGGAGGTGATTTTCCAATTCAGTGAAGAATTTAAGGACTTCATCACATCACCATCACCTCCACCCTGTTTACTTTATAGCATCACACAAACTGTGTTATGGTGAACAGGTTTGCTCGTTGGGGTTTTTTATTTCTTGTTAGCATTACAGATTATTGTCAGTCTGAAAGTATTTCAGGTGCTCTGTGAAATACGAATAAAAAAAGGTTTGAAAAACATTAAACCACCATCGCTGTTAGATAAACCATGAAATTAAATCTTCCTGATGATGACAGTGCTTAACTCAGATTCCTGTAAGGGTTTTCAAGTGTTGATTGTATAACACCAAGATGAGCAGAGAGCTGGCATGGCCTGTAATTTCTGTGAAACCTTCGAACTCTTTAAATGAGGTGTTGACGTGCAGTAAGACAGCTGCTCAACTCCAGACTCATGTTTATTCCTCCTCTGCAGGGTGATGTCGGGCATCCTGGTGAAGCTGGAGATCCTGGGCCCAATGGGGACAAGGTCAATTTTCTATTTTAGTTTTTTGACATTGGTGAATGGACAAGTTAAAGTTCATCCTGTTTCACATCTTTGATGAGGAGGATGATTGTGTTGGTTTGACTCTGAGTGATGTTTGCTGTTTCTGATCACACTGTGGTTGTTGTCGGCAGGGTGAGGTGGGACCTCTAGGTTTTTCTGGGCAAGAAGGCCCTTGGGGAACCCTTGGAGAAAATGGCCAAAGGGGCCCAAAGGGGGAGAAGGGCCACATTGGACTAATGGTGAGCATAGTTTTACTTCCCAACAGTTTTGTGACAGTTGTGTGTGTGGTATTTTAATGATACAGAAAGGCATCCACAATTTTGGATTTGGGTGAGCTATCAGGATAAAAACACATCAGAGAGTGTTACTTTAAAACATCATTGCTGTATTTACATTTACATTCATATTTTCTTCCCAAAAATCCCATAAAAAGACCAAATTCAACAATGAATTGATCCCACTAACAAGTGTTGTCTGTGTTTCCAAAGCCTGATATATATCTTATTCCTCTGTGCCATAGAGCTCCATTGTTGTCAAAAAACACATCAATGAGCCACACTTGGACTGGGTGACATGTTCAGTCATTACCATAAACAAAAGAAAAAGGTTATTTTGACTCAATCCCCCACACACCGTCCAGCTGCTGGAAATACCCACTAAAGACCAAATGTGTATTAATCCGCCACTGAAAATAGTCCCCAACAAATGAACAATTTCCTCCTGTTTGTGTAACGTTTGCTAAAAACTACAGTGCCCAGCTGTTTTGGGAAATGACCGAGCCTTTGTTGAAAATGAAAGTATATATTTGTGACCCATTTTTAAGATTTAGGTCTTCAGTAGGAACCCATGAGATTTATTGACAATAAGAAAAGTACAGAATATTGCCAGACGTATGCTTATGTCCACAAGAGATGTAGTAATGAAGAAGATCTATGTAGCATATTATAGCTTTAATAGAATGATTACAAATGTAGGAGTTTCCTTAGTAGTGACCATTTAATATTCCTAAAATCTGGGGACTTGCACATTGATTTAAAAGAACAAGTAGTACTCCTCAGGACTAGTAAATTGACTTTGAGTCACAAAATCGTTCCCCTTTGATAAATAAAAGGAAAGGAAGCAAAATCACTAAGATCAGAGTAAACATAGTGATCAGCTCCACATAGATTTCAGTTAATCAGCAGCATAAATGGAATATAAAGCTGATCAGTCAGATTGATGAGTAGAAACTGCTGCTCCTGATGTCATGTTCGTCCTCTTGAACAGGGTGAACCGGGGCTGATGGGTGAAGTGGGACCTGCAGGTCTGGCGGGGTTAAAGGTGAGTTTGTTGCCAGGATACGTTGATGCTGTCGATGACCTGCTGCTCAGAGTGGCCTTTAAATCAGCCTTTATTGAACTGCTCACAGCTGGGATTGACATGTATTGATCCATCTGACACAATGTGTCAAGATACAATTTGTGTTTACCTGTTTCTCCTGTCTCCACACATGTGCCAACTGATGTCAATGTGTATACTTTTGTGGTGTGTTTGTGGTTATTTCAGGGAATCACAGGCCCTCGGGGACCCCCGGGGCCAGATGGACCTCAGGGCCAGAAGGTAATATAATTTTCCTTCAGTAACAAGCCACTGGCATACGCTCACAATGTTGTTAATAATCGTTTAAGTTAAGTACATCAAAACAGATTAAAACAATGTTCAACAATGTGGCAGTTTAGAAATACTTTTGACAATTGAACTGATGTTATTTGTGGTAACATGAATGAGTCATCATCACAGTCACAATTTACAGACCATACAACGTCTTCATCTCTTTTTATGGTTTGATGAGTAATTGTTTTTGTTTATGACTGTAATCAAACAGCCCAAACGGTTAAAAGTCAGATTGTTCCTGGTTGCACTTGATTTAGGTTGTTTTTGTTTGGTTTTTTTGAGTTTGGGCTCAGGGAGTATAACCAAAGGTGCATAATGAATCAAAATCTTTGTAATTAAATGTTTGCTTCAGCAAAATGAACAGAATTTCCATAATATGTTAACTTGTTATGCATCAGTGCATAGTGAATTCTTGCATAAAGTGAAAAAAGAAAGCATCTTAGAGTTTACTTTCATGGGAAAATCATTCTACCCCAGTAAAAAAAGAAACTCTCAGAGAGTCAACGTCATAAGTGTGGACGGCTCCAGGTTTTCACAATGGACAAACATTACAGCTGGAGGGACTAATCAGTACTGGTTTTCAGTAATCACCTGATTGGGAGGACCCCTGCCTCGCCAGGCTCATACTGTACTCTTTCTAATACACCTTTTTTTATATACAGTACATCACCCGCAGTGCTCTGCTTGAATCAAATCAGTTAAATCAAAATGGGAATAAAAGGTTTTCATCCATCTCTGCAGGGGGAGTCTGGGCCTGTAGGAGTTACTGGGCCTCCGGGGACAGGAGGCCCTCAGGTAAACTCCATTTAAAATTCCATTTAACATTTTGTACGACATGGTGCAGCTATATGAGGAAAAAGCCATCCATTTGCTCTCCGTCTTCTGCATAGGGAATAACTGGTGCACATGGTGTCAGGGGAGACGCAGGGGGGCTGGGACCACCTGTAAGTATCCTTGAGTATCAGAAAGTTCACCTTGTTTGGTTTGTTTGCCATGCAAGTATGCACAAATATCTGTTGCAATAAAGAACAATTATCATCACTGTCTACATTTGTCTTCACTTTATAAACCTCGTCCTGTATGTGACTTTTCTTGTTTTGCAGATTGCTCTCTATTTGACAGTATTAGCAGCTAATGGAGGCAACATTTTTAAATACATGATTTTCTCTTTGTGCTATTACAGCAAACATCAGAAAATTAAGTGTTCATGGCAGGACTATACTTTTAAGTGATTTAGAGAGAAATTTAGTTAATTACAGTGTTATTTAAGTTTTAATGGTCATCATCAGTGTGTGGTACACTACTGTATGAATACAAAGGATATGTTGAGTTTAGACTGCTGGACTGCTGGCTAACAACTTGAAGCCATGGAATTCTTCAACGCAACATATGTAAGAAAGAAAGTCGGGGCCATCTAACGTGGCTTTTAGCCATGTTAGCAGAATAGGTCTAGGAAAGGCAATGTCGTCTATTGGTCGGTCCACCACTTTGGTCCAGACTGAAATATTCCAACAGCTATTGGATGGATTGCTATGAAATATGTACAGATATTCGTGCCTAGAGGGTGAATCCTAATGACTTTGGAGAACCCACGATTTTTCATCTAGTGCCACCATTTGGTCAAATTTTCAAATTGTCCAATGCTTTGATTTATGACGAAATACCTGCAAAACTAATGACATGCCCATCACCCTCTGCTGTGCTTTGTGTTCATTAGCAAATGTTAGCATGCTAACACACTAATCTAAGATGGTGAACATTACATCTGCTTAACATCAGCATGTTAGCGTGCTGACGTTAGCATTTAGCTCAATGCACCAACCTCACTAAGCTGTGGCTGTGGACTCTTGGTTTAGTATTCTCCTGTTTATCACATTAAAATGAATTGCCAAGAGGTGAAGAAAAAAATCCACCAGAAGAAAAACTGAATAATTTGTGTCTATTGTTGCTATGTTAACATGTAAACAGATAACCAACAGCTTAGGAAGTGCAAGTCATTAGCAGATGTTGTCTTGGGATGGATGGCAGAGGTTTGAAGTGGTATGAATGAATCCAGTCATCAAGCATCTCTAAAAGCAGATTTTGATCTAATTTATTTTAAGTAAAATCTAATTTTAAGCCCAAATGAAAAACAAAAAGAATTCTTAAAAACTAGTCAAGGTAAATTGTATCGCATTTTTGTGATGTCTACATGGCAGGGTCCAGTAGGACAAGTTGGACCTCAGGGAGACCAGGGAGCTAAAGGGGAACCAGGGCCACAGGGACTCAAGGGAGAGCCAGGAGCTGCAGGTCCATTAGGGGAGCAGGTTAGTGAGGTTTTTATGTCATATGTATCTACTGTATAGCATTCATAAATCCACTATGACAGAGGTACATGTCTGCATGGTGGTACACCTTCTTGATGAATACATTTTAGTGCAAAAAATATATATTTACTGTGTGCAAATACCCATTAAACTACCTCAGTATTATGAATTACCTATATGCAGGGTGAGGATGGTCTCCCAGGAATCCGAGGTCCTCCGGCTCTGCCAGGGTTTGAGGTGAAAACAAAACTGTCAACACTCCATCTGATGTTAATTACCACTGCTAAAGTTTGCTTTAATTCCCTTAACAACTCTAACTTTTTTATTTGTGCCTGTTCCTTCTCTTTTTCAGGGGCCTCCTGGAGAGATGGGACCCCAGGGTCCTCCAGGTCCCCCAGGGGCTCCTGTAAGTGTGTGGATGTGCACAACACAGGAACACTGTGGATGATGAAATTGTATTTTACCTTCTGCAGCTGGTCTTTAATTATATCATTTGTTTGGTATTGATTAATTATTGAGGAAAAATGCAAACAATCATAAACTCATGGTGTATATGTGTGTATTTGTTTTGTCCGTCTGAAAGCCAGTTATCCTAACAGCAAAATGATAAATATAAAAATAAAATAAAATTAAAAAAACTATTACGGCTTTGCAGGGAGCGCAAGGAAGACCAGGACCTGAGGGGAAGCAGGGCATGAAAGGGGAGAAGGTAATACATAATATGTAACTTAACATCTTTTACACGTGCTAGTTTGAAATTTTTAATGCTAGTTGGACGTATTTAAAGTAAAATTCATTTTGTCCATTTTGGAGTTTATTCTGCTTCATTTTAAGATAAAGGTATACCACTAAATTCAAGAAATCACTGAAACAAGTAACCATGCAAAGTTAAAGGAATAGTTCAATATTTTGTGGAAATACACTTGTTCACTTTCTTGTCCATTTAATATGAAGCTAAAGGCAGCAGGCAATTAGCTTACGGTAGCTTAGCATAAAGACTGGAAGCAGCCTGGCTCAGTCTAAAGGCTAGCCGTTTCCCCCTGTGTCCAGCCTTCATATTTATTCTTCAGACATGAGAGTGGTATTGATCTTATCGTACTCTCTGCAAGAAAGCGAATAAACATATTTCAACATTTTAAGCTATTTCTTTAAAGCCTGACCCCACCTCCTACATTTGAAATTCAACCAAAGTACAGAGATAGAGCACATTTATGTCCCGCCCACACCGGAGAGGAAAACAATTCATCGCTTTCCATTGACTTTGTATTGCGTGAAGGTGCCTCCTTGTGACTTCGGTCAGCTAGCAAACAACAGAATAAGACCTAAAAGCTGCTGTGAGGTGGGATGCACTACCAACTGGGTAAAGAACCCAGAACTAAGTTTTTATAAGCGGTCGAACCCAAAAACTGAAGCTTTAAGAAGACGAAAGTGGATACAGACGTGAGGCATCAGCAGGAAGAAAACTGTGGGATCCTGACACTCAGTATGCTTACGTGTGCAGCAAGCATTTTGTTACTGGTCAAATATCCAAATGTCAGTTTTAGGCTAACTATATTGCTCTAAGTTAAGCTAAAGCATTTTGAAACTTGTGTAGTGGAATGTGGCTAAATCAGAAAGCTATGCTAACTACAGTAACTTAGCTTGAGAAGGGACACTGAGATAGACCGACAGTATTGAGTTTGTCCTCTCTGGTGGACATAGGGTGCTAAAATAATCCTTTAACATGCTGAAATTTAATGTTTTTAGCTAGCTGCAGGCATTTTGTTAACATTTCAACCCATGATTGAATATTGTAGTGCTGATATGTTATTTTCAAATTTGCAACACAAAAATAACACTGCAGCTGCTAAATGTCTCCTTTTCCAGTTTGATGTTGTCCACAAAGAGTAATTTATTGTGTTTTTTTCCTACAGGGAGACGAAGGCAAGAATGGATCACCAGGGACAACGGGTCTCGTTGGAAGGAGGGTAAGAGCTTTCTGTTTCGGTCTTGTGAAAGTACTGCAGGTGAAATGCTAAATAATAATGATGCTAATAAATAATAATAATAAGATGTAGCAGGAAAAAAATCCACAGTTGTGATGAATCCAAGAAGGTCAATATTCAGTCATTATCTGTTTGTAATACTAATGCTATTACTTTTTTACAACTGTGAGAAAAGAGCCTTTGTAGTGCAGATGGTGTGGGATAAAAGGGGAAATGACAGGAATGACAGCGCCTGCATGTACAGATTCATACATAAAACATTAGCTTATTTCGTGTGTGTGTGTGTGTGTGTCCCATCTTGCTTTCTGTTGCCTCATTGAAAAACATAGTGAACTTGTCCGCAGGGGAGACGGGGGAAGGCCGGAGTCAGAGGGACCAGGGGAGACAGAGGACCGAAGGTGGGATATATGGAAACAAGGCCACAGGGTTTGTGTACATCCGGTTTAATTATGAAGAATGAGCAAACAGTAGATTGTGTTTTGTTGCTCAGGGCGAAAAGGGAGACACAGGACTGGTCGGCCTCCCTGGGTGGCCAGGGCTCATCGTAAGTCGATTTATTTGTTCACTTAACATCCATTCATCTATTTTCATGTCATAGCTAAACATATCCGCACATTAGCTCTGAAACTGTCTACTCAGCAATCTGTCTCGTGCAATGATTTGGAGAGAAGAGACCAATAAAGTGATGACTTTCACAATTAAAGTCCATTTGATCAGTCAGTGAATTGATATCCACTTGATATATTTCTTTTATTTTTGTCACCAAGGGAATCCCTGGTTTGCGTGGAGAGCCGGGGGATCAAGGTGAAAAGGGGAGAGAGGTAAACAAGAATCAATAAACCTGACACAGATTTGGTGAAAGCTTTACTTTCAGGACCAAAAGCAACAGGATCTCATTGGATTCAGTTTGTTAAAACAAGGCTAGCATCATTTTGTTTTTATTCAAATATTAGTGGTTTATCTTAGATTCAGTAAATAAATAGAATTTGTCTACTACTTTCATTAATATGCCTCATTAGCTTCAAATACTGATACAGTATAATGTGTATAATATAAAATGTTTTTTCTTATTCAGTCTTTTAATTTTAGTTTCCAATAAGCACTGAGTAATATAAATTCAGAATAAAATTAATATGTAACATATTAATACAAATATGTAATAACAAAAGAGATGGGGGGGGGAGAGAGAAAAATAAAAATATTAATGAGGAAAGAAAGATGTAAAATAAAATAGAAATGAATAAAATGTATTTAGTAATTCAACTACTCAGTGAAATCTGTGAGGTCTTTGGTGTAACAGCAACTGTGGGCTCATAACAGCATCATGACCAATACATAAGATGGGTGAAAATTGAAAATGTGCAACAACAGAAAAAAACACCTGAAGGCCAGTATTTACAGCAGGTAACTGATTTCAGAAGCAATGGTGGATTATTTACATTCTCTTCCCCAGCTTAATGAGAATGGCACATGCAAATGAACGCGATGTGTACAGGTGGACGGTCATCGCAACATGCAAGGAGGGGTTACCACTAAGAGGGGCCGATAGGGTTAATAAGCAGAAATGAAAAATACCTTTAATACTGAGCTGCTGAATGCTTTTCGCCCGCTGGGCTCAATTCGGGCTCTGGCAGAACTTTTTAGCCATGATGTACTTTCATTTTTTATTGTGCTGATCTGCTGTCTGAGTGAAGGTGGAGGCTTCACTGTACTGTTTGTGTCCTCAGGGTGAGAAAGGAGACCACGGACTGCCTGGACCACCTGCAGCTGATGGCATGAAGGTAGGAGCTGTCTTTTTTTTGTTGTTGTTGTTTAATGGGAGGAGAAGGAAAGAGTTGGAGAGTGAAGGGTCCTGTGTGATGGGAGTTGTTTTACATCAAACTGACAGTGAGAACTGTGTGGTGCCTGCTGTTTTACTTGCATGATTGATGATCCGAGAAAGTGTTGTTTTATTTTTAACACAGAGAAAGTTGTACCAGGAAGTAATGTTGAAGGTCTGACTCAGACAGCTTTCCTAATGGTAAAAGAGTATATACTTTCTTCAGCAAATATAGGCACTGCTAATGAACAGAATCGCTTGGGTATTGGATTTCTACTGAAAATGTTGCCCCCAAGTACTCCAAAACCTGCCCTTTTAGTTCTGTTGTTGGATTTTGAGCCATTAACCACTACAATTTGTGGCCTATCCTCTTGGTTATCTTAAGAATCGTAGAAAACAACAACAATACCCACACAAACAGACAAAACGCCAAGAGATTCACTTCATGAGTCGCTCTGACAGAGGAGTGCTTTCCCAGGTCGTCCTTCTCTTTATTTATTGTGGTAACTTTTCTAATACATTTCATTGAGGGAAATATTTTGTATTTATTCATGATACTGCAGTTTTGATTCTTGCAAAGCCCAAGAAGAGATTTACTGGAACTAAGGAAAAGTATCTTACCATAATTAAATGTTTTGGATACTTACTGAGTTTTCTTGTGAGTGAGTCACTAGAGACATGTTATTCCTTCTTTTTTTCTTTTTTTTTTCTCAGGGTATTCGTGGTCCTGTTGGGTTGCCAGGTCCACTGGGCCTGAAGGGGGAGCAGGTACACACAATTAAGATCGTAGTTTGTCTTCTTATTCTGCTACTACTCTAAATTTTGCTACATTTGAATATGTTTTTATGATGTCCAACTTTGACAAATGTGTACGTTTCTCTCTCTCTCTTTCTCTTTTTTTTTTTTTTTGTAAGGGAAATATTGGTCCACCGGGACCGAGGGGTACACCAGGGATGCCAGGACTGCCTGTAAGTTTCATGTACAGATAGCTTATTTAAAGTCCCCCTCCACTCAAAAACATGTTTCTCTTCTTGTTCCTCCAGTTGAATGTTTGAGCTTCACTGTGCAGAATAATGGATGTGCAGAGTTTGACGCTAGAAGGATGTTTTCACATTCATCTGCTGAAAGTGGAAAGTTTCTATCTGCTCACTGAAAATCTGATTTTAAGGGGCGGGCCTACAAGCATGATTTGTGACATCACAAAGTACTTTACAGTGAAGCAGGAAACACCTGTTGTCCAGCAGTTTAATGAAGGAGGAGTAGATGTCATTTCAAAGATTTTAACAAGATAATTGAACTTTTTTGTGAAAAGAACACATCAGAATCAAATTATTGTTCAAATTAGAGCAATTTATATACATGTTAAAACATGTCTGGAGGGGATCTTTAATGTATTTTATTTATTGTCCTTTTTTGTTGCTGGCGGTTTATAACATATTATAACCTCTTTAACTGTGTTTATAACTGGTATTTTGTTTTTTTCAGTTTGATTTCGCTTTCTTTTATGGAAAGAACTTGCAACTGTGTTTGAAATTCTGTTGGATATACGAAGTTTATTCAGGCTGTCCATTTTTTTCTTTTTGTCTGAGATATTTTATATTTTGAATTCAAGCAGTTCATCTGTCACTCAGACACTTTCATCCAGATTGTGTCTAAAAAATGGAGACAGCACAGAAGTGGAACGTGTGATGGAAAATGTTATTGTTTTATAATAACTCCACTCATCTCTGTAAAGTTCATACAGTTATCTGTCAGCCAACTAATCTTTTCTTCAGCTGCCAGTCTGCTGAATCATTCGCAGTTCAGCAGCACATAATGATTATGTTCAACCCACTGTGTCTTAGGGAAAAGAAAACCGTAAAATCTGCGAAGCTGAGGCTGATGGCTTCTTAATGCAGCAGATAAAAGCACTCGGAAGCTCTTTGTTGATAAATCCACTTCACAGTGGACAATCATACTAATGCCCTTTTCTTCTCCTGTTCTCTCCTCTGTTGCAGGGTTTGTTTGGATTGAAGGTATGATATCATCAACTCAAGCACTCTTGTCCTGACAGATCAAACTCACTTCAGCTCTCACTCACCGTTATCTGAAGCAAATGCCCGGGAGGGTTTCCTGCGTTAGGATCGCTCTGGTTTATGTTGATGGCACATATAATCATAAAGCTGTCACACTTTGGAGTTGGCGTTTAGAATGTAATGTGATTTTGCAGCAGTCTTTATTTCCATATCAATGTGTTTTATAGTTAATGGTGTGGTATTGCCGTACAGAACTGATGTTGTGCTTATCACATTTTCTTCTCCCTGCAGGGTTTGAAAGGCTACCAAGGTTTGCCTGGTCTGCCCGGCAGGAGGGGCCTCCCAGTAAGTTTACAACCGAGTTAGACAACAGAGGATGAAACAAGCTCTGAATTAATTAAATAAAATTGTGCTTATCACATTAACCTCTTCCACACACCCCACCCCACCCCCCACACACCCCAACCCAATGCATAGAAATTAGTTCAGCTAAATATGAGATTAGCCTAGTGTGCATACTGACAGTTTGTTTAGTTTATAGCTTGACTGGTGTTTAGCTAACATTATCTTAACATTCAGAGGTAATGGGCCCAAATTTTAATATACTATAAGTGACACTATAACTTTTAAGGATCTTACTTACTGAACACCACATTACTTGATTTGAAAAGATTGTCAAAATGTGAAACAGCTTAAGACATAAACTTCTTTTATGTCATTGCCTCATCGCCCAGTTGTTCTGTAAATCCAAGATTTTTATTTTTGTCCGTGTATACTGTATATTTTTACTTCATAGCCATGTCAAGAGACACAATTCTGTCACTTTGTGATGGATTTTCAAAATCTGGATCCAAGATTAATATTTTTGTAGTTTATACCCAACATGTGCATCTTCCTTGTGTTTTAGGGTCCACCTGGGGTTCCCGGACCACCAGGACAGTCACTGAACATGACGTTGACTCAACTCAAGGCAAGTGATTCATGTTTTCATCGTCCAGTTAAAGTACTTTGTAGAACCTGGGGTTACAATTACAAAAGGATGTATCATAAGAGCATTTGAAATGTGTCTTTATAAACAGACATGAAGAAAACACAGCTTACAACTCAAAACACACAACATATTTTTTGCCCTCAATTTCTTTTGTTTTGTTTTTTGTTCTGTCCAGGACCTGATGTATGTGTCCGATAAGCCCAACTACCCTCTGATCCAGACTCTGCTGGATTCTCTGCAGCATGAGCTTCGGCTGCTGGTGGATCCTCCTGATGGAAGCAAGGAGCATCCCGCTACCACCTGTCTGGAGCTCTGGCTCTGTCACCCTGAATACAGCAGTGGTCAGTTCCTGAAACCATGAAATAACATAAAATTTACACTGAAATATTTTGGGAATCTCTGAGCTAGCTGGAGTTCTCGACACTGTCCTCTCTGTTACATGTGTGCATCATCCTCCATGTGAGCCTTTCTGAACTCTGACATAATTAATAATAGTAATTAATCTGCCAACAATTATAATTTTACTTTCAAATACTATGTCACTCAGTTTGAGAATTTTTTGGATTAGTAAAAAAATCACAAGCATGTTAAATATTGATAGCAGCATGGTAGCTCAGTGGTTAGCACTGTAGAACAAGAGTTGGTCCCCTGCACAGTGGCTCCTAACACTTAGGATGGGTTAACTGCAGAGAATGAATTAAATGATAACTTATATTAATAACTTGAAACCTAAACACTTCTATAAATTATGAATATGCACATTGACCACAAACAGAAACATGTACATAAACACACTTTAAATATGCACTCTGCACTCTGTTATAGTACCTTTAAAATTTCCTCTCAGCTCACTGTTGGTGTTTTGAAACTCAACACAGTTCAGAGTTGAGTTTCAAAACATCAACATCGAGTTATGAGTAATGTGTTATTGGCTGCTGTAACAAATATTAACAAAATATGTGAATATACATGAAGTTAAAAAAAAAATATGTACAGAGCCTAATTTTCTTTGCAGATGACTGTCCTGTATATATTTTAGAGTTAAGTGGTTTACTTCCACCTCGTTCAGTGCTTACACTTAAACTGAAACATACACTTCTTTCAGCACTCCCATTATAACTGCCATTTCAACTACTTTCAATATCTGTATTTCAAAATGCAACATCAACTGTTTCAGTATTTCAGTTATTTCAAATGTTTCAACTGAAAATGTTCAGCAATTAACACTTTTTCTAGTTTTAAAGTGATTTTTTTTATAGTCAAAAGAAATGTCATTGTTAGTTAGATAACTTGCATATGTTTTTCCATTTCTAACATACCAGTGATTTATATTTACAGCAAAAACAATACTTCCTATTCCTACAGTCCAATATTCCTACAATCCTACTGCTATCATCATGGTATGTCTGATAAAACATATCCACTGTACTTAAAAAAAATCATCCTGTCTTATTATATTTATGTAAGGTTATTATAATAACATGACATTCTGAGATGCTTTTATAAATGCTGTTTGTTATAAAAGGCAAAATAAAAATGGTAATACTTATGTAACCCAAAAACACACTACGTATAATTTGCCTCAATGCAGCCCATTTTTGATCGTGTGCCTATCCATATTTAATGAATAATTGATACCTAATCCTTCTGATTCTCATCAAAAATCATAAGTGAATAATCAATATTATCTGTGCCCACCAGTGTACCAACAGTTGGTGTAATAATACATATACAATATACTGTAAAACATAATTTACACTGCAATGTTTTTTTTACACATCTTTAATATTTCCTTAGGACAGTCCAGTATGTTGGAGTGGTTGTGTTTGCAGTCTTGCTCAGGTCTTTCTGTCAGCATTCATCCCTGCAGATCTCAATGAGCTCTCGCTAACGTTTCTCTGCAGGAATGTATTACATTGACCCCAACCAGGGCAGCCCAGCCGACACTCTGCTGGCCTACTGCAGCTTCTCCTCCACATCAAAACAGACCTGCGTTCATCCTCAAGACTCTCAGGTATAAAGACATCACCAGAGAAAGGCTATAGGAAATTGCACCTCTGGATCAATGGCGTGTCTGCTAACTTAACGTAGTCGCGTTGTACAACCTGAATCTCAATTTGATGAATTGTCAGTCAGCTCACACTTTTGTAGTGATGACTTGAACTTGTGAAACAGTCACTGTTTAAAGAACAACATTAAGTCAGATTAGGAAGTGCAATACAGTATATAATCTAGTAAAAAGTCAAAAGAATCCACAGGAGTAGAAGTAAAATGAGTAAAATATGACATCCACAGTTAGTCCAACATTAGCATTTACCTAGAATGTTGTATTAGCATCACATTAGCCTGTGACAGCTAATATAATGGCTAGCTTGATTAGCAGCAAACGATCACAGAAAAACTAATTTAACATTGCAAATTACAAACAGCAGTTACAAAATAGCTATAATTAATGGATACAGATAGTGGTCAAACAAGGGGCATTTGGAGAGAAGATAAAAGATGCGTTTGGTCGCAGAGCTAAGAAAACAGTTGATTAAACTGCAACTGCGATGAACTGTGCCAGTAGATTGAGCATGTGTTTGCACTATCTTGTATTGTATTAAAAAGACATTCGGTCTATCAGTAAACCAAGTAATACTGTAATAAAGAGGTAGAATGCACATATAGTACACAAAAACAATCACTAGAGGTCAAAAGGATGACCTTTACTGTTCACCTTAGCCTTTTTAGATACACAGAAGTATTTTGATTTTTTTAGGAATTTGGTTACTCTATTTTCTGTATTACTAATGCAATAATAATAATAACTCTTAAAAGAGAGACAGTATTCAAAAAATTAAGCTTTGTGCATGAAAAATGTTGCCTCCCTGTGGGAAGGAGGGGAGCAATGTGTGGCTAAATTACACTATATTAATCCAAAGGACAAACAGGACAATCAGGACACAGATGTTATTATTCTCATTATTCTGCACAAAACACACCTTTCTCACCCTCTCCACTCTAATGCAGTCAATACTACATAAAGAATAGACTCACTCAACCAAAGAATAATATGAATTGGTCTCGGGTAGCGTGAGGTGGATGCATCTCTCACTAAGGTAGCCAATTTACGTCTGGTTCATGCTTGAGCTGCATGCTAATCCAGAGTTCATCAGCAGCTGTCTGACCATCGTTGACCTTCAAAAGTCTCTTATTTAAAAGCAGGACTTGCATTCAGATTTGCAAATGTGTGTGCCTCCTTTT
Source organism: Macquaria ambigua (assembly GCA_008360985.2). Taxonomy (NCBI): domain Eukaryota; kingdom Metazoa; phylum Chordata; class Actinopteri; order Centrarchiformes; family Percichthyidae; genus Macquaria; species Macquaria ambigua. The sequence continues at coordinate 2,096,107 of VMKM01000001.1, read as the reverse complement.
CTCTGCCTGCAGCTGCCCATGAAAGCCTGGATGGAAGAATTTCCTGAAGACGGATCTTTTCAGTGGCTCAGCAGGCTGGAGCAGGGGTTTCAGGTGAGTGAATCCCTCTGAAGGGAACAACCAGAGCAAAGCATTTACTCTAACTGGGAAGTTATCTTAAATCACAGATTAGTGTATTCATTAAGACTGCGTTCAGTAGGAATCCAGAACAATCTGAAAAACACAGACTCTAAAGCCTCATCTCCACTGCATGGTACGGCTCAGCTCAACTCGCTTTTGGTACTTTTCTCAATTTCGTTTTCCACTGCAGATAAGTACCACCTCATTAGCTGTGTTTACATGGACCTAATTATTCCACTAATAATGGGAATAATAGCCCAATCAGAATAAAAATTCCTCATGTAACCATCTCAATTGGAAGAGACTGACCTGATCCGGTAGATCGGAAGGAGTTTTCAGTCTGGTTGAGAGGGGTGGTGTAAACCTTTTGATAATCTGTTCAATCTGAAAATATTAGCGGCTAATAACCATGTAAACGCTTAGTCCGATCATTTTCCTCTGGTTGGAATAAATATATTCTTTCTGTGCATGTTTGCCCCATGTGGGGGGAACATTAGGTGATGTGAACAAGTTACCGAGAGGGACAGAAACATGGCGGCAGCGATTGTAGGCAGGATTCTTAGCTAATTGCCCTAGCAATGCCGCATGAAACTGGCATGTCACCATCCTCAATGCAACACAAACACAGGAACAATGGAGGATGTCGGGGGGGATGGTGTTCTTGATTAAAAGTGAATACGAAAATTGTGGTCGCTATTGATGGTAGCTTGGCTATTTAAAAATGGCAGGTTTGTGCAGGATGTCCCATGTCACGCAAATGACGATTCTCTCTAACCAATCAGTGGTCTGCAGTGTTTGTAGGTACCAGGTAATATCCACAACATTTGCCAGTGGAAAACCAAAAAAGAACGGTTCCAAGCGGGTCGTGCCATACCATGCAGTGGAAATGAGGCATAACATATCACTAAGATATCGAGACTGTAAATGTGCCGTAAAACCAAAACAATGGGCTAAAAAGGCTGAAGAGCAAGCGACCCCTTTCACAATACAAAGAAAACCGGAGATACTTGTCACAGTAGAAAATACTATCAATCATTTTTGTAGTATTGTTTTCTGTCACATGGGAAATGGACAAAATGTCATTAATCAAATCAATCGATCAATGACCTTTTGTCCATTTTCTATTCACTTAGTCCCTTTTTACCTGTTAATATTGTTGTTGTTGTTGTTGTTGCGTAATCACAAACCAGCTGACACTGTTAATACGTCACATTCTTATTCCTTTCTTATCAGTTTTACTATCCAGGTGCTAATGTGGTCCAGATGCGTTTTCTGAGGTTGCACAGTAGCACTGCCATCCAGAAGGTGACCTACTCGTGCCTTCCAGGACACCGACTGGGCCAGACAGACAGAGACATCAAATTCCTCACTGACACAAGGAAGCAAAGTTACCTCGGAGCACTTAAAGATTGTGTGGTGTGTAAAAAGTTTTCTAAACTTCCTTTCTCGCTGTGCTCTTGAGAGGCTTGAGGAAGTACAGGTCAGGCTGCCGTTTGTTTCGTTGAGGAAAAATCTTAGCTGGCCAGGGAATAGTCAGCAACATTTAACTTTTTGCAACTTCTTCATTGTATTTATTTGAAAGATCTTTTACAAAAATACAGTAGTTGCAAAAAGCAAAAGGTTTTAGATTTTTTTTTTTTTTTAGAACAATTATTTATTCTTATTATTATTACATTTTTTTAGTAGTAGTAGTGTTTGTTGTTGCTCTTAAAGTTGGACAGAAGAACTCACCATCTCTGGTCCTGGTGTAGAAGGACCTGGAAAGCTCTGGCAAAGGTTTGAGGACCAAGACATCAATTTTTTCAAAATGTGGTAGTGAGTCTTGAAAGTCCTGGATGTAACTCAAGAAAAACATATGGCATCCCTAGAAATAGAGGAGAAAAGAACAAATACATAATAATTGTTAGTTGCTGCCCTAGTTGAGACAAAACATTAGACAAAATATGCTGAAGTATTACTTTCACATAAAAAGGGATGATTCATAGCAATTAAATGAAATATGTGTTCTGTTTCCTGTGTCAGCCTGGAGAGGAGACCGTTTCTGGACCTCGGGAGTCTGTGTTTGAGTTTGAGGACCTCCAGCTGCTTCCTCTGAGGGACATAGCACTAATGGGAGGTGGAAACTTCACACACCAGTTCGGCTTCACTGTCGGACCTGTGTGTTTCAGCTAGAGGCGCCAGAAAGCTGTGTCGTCCCAGAAGACTCACAGGTCCAGGACACAAACCTCTGTTCAGATCATGGACACCAAGAGGACAACTGGAACATCTCTTGCAGCTTCTGAAGATGTCGCTTCCTTTTTCCTCTCGTTTTGGGGGATTTGATCTCTCAAGTTGAGTGACTCCCGTATTCATGAATTTGAGAGGACACCAGTGTCCCAAGGCTTTTTTCACAGAGAAGTCAATTTTGTTTACAGAGACGTTTTTCTTGTATTGAATAATTTAAAAATGTATGTTTTTTTATCCTTTATATACAATGTTTGTTTTTTTTCTATGTTTGATTTCTGTCTTAGTCTGCCCATTGTGTATATAACTGTCCTTACTTACCTCTTAACAATGTGTTCTGCATGGGGACACAGCTACTGTCGTCCCATTGGCCGTATGTGACCAGGCCAGTAAACGCATTCACTGTAAGTCCACTATTTTAGTACTGTAAGTGAACTCAGATCCCTCATGTCCCTTTTCTCGAGGTGCTGATCAAGTTTCATTTGAAAGACCAACATTTATTTAATCCTAAAAACAATAGAGGGGTCATAGAGTCATATTGTCTTATGCATACTTGATGCTGTCTGTTGTCAACAGCAAGACCAAATTCTTCCTCATTTTGTTAAAATACAAACAATGTTTTTTGTTTTTACAATTTCATATAATTGTATGGGGTTATTTTTACGTCTCAGGTATGATACATTAATGATATACACATGGGCACTGAAGCTGCTGTTGCCACAGTATGTTGGTCAGTTTTGTAGTTAAGCATTCAAACTTAAAGACTTAAGAAATATTAAAGGATAAATCCATGAAAAGACCAAAACCAACACTGAATTAGTGCAAGTATTGTCTGTGTAGCCAAAGCCTGATATATCTTATTCCTCTGAGCCATACAGCTCCATCAGTAAGCCACATAGTTGCACTGGGTGACATGTTCCTTTATTATCATGAACACAAACATAGTTTATTTTGACTCAATCCCACATACACCATTCTGCTACCAGAAGTACCAAATGTGTATTAATCCGCAGCTGAAAATAGTCCACAACAAATGCTTTATTTACTCCTGTTTGAGTACCATTTGCTAAAAACTACAGTGCCCAGCTGTTTTGGGAAATTACTGAGCCTTTTATAAAAAAAAAATGAACGATGTATTATGAGCTGTATTTAAAGAATTACATTTTCTGGATGAACCAATGGGTTTGGGAATGAGTGCCACAGACAGTTTGGAGAAATCGTAAAGTATTGAGAGACGGACTGAAGCTTTGCTGGTTTTGCTCTCTTCGTGAGATTCGTTGACAATAAGAAAACAATATAATAATGCCAGCCTTATGGTGAACTCCTGCACACTGTTATCAAAACAAATGTTAAACAAGTTTCAGTCGTATATCTTCATTAGGCTTTGAACAACAACACAATAAGCAGCATCTTCATGAAATAGCCACAGGCTGCAGCAACCAATCACAGACAGGGTCAAATCACAGGAACACCTGAGATGATAGAAATTTAACAATCTGTAAAAATACATCAAAGAATAATCAACACATCTAATTGGAAAAAAAGAATGCAATGAAAACCTGAGATTAGGAATAAATAGGGGGAAAGTATTGCCTTCCAAACTAAAATCTGCTAACATGAACACAATGAATTCAGTCTGATTATCAAGATACTATTTTCCCCCATTCACCTGGAGGTTTATGACAAAAACTTAGTTGCTGCTTTAATACATTTTGTGCTGGCAGTGTACAAGAGTTTAACACATTTTCATTAGATTTCATTCTCCTACACACCTGTCCAACAGGTTTACGTTATATTATTTACTGTTTTAACAAAAGAAATGTTAAATTCAAGTGTGTTAAGGAGATTCTCTCTTTTTCTGTTATTCTCATGTGAACCAAAGACTGAAGTTAAGCAGCCAGTTTACAGATCCACCTATTTCCTCCCAGAGCAATACTGTAATTTCTTTCACTGTACTGTAAAGATCATGCATTTAAGTTTGGCCGTAGAGTAAGTGCAAGAGTAGTACCCTGCAGTATCCTGCAGAGCTCCCTTGCCCCCCTGGTAAAAAAAAAAAAAAAAAGCGCCTATTACCACCCACTTAGCGTTGAGTAATTGCGGTCAGCCTGAATTTCTGCTTCATTCAATCTGAGAAGTGCTTGGGTCCAGAGAAAAGAAGCAAGCCTTGTAGCTTCTCAGCAGAATCCGGATTTGGTGTTTGTGTCTCAGAGGCGGTCAGCAGTGAGTGATGAGCAGTGTGGTGTACAGCCTGCAGGGAGTAGAGGATTCATTTGAGTGAGATCTCAGGGAGTTTGTGGTGAAAGCGTAGTCCACCGGGTCAGCCAAAACAGCAGCTCTGCAGCTGGAAGACACCAAAACCTGCAAGTTTTTCGTGAGGCTGAGGGTGTGCCACTGCTATGTAACAGGGGAGAAATGTACTTAATCCTAATCTCAACTAGAAGAATTGGATTAAAGTTTAAGCATCCACGGATTTACAATTCTGGCCTGGTGTTTAATATTCAGTGTTTTCTCCTTATATTTAGATTTGTTATATCATCATTCCATATGATTGCCTTAGCTGGCTGAGACTGATCATTGTTACTTTACTTGTTTTGTACAAATTATCATTTAAAAAAATATGAAATGACATGCTGGACATCTGTCTTGTGTGATCCCTCCATCAGCTCATTCAAAGAATTGTGTCAGCTGAATAAAATAAAAAATACATAACCAAATGTTGACTTAGTGTACTTTATCATAATTAGTTTTGCAAGTATTTGGTCATAAATCAAAGTAAGTAAAATAAAGTAAAATTTTGACGATGCTGGTGCTAGGTGAACAGGATCATCAAGTTAGTCATCCTCTAGGGACCATGAATGTTTGTAAAAAATGTCATCTCAATCCGTTTAGTTGTTCAGACATGTCACTCTGAACCAAAGTGATGGGCTGACTGACTGATAGACTGACATTGCCATCCCTAGAGCCAGCATGGCTAAAGGTAATAATCATTTAAACGCATGGTCGGCAGGTGAGAGGTCACATCGTATTGACCTTGAGTTGTAATTACAACTTGAAATTGATGTTAACATGCAGGAGCAGCTGTCTTCTCTCAACTAACAGGTAATTTTAGCCTAGAATTTGTATTTCTTATAGAAAAATGTGGGTGTTTTGCTGTTGCTTTTCCTGCTTTTGTCTAATTCTGACTAATGTGTTCTAGACCTCTGCACCTGAGCTGTGTACATTAACTCACTCTTCAAAGAGGAAGCTGATGGCCATAAATACACTATCATATTATTAGGGTTTTTTTTTTTATTGATTGATTTCATGTATTTTTGTGTGTGACACTAGTCGTGTGTGTGTGTGTGTGTGTGTGTGTGTGTGTGTGTGTGTGTGTGTGTGTGTGCACGCGCGTTCCACTGCCAGAGGAGATCAAGTTAAAGCTCCCCCTGCCACCAATATCATCTCCAGTGGTGCACCAACTCCTGCTGTGGCTCTTCCTCCTCATCCTGCCGCTGCTCCCTCTGGAAGCCCAGATCTCCTCCATGCACAAGGGCCTATCTTTGTCCACCCTCATTCTCTTTATACATCCATGACCCTCATCCCTCAACCCTATCCACATTTATTTCTCCCCCAACCTCCTACTGTCTCCTGTACAACAGTTCCCAGCACTGCACCTCTCGCCATTTCTGTTGTGCCTGCTCCCTCTCAGACCCAAACTATATTGTGTGCTCCAACTGCCCCATCAACCACAACAGCTCCCCTCCAAGACCAGGTTCAATAAAAGAAAGGTGGAAGCAAATACTTGCAGTAATTGTGGGCATTTCAGAACAGCATCCACTGGGCACAGCCAGTACAAGGGCACAATATACTGTCCTACATTATACATTAAAATAGCTTTTTGAATTAAGAACAGCTGGAATTAAATTAAAATGACCTGCTATACCGAAAAAAGGCCAAAGTTATGTCATTATCTTAGCTGGGAACATGGTGTTGAGGGGTTGTTAAGAGTTAACACTCGAACCGTCAGAACACGTGCACACGTCACGTGACACCCTCGTCAGCGCTTACTTTTCCGCATCTGTCCCTGGTTGTTCATGCGCTAACTTTAGCCATGGTTCCCCCAGTTTCATTTGTTTGACATTTCATGTAGCAGCAGGTCGTCTTGCGTGACAGTCGGACGGACTATCGTGGTACATGTCGGTCCTTCTGGCAGCCGAACAGTGTCACTTTCCATTCAGGAACAAGAGACGAAGCAAGCTAGCCTCTCGCAGCTAGCTAACAGCTGTTAACGTCAAGCTTTCAGGAAAAACAAACGTCGCTGTGAGGCTGACAACCAGACACAAAGGTGAGGCTGAGGCAGCTGAACGAGTGACTAATACTTTAGTGATTTGCCGGTGTGTTTAAACAGCACGTCAGTAATGTGTGGGAGGCAGGGGTGTAACTAAGGTAATGAACTATTTAGCTTGAATAGCTCTTTTAGTAGTAGTTTTTGCGTACTGTAACTTGCATTTTTGAGTTGAATGATTTTTGACTATACTAAGACGACTATTGATGAAGTGACTAGCTGCAAGACGTGCAGAGCATCCTATATTATTTTTATAATTAGATTCAATTTAGCTTTGCTTTGAAGCTCTTTTACGTCATTTGATAGCTTTCTTACAAAGGCTACGTGGCCACTTCAAGGAGCATCACTGTGTTTGAGTTGAATTCAGCCCTGTTTCCCGATAACCAAGTTAAGAGTTTCTAAGAGCTCTTGTAAGTTTTTACACCCGTTCCCCAAAACATCACCCCAGAGCAAGTGAACACGCATCTTGTCGTCAGCTGTCCATGGTGCTGAAGAGGATAACGATGAATACATTTTAAATTATCTCAACAGTGTGATGTAAGCCACATTGTGTGTGTATGTATGTATGTATGTATATATATATATATATATATATATATATATAATACAGAATCTGCAAAGCATAAATTAAATAAATGACACAACAGAAGTATTTATACATGCTTATGCAGTGTTTCCCACAGGATTTTGTGAGACTGTGGTGGGTGGACTGGTGGTGGTCCCCCAGAAGGAAGTTTTGTACATTTTAAAGTTTAATGCATCAATCTGGTGCACTTTGAGAGCAAAATTAGGAGGCTAGATTTATGAACGGTCTGCCACAGTCTAGGTAATTAATGGGAAACACTGATATGTTACATTATGGAAAAGCCTAATGCACAATCAACAGTCAGTCTGCATTTCACATGATAACATGTTACTGGGTTGAAGTAAGTTGAAGAAAGTTAAGTTGGTGTACTTTGATCAATGCAGCGGCTGCACATGGCAAATTTTTTTCACAGCTCCAATAAACATCTCAAATCAAGCAGTGATGATTCTTAGCTTCCTCTCTGGAAACTTCAAACAATTCATGAAGACGTTAGCAAAAGTACATTGCAGCAGCTGGAAAAGTACTAGCATTCATACCACACATTGGAATAAAAAATGAGAAGATACTTTGAGGAAAACTGGCATGTCAGCTAGGTGAAATAAAGATAGTAATTGAAGGTATAGGCAATAACACACACACAAGCAGTTATCTGATAGCTGTTTGCTGTTTCCTGGGCATATGAAAATCAGTCAAAGAATACAAACAATACACTGGTTTGGTGCAAATCAACAATTTCACCCTTCTTTGTTTACCCCTTGTGGCAGGTTTGATAAAAATGGTACACTCCCCCTTTATAAAAACGTACACATGTAAATATATGTCAGTTAAATGCTGATGAAATAACCATAATCTAGTTTTAAAAGACATCCTATAAACTTCCTCTTTTCAGCTAAATGTAGCCTGGTTTTAGTGTAGATACAATTACATCTTTTTACCTGCTGTTTTCTAAAGAACACACAGTGTCTAGTCACTGAACATAGAGGAACTGAGTCAGCCAGTATTTTTACATTTTGACATATAACAACAGTGTGTGGGACAAAGATCAAGCAGTTGAAAAAAAGGTCACTGAGTTGTTACACTTTACCATCATGCATGAACTCCAAACCTATATCAAGTCATATTAGTCAGGATTACTGTATTGTAGAGTTCTACTAACCACTGCCTTCAGAACAGCTAATGTATTACATTTACAATGTTAGAAAGCAGACACAAATAGCAAATAAAGGTGGACCCTACTTTCACATTTTACATTTCGCATTACCCTTATTTTAGGAACTAGTCATGGGCTAACTGTGTTTTTTACTTTTCTGCAGCTTCTATGACCTACGACTGTCTGCTCCGATCAGAGGATGTATCCGCCTTCCAGAAAGGACTTCATCTCTCTGACCCTCAGTGATCCGCACAGTCACACGTACAACAATGGCAAACACAGGAGACAGTCCTGCTGGAGGGTGAGTGGTCCCGTAGTGCAGCATGCAGATCATGGCTCTAGACGGACCTAAGTTTCACCGCTTTGACACAGAAACCCTGGGGTTTTGATGCAAGATAATGAGCTTGTCGTCGTTCACACGAGGCTGTGATCTGCCTCTATATAGTAGGTACATACACAACACTGCCACAGAGTTATGGTTGATGGCAGTGGTATAAGATATGGATAATGTCTCCTATCATAGTACATGTACATTTCTAGCGTGATACAATATGCAGAGATGTGACAAATCAAAGGAAAAACCTGAATAAATATGTGGAAAGACTCGGGGTGGCAACACCTTACTAGGACTTTGTTGCTTTTTCCTTTCATTTGTCACCTATCTTTATATTGTGATGCACTACATTCAGTTTAGAAACCATTTATCGATAAGATAACCAGATGGGAAAATCAGTTTTTCAAGGTACTTTATATTGATGTAGAAATCCTGTAAATAAAATCCTGCCATAAAGCATTCCTGCTCATTGATTTGCAGCATTATTCATAATGGCCTAATATAATACAACCAGAGATAGGTTAATGGGGGGTAGCTGCCCTCGGTATAAACAGTATAGAAAAATCTCTGGCTGTTGACCGTATATATTATCACATGGACCAGCCCTAGTTGATGGGTTGCTCAGTTCTGACTGATTTGGGGTTTCTGCAAAAAGGCTTGGGCTCTAAGCATCCAACTGCTTGGTTGAGCTTCTGATCACATCACTGAGATAGATCACCTCTGTCTTTATGAAATGTAGCAAATCGATTCCTAGGTTTCAGCCTTCCTTTCTTCAGCCTCCTTTGTTGTGGAGCAGCCTGAACTTTCAAACTCTTGAGATAAAAGAATGAGCACCCTGAGCACATTATGCGTCTGATCACTACAGTGAGATAAAACAAATTCTGTTCATCTCACCATCTCTCTTCGTCTCCCCACACATTTTCTTTAATCTTGTTTTCTTTACTTTCAAATTTCTTCTGCCTCTCACTCCTCCTTATGCCCTCTCGCCATGAGCCCCCCCTCACCTCCTTTGTTGGTTTTGATACTCAGGTTTTACACGTATATTGTGTTGCACTTATCATTTCACATCTCGTGCTTTTCTTCGCTATTCCTTGCTCAGGGGTTTTGCTGCTTTGTTCACAGGTTTCCTCTTTCATCCTTGTACAACTGGTCTTACAACCTCGTCCATAATGAGACTATCTTGGACGTTCACCGATTACATCTGTGTAACACAGTTTAATCAGTTCAATGGCCAAGCTCAAGGATTAGGCGTTTATTTTTTAATCAAGCAATGAGAGATGTCTGTATGTTCACAGCTGTTACTGTTAAGTCTTGCATTTGATCCACGTCAACTGACACCTGTAGCACACCCCCAACACACCATACAGACAGAAGTAGCTGTCAGGGAACAGTAGCCAGGAGGACGCGCCGTTCTGGGGAGCAAATACAATACAATTGCTGCTTTTTTTTCTGGAGGGTTGAACTGCGTGTGATGCTGAGAAATAGGACAGTGGTGTATCCTGATGCACAACAACCTGCAGTGATGCACATCAAGACACCGCAGGTACGTGGGCTTACACAGAAAACAATGGGCGCAGGTTTTGATGCGCGTCATACACTGCGTGTGTGTGCTCCCTTTAGTTTTATCATTTTCCCAACAAATCTGTGTTATTTTAAACACAGTTGGACCATCCACACAGAGTTGTCAAATAAGGGCCCACTTTTATTTATTTTTTAAAAATGTTTGGAATCCATTTTTAATCCTAAAACTGGTAGAAAACACTAAGGAGTATTAAAAAGATTATTTTAATTTGGCTTTCAGAAAATCTGCAGATACCCTGATCATAAGCAAAAATACTTTTTAAATTATCATTTCAACACAATTACATACAACAACACACTTCTTTTTAAAAAAAAAAAAAGCAAAACAGCATGGGCAGCTCTCATAAAGGTAATTCATTCTGTTCTCTGAATTGAAAAGGCAAAGCAGCGCTCTCATCTGATCTGTAACACTTTATTTCAGCAGTATATCAATAGACATTTCTTCCATAAAGCCAGCTTTATAGCAGAGACGTTGATCTGGCTCAGCATTCCCCTGTACCCGTGGGTCATCAAATTTGATTATGGTTTTTTGAGAAAACCATTCACTGCAAATCATGTTCCTTTGAGTGGCTTGTTGGCTCAGTTGTTTGCTCCCCACACAGTGAAAATGACTTGGTGCTTTAACCCAATTCACATTGGTTTTCTCTAACATCTCCAAACACATGCAAGTCAGATGTAAGCTCTGTATCTCTCATTGGTATGTATGTATGTGAGTGTGAGTGATTGTCTGTGTTTCAACAGCCAACCTGCCGAGTGAGTTTCCCTTCCCAGTGCAGATAGAGAAAGTCAATAATTGTCTCTTCTTCAATGTGCAGTATCAACTTTAAAAAGGGAAATATAACATCTACATATTAACTACATTGCTGTTCACATATTCAGTTGGCATGGAGGCAAAAGACTGATGGACAGTTGTGTTGACTTCACAGCCTTTGGCAGGGAAGGGGACTTGCTTTGGTGTCATCATGTGACCTATGACCATCTGTCATCACTTCCCTGAAGTTGCATACTTAGGTCACGAGACAACACCTGAGCAAATTCTATTTGCTGAAGAAGGCTGTGAGATACAGTCGAAAGCTTTGGAGCAAAGCTAGTAAATGAACCATGAGTTTAGAATCTTTTATCACAGGTATGTGTTCCCAAGGTCAAGATTGAACCTCCATGCTTAAAAAATATATTTTATTTAATTATTAACTAGTGCAGTGCCCATTGAAAATGTGTCTGTTGGGAACGGGCCATTGCTTCAAGACTTTGCTACAATGTAACTTCACTTGTCTCTCTTTCTTTATCTCTCGAGCGACGGAGAGCGAGCTGTACCCAGCATGCCGTTCGGCTGTGTAACATTTAATGAGGCCCACTGATGGGCCATCTAGTGGGCCACGGAGGCAGTGGTACTGCCAAACAGTTAGATCAAAAATGATTATTTTGGTAATTTACAAAGCTAGTTGTTGAGTTTTTGAAACAAAAAAGTGATGTGGGAGACAATCCTGCAGCAGTAAAAGCTCCAAAGCATGTTGTGAGGAAATATGAGCCTGAATACATTAAATTTGGATTCATAATGGCAGGCAGTGCAAAGCACAGTGTGTTGAATGTAGTGAAATCCTGTCAAATGAGGCGCTAAATCCATCAAAGCCCCAGAGACACTTAAACACAAACCACCCGGGATGTTGTGTTTTTTTTTCTCATTTATTTGGGAAGGTGGTGCTCGGAAATTTGAAAAATCAGAAATGGGCCTTAAGTTACAAAAGGTTGAGAACCCCTGCTGTAGATATCAAGAGCATTCGACACTGCACTGCCTTGGGTCATCAGCAATACACCCACCAAGTGTGGAGTCGATTGGATGAACGGTTGTCGAGATAATCGAAGGACAGACATACAGACAAAGACTCCTTCCATTTTAGTTACATGTTTTAGTTTGCATCAAACTAGGCCTGTAGCTAATGATCATCAATTTCTGTCATGCTACTGATTGAATAGCCTAATAATTTCAGCGTCTGTATCAGGGACGTTTTAGTTAGTTTTAGAAATGTAGTCCATTGATATTTGTGACAGCGCTGTCTAGTTTGTCTTGTTATCAGTTCTATTTGCTGCAATAAAGATCAAAGTGAGATGAACAATGTGAATGCTTACTAGATAAAAATGGACAGTTTTCTTTTTAGGGGCAGTTTAAAAGAAAAGCAATAAATCATCTTACTGCAATTCTGAGCATATCATACACTGTCAAAAAGTATAATATTGAATCATAGGTGTTCTGGTAATTCCAGGCCCAGTGTTAGAAAAAAATATAAAACATTTGTAAAAATACAAAACTGAAAAGAATATATTGATGTTGTTATGTTGAATGAACAATAGCAAAGTAAAATGAAATGTCCCCTGAGATAAAGTCTGTTGTGTGTTCCGCCACAGCTCGCAGGCAATGGCTCAATAGTTTCATGGTATTGCACAGGTGTTAATTAGAGCAGCTAACGGAGTGGTACCACTCTGCCTGTTAGCCTTCTCCCCTGAGAGACCCCGACTCTGTCCCTCCCTCTGCACTGCTGGGTTGAGCTGGTTAGATTGTTTACTTGTGAGCGGTCACTGGGCTTCTCGCATCAGGTGGAGAGAGATGATGAGTTTGAACAGGGTAAGCCAGACCAGGAAAGCCATCATGGTTTTCCTTTATTTACTCCGCTGTTTTTAAAGGAAGCATAACCCGATTTGTCAGATAATTCGAGAGGGGAAGAATGTTAGAATCTGCAGACAGACGCTTGTGATTTGAATTCAGAGCTGTGTTACACATGTTCCAGTGTAGTTAGCTTTTGTTTGTTTGTCTGCCTACAGAAATGGAAGCAGCTGTCTCGGCTCCAGCGAAGCCTCATCCTGTTCCTGCTGGCTCTGCTGCTCATATTTGGACTGCTCTCCTATCCCAGCATCACAGAGCAGTGGAGAGGTAAACAATGCCCGCACAACGCTAAGGTCACACACACAAACACTGGCATTAATTCTAATGGTGTTGCTAGATGAAGCGGATGAGTTGGATTGCCTGTTGGTTGTGTTTACTGGTGATGATAAATTGTAGTGAATTACTAAAGCACCACATGAGATGCTGTGATAGTTTCTTTGTTTAGATTAGTTTTTGTGCACACCTGCTTGCTTTAACTCTTGTATACTTCTACATGTACTGTATTTGATTTTCAGACCACATCCACACTAAGGGCATTTTCACACCTATGGTTCTTTTGCTCTGGTCCGAATCAGTTGATGATTTGTAAACTTGGAGCATTTTCCCGTTGGTTCGGTTTCTATTCACACAGAGAAAAATCCAAAAATGCATCACTACAAGCCACGTGAGAATGTTCCCTCAGCTTATTGGTCAGACGTGTCTGGGGCAGGACCAAGAAAGTAAATACAGGAAGAAGGTCCTGTGTTCTGAACTAGTGCATATTTCTCTGAGGGAAACATTGCTATGCAATTTAACATGGCGCAATGGCACAGTTGGCATTTCCTCATAACCATGGTAATTATCTGGGCAAAACTATACCAGCAGAATGCCGAATGCACTTCGAGGAAACGTTTTGAAAATAATATACTGCTTCACACTTTGCAAAGAAGACATGCTGCCTTCAGACAACTGAACAGAATGCAAAGTACACCTGGCCACAGGAGCCGTTGACGGTATCTCAAATTACACATGGTAGTTGGAACGGATCGAGGTCGGATCTCATTCCCACCACAAACCGAGACCACCTCCTCTAAAGGGTCTCGTTGCGGTTGTTTTGGTCTGAATCCGAGTGCGATTACTGTGTTCACACCTGCCCACCGCACTAACCGTGCAAACGCACCAGGGTTCGTTTTAACCAAACCAAACAGGTTAGGTGTGAAAACGCCCTAATATAGCTAAAATGCTTCTATTTCTCTCTGTTTGGGTTTTCCGTTCACACTAAGCTAACATTTTTTCACACCCCAAAAGCTGAGCTTTCTGAAAATCCCTCTCCAGAGAAGATAAATCTGAAATCTCCTTGCATTTTAGAAGTGCGGACTGGGAAAACTGAGCATTTTGGAAAGGATTATATACTGTATGCCTGCTCAGACTCAGTCGGGGGCTGTGCGCTAGTAAAGTTAGAAAGACAACTTCCTGTGGCTGCCTCTGTGAAGAGTCTACCGTAGTTTATCTTTATGTAATGTATTTTGTCAGATGACTTTAGAATCATAATGATAATATAGTTAGCTGGCATAGTGTGAACTTAGTCTTAGCTTGTTTTCTTGTTCGGTGTGTGTGTGTGTGTGTGTGTGTGTGTGTGTGTGTGTGTGTGTGTGTAGGGTTGTCTGACAGGGAGGACTGGCTGGAGCTGAATGACAGAGAGCTGAAGACCATTCCTCCAGGTGTGCAGTCTATATTGGGCCAAGCTGCAGGTAAAGCCCCGGTTCCTGTGGCAGGGCCACAAATGGGGCCAGCTGTGGGGCCAGATGCTGTGGTGGAGCCCAGAGGACCAAATATCCCCATTTTGGCTAAACCGCCCACTAAGGTTAGAGTTGTGTTCATATTTATTTATTTCAGGAACATCAATCAACATTAATTAAAAGGTAAAAATGCTTTAGTAGGCCAAGATTGACTATAATTCATCGTGTTGAAATGGCCCTGCTGTAGCTGCAGTGATCTGTCATGTTATTACACATGTTAATTACAGTCAGACACATTACACTTATACATAACTACAGTGACATAATAAAACACATTAAGAAAAACGAATAAAAACTGCTGTAGTTGTTACACTACGTCAGTGCACTTCCTCTGTAATATGATTTTGTAAAGCTGTAGCTTAGGTAAGTGCATCCATCACTGGTGACTCCAAATCCAAAACCCTCGTGTGACTGCTCCACTTTGTGATTCAGTTTGCTAAAATGGTTGTAAAAGATCCCTCTTGATACCAATATCCTTTATTTTGACACTTATTAGTCCTTTTCCACGAGGTGTTCATGTTGTCCCTCCTGTTTCTAGCTCTAGCTGTTTGTTTATCCACAGAAAAAGACATTCCCAGGCAAGAGAGGTCCACCAAGCCTGCAGAAAGAGGGAAATATGTCAGATACAGTCGGTGGGGAACAGCAAGAGGTGGTTCAAGATGAAGGAGGAGAGGAGGAGGACAAGGAAAAGAAGATTGTTAGGTGATCTGTTTGTTGTTTGTTGTTTGCTGTTTTTTCCCCTATAAACAACTGTACAGAAGGTTTTGGAACTGTTGAGAAAAGTAGATGACAGGTTAGCACGATATTGTTCAGAAGATCAGAATCAAAACATTTTCCAGCTGCAGCTAGGTCTTGTAGGCTTTGTTGCGGTACATGTATCAGAGAAGCAGTTATAAATAATTCAGGCGTGAGACAGGTTTTTACCTTTTTGTCATGCAGCTGGAGAGGAGCGATGATCGAAGCCGACCAGGCCACAGAGCCTCCACCCTCGGCCAATGAGAAAGAAGCTGCAGCACCCCCAGCCCAAGCCAACCCTGCTGACACTGTCCCAGTGGAAGGTCAGTACTGAACTGGAATTCTTACCAAGAGCTTGATATACAGCCAGTGAACATGAGAAATTAAGGTACAAGGTCTGACACCAACAATTATCCATTCATCTGTTTCTTTCCGAATTATCGTTTAGTCTATAAAATGTCAGTTCCCAAGGTCACGACTTCATGTCTTGTTTTGTCTGACCAACAGTCCAAAACCCAAACAATGTAAAACACAGAAACCATAATATTCTGTCAGTCTTTATTGTTTTCCAACCCTGTATCATTGAGGTCCTCCTCTCCCATATTTTTCTGTTCTTTCAGGAATAGAGAAAAGTTTTTGGTTTTTGGGTCCACTGAGAAACTTTCCCCCATCAAACAGATTCTTTAAAGTAGCATTGTCCAGCTCTACTGGTATATGCTGTTTGAAGCCCAGTGCCTTTTTTTTAAAGTTTGAACATTTCTAAACTTGCAGGATAAAACTCTGCTGTGCTCAAAGCAGCAGTATCAGCGCATGGCACCGAATATTCCTTCTACTGAAAATAATCAGAAAGTGAGACGTGCACTGTTAAGAGACCTTCCTAGAGGAAATACCGACTTTAAAGATCACACTTTCATTTCTTATTCATTCCTTTTGTTTGTAGTTTCAGCTGGGACTGCGGACAGACTGGAGGCAGTACGTGATGCCTTCAGACATGCATGGAAAGGCTATAAGGACTACGCCTGGGGTCACGATGAGCTCAAGCCCATCTCCAAGTCTTTTGGCGAGTGGTTCGGGCTGGGTTTAACACTTATTGATTCTTTGGACACCATGTGGATTTTGGGCCTAAAAGAAGGTATTGTATGTCACCTGTGCTCTCTCTCTTGGGGCTGGATGTCATTTAAAATATTTCAGTATTGTTGCCAAATATGATACCAATATAAAGAGATGATATAGAGTTTTGGTACAGATACTAAAAGGATTTCTTTTTTTTTTTTTTGTTAAAGTTGAAACATTTTCAACTTACACAAATGCGTCTTTGCCATAATTTGCAGCTGCCTGGAGCAAATATGCATCTGTTTGCATCAACTCACATCTTTCCATTTTATATGCTGTGTACATAATTGTGCCATCTCTAAACGTTTTGCATTTGGTCTCAACAAACTATTTTTCTTTTCTTTTTCACTGTTCATTCAATTCAATTCAATTCAGTTTTATTTATATAGCGCCATATCATAACAAAGTTATCTCAGGGCACTTTTTCATATAGAGCAGGTCTAGACCGACTCTTTATATTTACAGAGACCCAACAGTTCCCACCATGAGCGAGCACTAGGCGAACAGTGTGAACAGTGACTACATTTACATGCACACACATTTTCCACTATTGTTCCGAATATGACAACATTCCGAATTTGATACGGGTCATGTAAACCGCAAATTCCATTTGGGTGTTCCGAATTAGGCCTTATTCTGGATGTAGCATTTTCCGATTAAGACGTGAGATGGGCCGATATTATTCGGCATTCTTTGGACATTTATACATCACATTTGGAATATGCGTCTCAATTGGGGTTTTACTGCAGTTTGCCTGATTACGGTCAGCTCTATGCGCACAGAATAAAAGCCCACACTTCTGGTGGGAAGGAGAAACACATCTACGACTAAACTAATAATTAAATTAATTATGAAGGACTTGGATATCAGCAGGTTATGCGCAAATATCGCAACGTTGATCAATCTTTTCAAGAAGGTGGTTGAACGAATGAAAGAGGGTTCACACAGTCGAACAAGGCTGCATGTAAACGGGAATATTAGTGGAATATTCATTTTCATTAGCCATGTAAACAGCTTAGGAGGAATATTGTCTTTGGAATACTGCATGTATGTTATAGAGTGCAATACTAAATCAGTGGAGTTTTCTTTTTAAGAATCTGACAGCCTCGGTCGAGGGCTGTCTCAAGAGTTTGTTACAAGACCACTTGATCATGTCACTTAAGGCAAAACTCTTTTATCAAAAATCCTCAACCACAACATCTTTGATCCACCATGTTAAATGAATGTCATCAAATGTAATTCTTTGTTTTTCTATCTTTCCCCTCCCACTCTTGCCTCACTCCACATAGAGTTTGCAGAAGCAAAGGACTGGGTAGAGAAAGAGCTCTCATTCAACAAGAACGTGGACGTAAATCTTTTTGAGACAACCATCCGTGTCCTTGGGGGCCTGCTGAGTACCTACCATCTAACAGGAGACCAACTCTTCCTAGAGAAAGCTGTGAGCCAATCCATAACAGGCATTCTTACTGTCCTGTGTTCCTCTGTTGTCTGGTTGTTTTAGAACGGCAGTCCAGGCCTGTCAGTTTTTCAAGAAATCAGGTGCAAACGAATGAGAATGGAGCTCATGTAGCTACTACTTTGTAGAATTGACGAAATTCACGCTGCCTCCTCTGCCTCACTTTAGTTGCAAGTTAACAGGTGACTTCAGATTTGATGTTATGGTAATGTTACGTGTAAAGCAGTTGCATTTTCAAAATAAATGGAATGATACTTACAAGACAAAAAAAGTAGCTTTCCCCTTTAATTCTTCTTCTTCTCTCCACTTAAAGAAAGATCTCGGGTCCAGGTTGATGCCTGCCTTCAAAACTCCCTCAAAGATCCCGTTCTCAGACGTCAACATTGGGAAGGGAACGGCTCACCCCCCTCGATGGACGTCCGACAGCACGCTGGCTGAGGTCACGAGCATTCAGCTGGAATTCAGAGAGCTGAGCCGCCTCACCCAGGACCCACAGTATCAGGTCAGGATACCAGGGGGGCCTCCTTTACAGGAAAATGTGCTTGTTGTGTGTGTGTGTGTGTGTGTGTGTGTGTGTGTGTGTGTGTGTGTGTGTGAGCTCATTTTGATTTGGCATTACTTCCAGTTCTCTGAGATGGAGTGCATAAAGATGGAGGCAGTCAATAGAAATATTTCCTGGGTTCAGATGGAGGGTTTCACTTCAGTTAAAATCAGACATTAAGTGCAGCTCGCAAACACTTGTGTGATTGAAGTGACAAGCGTGAGCTAGGACTTGCTTTAAATCCATCATGTTGTCAGTTTATGAGCGATTCCACAAACCGGAGCTCGTGCCTGAAGACTTTCAGCCTGGTCTGACATGAACTTGAATAATTCCTGTCATAACCTGAGCAAGCCCTGTGAGACATACAGTAGTTTTTGATGAGTCCAATTTCATCAAACTGTGACATTGCTAATCATTTCCCAATGATAAACTGCTTAAAACAGTATTTTTCAAATATATAGGCCCACACATCAGCAGTGAGTGAAATGAGGTTGTTGGGTTCATTATGTCCAGACATTAGTGCTGGCTCTTTTTTACCTTTCCAGGAGGTTGTGAATGAGGTAATGAAGCTGGTCCACAAGCTGCCAGGCAAACAAGACGGCCTGGTGCCCATGTTCATCAACACCAACAGTGGCCAGTTCACTCACAAAGGAGTCTTCACACTTGGCGCCAGGGCAGACAGCTACTATGAATACCTGCTCAAACAGTGGATCCAGGGAGGCAAGACGGAAGACGAGTAATTCCAACTTTCTCCAAATTTCTCAGTCGATGTGCTGCGATTGTGAGAGAAAACACTGGATTAAAAGCTGGAACAACAGAGCCATAGAAGAGCAAACTTACTGTATATTCACACATTCAGAATCACTTTAGATACAGAATCTAAAACAGTGCAGAAAGATATTCTGGTAATTTACTGAGGTTAAAATACAGAGACACATTTTGAGGATAACATGACCTGACATGACATTCAGTGTAAGTAGTTAAGCTGTACGGCTTACAAGTTGCAGCTACACCAAGTCAGAGCTGGGAAGTAATACAATATTATCATATGTCAGTTTAGTGGAATCATATTTAATGATATTATATTACCATTTTACAGAATTCTGTTATAGATTTCAAGTAAATTGGATTTAAAAATGAGACAAAATGAGTTGTTTTTGTTTTACACGTGAAGAGTTATATATAATATATAAAGTCGATATAATGCGTAATAGTGGAACTCACTGCATTGCACCACTTTGAGTATTTTATATGTAATGTTTCATGTAAAGTTGTGATACTGACTTCAGTCTATTGCACAGCCCTAAACAAAATCACTACAGGCTGACTAATATGTTTAATGTAATACTGACTAATAACTTATATCTGTAACATGTCCTGTTTATGTTTTGTCCAGCCTGTTGGAGGACTACCTTCAGGCCCTGGAGGGAGTGAAAAAGCACCTTGTGAGACAGACGGGGCCCAGCAGATTGACCTTTGTTGGAGAGCTGTCTCATAACCGCTTCAACCCTAAAATGGTAGAGGTGCTCACCAAAAGTCAGTGTGCGAAATACCGGGGGTGTCAGGGGGTCACGAGACCATTAATTATCCTCAAAATCGACCTCAAAATCAAATGTTGTTGTATATTATAGTTATATTTCATGACTGGCGTAGGCCTGTTGTGTTTTGGAAGTACCATGCACAGCACAAGTACCCCTGATTGTCATACGGTCTTTCGCACACTGCCAAAACTCAATTAACTCACAGCCACAGACAATGGCCGCCTTGTTAAATCAATCAGTCTTTGTGCTTTTGTTGAATCAGTCGCTGTACAAACTCATGTGTAGTCAGTCTTTCTCTCTATCAGCCAGTCCAATCAATTCCATCTCTCATCATTATCTCCCATCCTCTCTCAGTCTTGTCCGTCCTGATTGTACCTCTCTCTCCTGTGACTCTACAGGACCACCTTGTGTGCTTCCTGCCAGGGACCTTGGCGCTGGGGGCCCACAACGGTCTCCCGGGGGACCACATGGATCTGGCTGTGGAGCTGATGGAGACATGTCACCAGATGTACAAACAGATGGAGACTGGGCTGAGCCCAGAGATCGTACACTTTAGCCTGCAGGCCAGTGACGGGCGTGACGTTGTTGTCAAGGTGAGGCTAATAGCAGAGAGGTGGCATTCAACCAGCTTCTTTTTCTTCTTCTTTTTTAAATCATCATTTTATAAATAATATTTTCACTTTTTATATCTCTTGTTTTATGCACTCCCTAATTTTCATGTACCATCTCCTTTAAGTAGCTATATATCTGTGCCTGTTTTAGCTCTGTGTGTGTGTGTGTGTGTGTGTGTGTGTGTGTGTGTGTGTGTGTGTGTGTGTGTGTGTGTGTGTTTTAGGTGTGTGTGTGCACGTACCATAAATTATAGCCTATACGTAATGTGACTTGCTGTAAAGGCTCATTTCAAAATGTAAGTCAGTTTAAACTTCAACAAAAGCCAAGACAAATGTTCTGAAGGTCAACTGATTTTTTCAAAGCGTTAAGCAATCGAACAAAAATACTACCAGTAATGGTAGAAACATTTTTTTTCCTCTTCAAATCTCTTTGTAAATTCAAATGGATGTGCGTTTGAAAGCACTGCCTTTCTTTTAGTGTCTTGTATTGATACTTATGGTGGCCGACAATGGCAAACGCGCTACACCTGCCCAAAACATTTCCATTAGGAGAAACGTGCTGCAGCTTCAGAAACGATGCAAAGTCAAAAACACACACGAAAAAGCCAAAACAAATACAACAACGTAAACGTGCTGCAAATGAAAAAACATTCTGCAGAGAGCCAAAGAATACATTAACAGCAAACACGCTGCAAATACAGACACAATGCAAAGTCAAACACACAAACCCCGAAAACAAATGCAACAGAAAAACGCAGCCTGTCCAGTCAATAAAACAGAAGTTCTCCAGGCCTCCAGGGGGAGCGCTAAGAGGAACCGCTTGATTTTCAACCCGAGAGAGAGAGACCAGACGAAGAGTGTGTTTGATTTTGATTAAAGCTGGAAGAAAAAAGTTAAGAGGCGACATAAAAATGTACATATTTGTTATTCCCCCTAGAGTCCTGGAGATCTTCTGTTGGTGTTGACGGGATATGCAGTGTTTTTGAATTGGCATTGTCTCTGAAGCTGCAGCACATTTCTCCTAATGGAAATGTTTTGGGCCGTTGCAGCGCAATTGCCCTTGTCGGCCACCGTAGATACTTTCTATTGAATGCACATTCTGTGATTTGAAATGAGGTAAAGTAACCAAAAGGAGTGAGAGCCCACTAATGATTCTTGAGTGAGCCTGCTGAATAAAATTTTAATCAGGTAGTCTAAATTTGTCATGGGAGTTGTGACCATTACGGTCCTCAGCATTTTATTTTTCATTAACTGCTTTAGGTGTATTTGGCATTTCTGCTCTTGTCTCCACTGCTGCCTTCATGAACCTCAAATATAAGTCTGAAACATTTCAAACATTTAGGAGCTCATTCTGATTCTAGGATTAAAAACTAAGAAAACGAATGTCAGATTAGAAAGGCTTCATTCATTTATTTCTTATGAGTCATTCAAAGTGAACTAACCACTGTTGGAAATGGGGAACACTATAAACACCCCCCACCCAAAAATCTGTTTTTCCTAAGGTTGCATATCCTTGGCCGTTTGGATTTGGATTGGATTTCAATGCACAGATTGATGTACATTCAGGGTTGATTAAACAGTAGTCGCTTTTATTCAAAGGCAAGGTAGAACAAAATAAGATAAATAAAAAGAATACTCCAGTAAAATAAAGTTCAGAAAATCATCATAAAAGAAGCTCATAAAAAATATGCAGGTCGTTCCAGAGCCTCTGGGCCTGACTGATTAGTTGTTGCTGTGGACTGTTTTATTCGACAGCTGAGGGATTACTTGTACAGACAGGCTTTTCGTAAACTCATTAATTCAGCTGTTGTATTTTTTTTATTTATTCTGTTTTATTTACTTAAACCTTAAATCCGTAGTGCTTCTATAAACAGAATTCTAGGATAAGGAACTTTTGTGTTTTAAAGTTAGCAGAGTCACATCTAGCCCTAGGAGGTTTTCAAAACATCTGTTTTTCTTGATTCGTCATGCTTGGCGCAATGACTAATGTCACCAAAAAAGCTGAAATTTGAATCTGTCTGCTCTTAACTTGTGTTTAATCCTAACTGTAGCTATGCTCACTGATGCTGCTGTCTTGATAAGATGTCTTGACGTTTTTCTGTGGGATGCTTTTTATACATTCTTCTATTTAACGATAAGTTCTCCTTTATCCTCCAGCCTGCAGACAGGCATAACCTGCTGAGACCAGAAACAGTGGAAAGTCTGTTCTACATGTACAGATTCACTAAGGACACCAAGTACAGAGACTGGGGATGGGACATACTGCAGAGCTTCAATAACTACACTAAGGTACACACAACTGACCACAGACCAGCTTGAGTTTAGTGTAGAATTATTTACCACATCTTTTTATTAGCAAGGCAGTTTAATAACAGTATATAATTAAAGCTTGAGTGCGGGACTTTTACATATAAATGAACGTCCGTTACATTTAAGCCATTGCCAGACGAGTTCACACAATGCTGATTAAGCCTATCGCTGCCAGGTAAATCTCTGTATTTCACAGTATACAGTTTTTAAATCTGGTGTCTGTGGCGACATTCCCGTGGTTGTAAAACCAGAGCCATGTAGAGAGAGAGTTGCATCAACAGAAGCTCAAAATGCTTGATGGTCACGAGTCACATAGACTTGAGATAGTTCTCTCTACATGGCTCTGGTTTGCCAGAGCTGAAATGGGACAACCGTAGCCACGGAGTAGCTACAGCAACTAGGAGGAAGAAGCGTCCAAAAAAAGTTTCTGATGCTCCAGATAAAAAAGAAACTCGGCGTTCAGAGGAAGGATTACAGTCAAAAAAGAAAGTGATAGATTGCAAGGACAGACACGGATAACCATTGGTGTAGCTTTTCCTCGTTGGAGAGGCTGAAAGAAGAGCAGGGACTGAGGGCAGACAGGATGTCATGTTACTGCTCTTGGACAGGTTGGTCTTTGTAAAATATTTGGAGTAGGCTCTGTAGCTATTACATTTACTCTACCTAAATAATGGATTGTTGTCTTCAAGCTGTGGAAATTTGAGCAAGCTCCCCTGTAGGCATACGGGAGCGCACGTGGACAGTGTTTGTGTAATTACTCTCACTGCCTGAAGGGGGAGACAAAAGTTCACCACTCCAGCTTTAAGTCATATTACCTCTATTAGACTGCAGGACTTAACTTGGCTCAGGGTCAACTACAAGTGGTAAATTATTCCGTTTTTGTTCGGACATGATATTTGTTTCTGCTTTCGTGGGGGGGGCGTGACAAAAAAATTTTAAGAGCCACTGCCTTAAAGATGTCTCCCCAACTCACATACAGAACTGTGCCAAACCCACCCTACGGACTTAATGGTGTAACTGCACTTACCAGAGTACTTTCTAGAGTTTTGTATCTATAAACAACCTGACCCAAATGCCTCCACTTCTGCAGGTGTCGGGTGGTGGCTACACGTCCATTAACAATGTCCGTGACCCCGTTAACCCCGGGCCCCGGGACAAGATGGAGAGTTTCTTCCTGGGCGAGACGCTGAAGTATTTGTATCTGCTCTTCTTGGACGACATGGAACTGCTGAGTCTAGACAAATATGTCTTCAACACAGAGGCCCATCCTCTCCCCATATGGCCCTCTCCACCCAAGTGATGTCACCATGCAGGGGACGTCTCTAAAGATCAGGCCCACAGAGGCGTGTATGAGTCAAAGACTGGTATTGCCGCTCAGTCAGGTGCGTCTCTTAAGCAACCGTCCACACTGGACTGCTGTGTTGAGCAGGAAAGCAGGTCTGTGCCGTCCACCTTTGATACGTTGCCATGTGGAGGAGTTTGTTTTGTTTTTGCTTTGTTTATGTTTTTTTCCTTTTTCTTTATTTTTCCTAAGGAAAAGGTTTGTGTTAGAGCTGGTCTCTAATGTAAAAAACTTTTTAAAAATCAGTTCTGACCAGCTGGCACTAACAGGAGACAAGAAAAAAGAGAGTGTGAGGGCTTTATTACTTGGGTGACTGGGATAGTTCTTCTGTCTGTATGTGGTAACAACAATTGTGCCATCCCTGAGTTTTTCTTTAGCATGTGAGGTGAAAATCCTCATTAGCCCTACATGCAGGTGTCACAAAGTCATTCACAGATGTTTGAAGGTGCAGTAACCAATAATTGAAATCTATTGAGCATGTTCAGCTAAATGTATATTTAAACAGATTGCACTAGTAGAGGAATCACACATTATTTGTAAAAGGCTTAACTTTGGCAACACCCAGTGCACTTGCTCATGTATAAAAATGACATAAAAGAAGTTAAGTTCTACTTTTTTTTATCCCTTTTGGGACATCTGTCCCCTATATTGTCCCATCCTAAGTGTTTGGGAGCAGTGGGCAGCTACAGTGCAGTGTCCAGGGACCAATTTCAGTTCTGAGGCCAGTGCCTTGCTGAAAGCAAAGGCATAGTATTTCTAATACCTAACATGCATGTCTTTAAAGAGGTAGTGCACACTTAAACATGTTTTTTGAGCTGTAAACTAAATGATATAACTGCACTGTGATGAAACACATCAATGCTGGTGTTAATATTGACATTTCATACCAAATTTATAAAAATCAGCTTTTCATGGGTTGAAAATGGCTCAACACACCATCTACTGTTTTAAATCTGCCCTGAACCTGCGAGACCAATACTGACATAGAGTCAACTGGTTGGGACCTGTCTACGTCAAGAAATTTATATAAAAAAAGACTAATTAGCGTCAGTCAGTCTCCCCATGTCCCCTGACCCACACACTACGTAGCCACGAGGCCACGCCTCCTACAGTTGTTGTTCCCTCACTCCTCTGTTGCATTCTGGGAGAGATGGTTCAGCAGAATTTGAGGGTGGAGTTACACTTTAATTAAATAAAGACTTTAAGTTAAGTATTACGAACTTTATAACTAACAAGCCATAACCCAGGACACAAATGCAATTATATAAAACCTTATTGATGATGTATAATGCATCTAAGCCTGTTTTGTTGTTTGTGTATGTATTTTTATTCCATCACAAACTACTTATTTTTTCTTGCTTTCTGATTAGTCCAGCTTCCAGATGTTGAGCTCAAAAGATTTTCATTACATGTTTTCCAGACTCCCATTTGCTGGAGTTTACTAGATTGTGGTTGTCTTCTTTTGAACACTGGCTATAATGGTTATTACAGGCAAAGAACTGTGAAGCCCCAGAATGCATTGCACTTACAGTAACTTCAAATGGAGTACTTATTGGGGGCACCACTGTCGCACATGTAGCAGTGATTCTTTAGATACTGAAAGATAAAAAGTTAAAGAAGGTAAAGCTTACTGCACATTCACATCTCTTTGTTTTGTTTGGTAACCTGGTTGTTGTTACAGAGTAGTCGTGGTTTTGGGTTTAAGTCATTTTTATATGACCTAAAGGTTTGAAAGTAAAACATATATAAAGGTCTAATGAATGAATCAGTCCTTTTTCAGTCAGGGCTGTACACATAATGACATCTTGTTTTATTGATGAATGTATACATTTCTTTTGGGGTTTTCTTTTTAAAAATTTTTATTTGACATTTTGTCAGTAAGTGCATTTACATGCACTCTAGTTTCCCGGTTTTGAGTCTCATCCTGGTTTGGATTAAATAGGATTTCGTATTCGCACTTGTTTTACATTATATGAAGGGGAATTGATTAAGGCTGCCATGCAGTCTTAAATTAGCAGTGGCTTTGAAGTTAGATGAAAATAAACCACCTCAGTACGTTACAATTTCCTATGTCAGGGACAATATACATGCAGCTGTTCATTCCTCCTCCTTTCACAGGCGACTTGCTTAAGAAATGAAGTTTGTTGAATTGTTTTCTTCATACTTGAAGGACCTTGATTCATTGCTGTTTAGCAATCCCTGACTCCCCGTCAAATGTGAAGTAGAGCAGCGTGGGAGCACTTGTTTTTCATACTCTCAACATTGACGAATCAATTTGAAGGACATATCCGGTGTACTGAAGGTGCTGCGTTGAATATGGCAGAACCCACACCGTGTTATTCTACAATCACTTTCAATTCTTCAGTCCAAAAAAGGATTTGCATTTTGGATCATTTTTCCGCAGTTAGCGGTTTAAAACGGTTTCAGCCATCTCCTTTTGTTAATGAACTTCTGTCTAACAGAGAGCCATATACTGACTCACATCTTTGAATGTGCACTACATTTGCCAATGCTCTGCTGTGCCTATTGAAATGTATATTGTGCCGCAGTGGTTTGTTTCAGTTTTTTTTATTGCTGCTGTATCAGTGGTGTTTATTTGTGAAGTGCTACGAGTGAAAGTTAGATTTTCGCCTTGTATTTTTACTTTGGATGGGTGGGTGACGAAACAATATGGGTGTAAATATTTTGTGTAATCGGTTTCTAACTTGTCTACTGAATACAAACCTATTTGTCTGCTGATTATTGAGCCCTTTCTGGTCTTAACATTCTATGCCATCATGTCAAAAACGTTCTGCTTTAAGGTCTCTTGTGTGTGTTTCTACTCTTCTTTTTACACTGGCTGTTTTTCTACTTTTCATTGCAAATTTCATGGCAATCCGTCCAGATGTGAACCTTATGGCTGGCACTAGATGAAAAGTCAGCGGATCACCAAAGTCATTAGGATTCATCCTCTTGGGACCATGGTACAATATTTCATGGCAATCTATCTAAGAGTTGTTGAGATATTTCCGTTTTGCTGGGGTTCAATCCTGTAAGCAGCTGGCATTAATGACAGTTTAACATTTATGGAGACTGATGTCTGATAATTGAGTGATTTCCACACTGCAAGGGGAAAAATTATATATCCTAATTAGAAAATGTATATAATTTTTTTTTTGTGAGAAGAACATCTGTACTACAACTTGAAATTGGTTCATTCACAGTATTTCATGCTTTATGAAACCAATTTTCATTGTGGTGCATAAAAAATGATAATTAAATTAGAGATTTATTACAGTGCTGTCTTAAGAAGGTGGAACAAGACATGCATTTAATATGGTTCTCTATTAACCTTGAGTGCTTCAAACCAGACTTGACCTGTAGAGGAAGAGTTTCAGTGCTACGGCTGTCATTATGTCCTATCATCTAGCGTAGATGGTTTGTGTGACTTTCAGAGGAAAACAACTCTGGGTACTTTTCAAAATACGATGCTGCCTTGTAAAATTGAGAGTCTGAAAGTGGCCACAGATGCTTTATTGGAAATGCCAGTAAAAACTAAAGCCATTCCATCACCAGATCACATGCGTGGGTGAGGAAACCAAACAGAGTCACTCAGTGGAAATCAGCCATACCTCTTCTTAACCAATGAGAATTTGGTTTGGCAAGTGTAATATTCTCACTTGAATTACACATAACTAAATCTGTCAGAGACCTTTCACTCTTTAAAGGATAGGGCTGGCGTTCTTCTATATTTTTGCTATAGTTGACAAATTCCATGAAAAGACCAAAACCAACAGTGTGTTAGTCAGCCTCTCAATACTACGACTTCCCCAGCCTGTTTGAGGCACTCAGCCCCAAGCCCATTGGTTCCTACTGAGGATGTAAATCTTAAAAAAATGGCTCACCAATAAATTTAAAAGCTCAGTAATTTCCTTAAACAGCTGGGCACTGTAGTTTTTAAACATTACTCAAACAGGAGGAGATAGCAGATTTGTTGGGGACTATTTTCTGCTGCAAATTAATACCCATTTTGTGCTCTAGTTAGTATTTACTGCAGCAGGACAGTGACTCGGTCTCAATTCAGGGGCCGCATCCTTCTAGGGCCCGCAAGGGCCAAACAGAGCAATGTTAAATGAGATGGTCTGGTCTATGGAGGATTTCCTATTTGCATCACCAATAAGATCCAATAGGTTGTTGGGCGTCACTCGTCACCTAGCAACCTTGAAAGCTGCAGTTGAGGTTTGACGTTTTAGTTTGTATCGTTAGCTATTCGAGTGAGTTGAAACCCAATACTTGCATTTTAAAAGTGTAATCCTGCTTGGCCGCTGTTGATGGTACGTTTGGGGACGCCATATTCTCTTGCACGCAATGAATCTTGGGATAGCTGCAAAGAATCTAGCCGTTAGATCCTCCAAATTCGGGAAAAGAAGGCCGCATTTGAAGGAGCCTTTGAAATGGGACGGCCTTCGATCTTCAAATGCAGCCTTTGAAGGATGCAGCCCCTGAATTGAGACCGCTAGTGTGTGTGAGATTGACTCATTTTTGAGTCATCAGTGTGTGTGTGTTCATGGTAATGAAGAAACATGTCACCCAGTGCGACAGTGTGGCTCATAGATGTGTTTTTAATAGTTTTCGGACAACAATGGAGCTCTATGGCACGGAGGAATAAGATATCAGGCTTTGGATACACAAGTCATACTTTAATGGGATTTATTGACGGTAAGAAAAATGTGATATCAGTGTGTCATAACACGAAGGTCAGAGGTTCAGTCTCTTCAAAAGCCAATTTTTATGATGTAAGAAAAGCAGCTTTGTTTTTAGCTTGACCTGTTTTCATTATTTTCTTTATTGGTAAGAAAAGCATCATAAACCTGAGAGCTGTACAATCTAATGTATCCACAGAGGGAGGTGGAATCTGTCATCATCAGAGAAAATACTGTAGATTCAATAATACTGCTATAGAAATGAAAATGCAGTGATTGTCAGGTTCTTCACATTGATAAAATTCTCTGCTCTATCCGTATAATTGTCTGTCTAATCTGTGGCAGAAATCAGCCTTTTTGTCAGATATTTCTGATCACCATTTTGTGTTAAGAGACTGATGGTAACAGATAAAGAGAGATAAAAGGCCAGAAATGACTCATTTAGCTCCACAGTCAGCTCCCACAGAAGCTATTCGGCTTTGTCATTTCATATTCTAATTCTTTTTCACGGCTGATTCTTCCACATTAAAGAATGATTTTATTTAGTCTTCACAGGCTTCACAGTCTAATCCCATATATATATA
>VMKM01000001.1:1800000-2066113 GCA_008360985.2 Macquaria ambigua | reverse complement strand
ATATAATTTGATTCTTGAGGTTGCATTACAAAATCTTACGGTTTTCAAAACAAATGGAGGGTGTAGGGTTGTGATGTACAGTATTTGTTTTGGCATCTGTACAGAGGCATTTTGTCCTATTCAGCACTCTTATGTTGATTGTATGCTGATTGGCCGAATCTTCCACCTGTGATGGTGATGATAATTATTAATAATGTGATTATTACTGAATCCAAGCCATAGCAAAATGACAACTACTATTTTACGTAGATGTGGACGACAAAACGTCAGTGTTGTTAATCAATTTCTTGCCTGCAGAGGTTCCTGCTTCAGTGACTGTGACCCTGTGTCAGGGACCAAAGACATGGATCAATATTGTTTTTGCCTGTTCAATCGATTAATTGAGCCATGCTAGAAAAAAAACACATCTTGACACAGCAAGTCGATTACTCATCTGCGTATTTTGAAGACAGCTTTTCCACTCTTTTATACAAACTTTCAGTTCAGTTTTCAGAGCTGACACAGTTTTAGCAGTTTCTCATTTATGTTTGTACTTTTCATGGTGCTTTGTTTGCAAACGTTTTGTCTTTTGTCTGTCGTTAATCAAATCCACATTCACTGTATAGAGGACTGATTGAGCACTTTGTAACTCAAATCATGGCTTATTGCAATGTTCCCCGACTTTTCTTCCTGCCAACAAAATTTTGAAATAAAGCTTTTCAATGAAGGTTCTGGACTTTATCTTGTTCTTTATCTTGAAGTGTTCTTTCTTTAGAGATGCCTGCAGAAGATTCAAAGCTTCACTACACTTCAGTCGAAGCCACGTCGGCCTTCTCCTGGCTTCTTCCCTCTGCCTTCCAGATCTCTTATGTACGTCTTTGTAGTCTCCACACAATGGATTGTACAAAGGCCT
Organism: Macquaria ambigua; assembly: GCA_008360985.2. Taxonomy (NCBI): domain Eukaryota; kingdom Metazoa; phylum Chordata; class Actinopteri; order Centrarchiformes; family Percichthyidae; genus Macquaria; species Macquaria ambigua. The sequence continues at coordinate 2,065,221 of VMKM01000001.1, read as the reverse complement.
GTAACGGTGCATGCTTTCTGACGGTCTCTCCTTGAAGGCATCCATGGTGTTGTACTCATTTGTACAAAGGCAAAGTGACAGAAGTAGTAGTGTGAAAAATGGTAAAGGATCGTGTGGAAGTTCAAATCCTGCCTACAAGAGTTTGTGTACTCTTGGTCTGTGGCCTTTTTTTTCATGATTCCAATGAAGAGAAATCTTAATGCATTCAAGTATATTTTAGACAATAGCAGACCTGCCAACCTGTACGTATTTTGCGTAGCAAGTACGCATTTTGACATCAAAGTACACTGGTACGATTTATCGCTCTTAAGTACGCAAAAACCTGGTGACACCTTGTGCGTTTGACCAGTTGTGCAGTACTCAAGTCTAACAGCAAGATGCAGCAGCAATACACACTTTTCAGACTGCAGACATCATATGGAAGGGACCAAACAAGAAAATGAAAAACATAACAGCATCAGTCCCTAAGATCAACACGACATTTTTCAGGGAACAGGATTTGCAGCCAATCCAGGCAGAGACACTGTTCACAAACTTAATCGTTGAGCACAATTTGCAGTTATCTGTAGCTGACCATGCTGGACCATTATTCAAAAAGATGTTCACTGGTAGCCAAACTGCCAAGCAATACGGCTGTACAGATGTACATGAGCTGAAATTGTTTTCGGCATAAGGTGGTACTCCAAGACTTTCTTCAAGGTTGGCAGGTCTGCAATAGCTTTCTTCCAAATGTGTGGCAACTGTTGGGGTAAGGCCCTCATGTTTCAACATGACAATGTCCCTGTGCACAAAGCCAGGTCCATAAAGAAATAGTTTTCCCAGTATGGTGTGGAGGAACTCTGACCTCAACCCCATCCATCACTTTTGGGATGAACTGGAATGCCAACTGTGAGCCAGGTTTTATCGCCCAACATCAGTGTTGGACCTCACTAATGCTCTAATGGGAGCAAATCCCTTCAGCCAGGTTCCAAAATCTTGTGGAAAGTCACCCCAGGAGAGTGGAGGCTGTTATAACAGCATGTTCAACAGTCACACACTAAAACATCAACTCCAGCTGCCTTTGACTGAAGGCTAAATACTAGATATTGTCAGTACTCCCAACAGCAGGGGGCAGCAGAAACCATCCATCACTTTCTACACTAGAAACACTTCCTAATGAACCTAATGAATGTGATAGCTTGCAGTTGCTCATGAATACACGAAGCAGTGCTCTACCAGGAAAGGGTTTTCATCTTCGGTAAAATCAGAGTGAGTGCACACATGGAGTCTTTGTAGCAGGTACAAAAGGAGGGTGATGAGCATTAGAAAGAGAAGACTTATGCATATGCTGCTGTTGCAATACAGTGCACTGTATTGCAACAGCAGCATATATGCATGAAGTCATCTCTTAAAAAAATCAACCTTTTTCTTTTTTTAAATTCATCTATACATTTCCTTTTCTTTTTTTATTTGTCTTTCTACATGAGAGCTCCTGCAGCGCTTCCTTCATGTTTCAACTGCTTGCAAGTGACTCTGTTTGCCTGTTTGACTTACATGCCATTAATAGTGAAAAGACGTACAGATCTGCAGACTAACATGACTCGTGTGTGTAATACGACAAAACTGTTTCCGCAGGACAGTGTTGACATTTGTCATTGCTCTTTTCAGCACCTACTTTCACTCAAATGACCAATGGGTTTGCAGGTTGCTTGCTTGTTCAGCGACATGTCCTCAGACAGTTGAGTTTTCACCTTCACTAGAAAAAAAATGCCCATTTTTACACCTTTTAATGTGATATTAATGATCGATTTAAGCAATAAATTAATACAGCTTCATACATAAAAGATCTATTCACTGCGTATTTCACTCAGTCAGGAATGTGGTCACTGCTGCTGCACTCAAATAAAAATGAAAATTGACACAGAAGTCCACATAATAACATGGGAAGCCAAAATAACAGTGGAGGCTGGTGGTGAAGTGTGTGACAGTGTTGCACCCTGAATCCCACTGTACAGTCTCAGAAAAAAACATTGGTGATTTCCAGCCTTTCTTTAAATCAGTGAGGACAATAAATGTACAATAGAGACATGACACTTGATAATACACACGTTTTGTTTTTCCATTTCAGACTTATAGAATATGAAAAATATGACCTCATATCTGAAATTGTCAAGTTCTCACGTTTTATATCACATATTAATAAATACCTGGAAGCTATAGCTTTTACATTGTGTTGTGGAATATTATGATACAGACTTGTTATGGCTGTGTTCAAAGCAGTGAGAAATGTATTTTGACTTCATATAAAGATGAACTAACAAGCATGACACTGAGCATAGAAATAATGCTCCTTATAGAAAAGTATTTCCCTTGTTCCACTTCTTTTAATCAGGCTTTAATTATATACGTTATGATCTGATCTGTATTTTGATTCCTCAAATTTTTATTTATTCAAATAATATTTTCTGTAAATTTTTCTTTTCAAGTGATGGTCAAAAGCCTGTTCAACAATTCAAATAAGTCTGGTGTTGTGCCGATTGACAGCTGTTTCCCTGGTTGGAGAAACAATTCACCAATCAGAGTTTAGCATCTGATTGTCTAATAAATTGCCTCAAGTGATGTCACTTGAGTCAGCATCGGTTGGGTGTGAAGACTACAACTATGAAAATCAAAAAAATCTGGGGGTGTGGAGTTATAAAGAAGCAAGCTTACGAGACCTCTGTAGCCCACTCCTCATCTATGCTTGAGGCTAGAGGCTTGAGGCTACATTAGCCGCTATTAGCATAACACACCCGAATCTCCAACCAAACCTTCAGCGGTTGAGTTGCATTGTGTGGTGCCAGATTTTGACCGGGAAGAAGAATGCGTGGAATGGTTATGCTGCATCGATTTTGATACTTTTTTAAACTGTCCATCATGAGTTCAACAGTGTTATAGAAGTGCAATGTTAAATTGGTGGAGTACTATTTTAAGAATGGGGACATCATCTTTCCACTTAGCTAGCTAGCTACCTTGCTACATTCATGAAAAACAGCAACAGTAAAATGTTGACAAGCGTGGATGAAATCAACACAGGTGGAGAAATATTAAATCTTCCCAAATCCCACATACAATAAGGACGTGACCTCTGTGTCCTCAATGAGTGTGTTTATATACGCACTAATATCCCGGTTTTGAGCCTTATCCTGGTTTTGATCATCAGGGTCAATTTGGCAGGTTCCAATATCTTGTGCTTTCAATAAATGTTAACATGGAATATTCTTCGTACGAGACATGATATCAGTAGTGAAATACATTGGTCGATTTGATAAAAAAATGAATGCCAACCAAGCAGCAGAAGAACTTGTTAATATAACCCCTGATTCTGTGCAACCACACATCCACACAGAATCATTTTGCATTGATCCCATTAGAGTTTTTAGCTGTTACCAGTGTGGGATTAACTGCTAGAGCCAGATGGTTTAGACTCCAAATGTAATCCAACATTCTTTAAATCTTCTGTGCATAATTAGATTTGGGTGTTTCTTAGGTTTATGTTGTATGTATGACTTGAGGGATACTGTGTGGAAGTACTGTAGTAGCCTGTGGCTCTGAGAGTTAGCCTGAGGCTTCAAGCTGCATCTCTCTCCCGAAAGAATATGAAGAATAAGTTTTCGAAAACTAATTGTTGCCTGAGGGGGAATTTAGAGAGATTTTCACAGAGAACTCACCAGCTGTCAGTAAGCTTTTTGCCAACAAACTGGGTCAAAAAAGTTTTATGAATGCTTTACTTTCCATGTAGTATATTCAAACTGTCATGGTGAGTGTTGCCTTAACAGTTTGGCATTTTGCACATTGTTTACAGTATGTGTACATCTCCATGCCTGGAGGGGATGTGTCTGAATAAAGACTGGATATGAAGCTGGGGGGAAAACATGCCGTTCTGGGTAGATCACACGACCTTTTGTGTGGTTTTAGAAATTTTTACTTACAAAATGTGCAAAACACTCATGTTTACTGCCTTATTTGTTATGATCAAGACATAATTCTCTGACATTGCCATTACCATTCTGTGACTTTGATTGCCATTCCCTAGGTCAGTAACATACGCTGTCATTAACCTGGGGGTCAGAACGCGTCCTGTTGTCCTATAGGGTTTTAGATCCCCTGGGACCATTGCTGCATGTTATACCCCCTCACTTTCCCTCCTCTTGTAATGGCTGTCTGTACATAAATACAGGTGAGACAGCTTGTTTAGCTTATTTTCTCTGTAGGCTGATCCATGGGTGGTGCAGACTCACAGAGCAGTGCAACTCCTCTGATCACTGAGAGTTGAATTCATCTGAGCAGCCGGAGACCTTGGCACCAGGCTGCGCTGTGAGCTGTTATCTATCAGCAAAATGTCAGCTGCAACCCTGTGGTCTCTCAGATGAGAAATTAAAAGAAAGGCAGGGGGAATGAAGAAGTAGAGATGAGAGCAGCTCCAGTTGCTGTTTGCCAAAATCATCTTTAGCTACAATAAGAGTTGTTTTACAAAGATTACCTCAGGAACTACCTCAGAGAAGCTAGACCCAGACCAGGATACTGTCACTATATACACTATATAGCCTTGTGTAATGTGTATAAAAGTCGACTTGATGGTAATGATTGAAAACCGTTTTTTTCATACAGGTCCTCTTGAGATAAGCTTCTCTCATTGATATAATTTGGAAAAACTGGCTATTGCTTTATACATAACCTACAGCATTGAATTTTTTAACTATTTGTGTGTGTGTGTGTTATTTGTCCAACCGTATGTTCTTTTGTTTTATTTGTTATATGTAGGTTGTATACTGTATTCACTGTTGTGGACTGTTACTATTTCAAGTCTGCTGTAAACACATAATGCTAGCAACAGCTGCTAGTGTAGCATTTCATAGTCAAGCTAGGTTTCCAACAGTCTGATCCACCAAAGGAGGACAAAGACACCTTCCAACAGCTCCAATACTGTATTATTTACATGTTGCTCATCTTGTTAAATGACAGCTTTTGGATTGTTGGAAGGAAATGCAGACTGCAGGTATTTCTGGTCATGTGTGGTGCTGCAGAGCTCTGGGTGCCTGGTTTCTGTCTACAAAGCCAGATCGGGCAGATTGGCTCTATCTGCTCGACAACATGCAGTGAGACCGGCAGTGATCTGAATGTGCAGATCTTACAATGCCACTGCTATTCAAGATTGATGTCAGGCTTATCCCTGCAGATTATCAGTTGCAGTAAGCTAAATGATTGGCCTGTACACTGCCTGTGTGTGTGTGTGTGTGTGTGTGTGTGTGTGTGCACGCACGCGCACTTCTGCCAGTTTGCATAAATTGTCTGGAACTGTGTCATCCGTCCATTACTGCAGCAGCTCGTCTAACTGTGATCCCATGTCAGATCTAATAATCAATCACAAACAAATGCAGTGGGGCTATTTTTAGATGTGGATCAATGTGGTGTTGTGAAGTGAGATGGATCAGGAGTGGATTGACAAATAAAAAGGATTCCACCAGAATCTTGACATTTTAATATCATGATGAGCTCAACAGAAATGAGTTGCTGTAGTTACATAGATGCCCTCAGTGATTCTGTTTAATATCTGTTTACAATCAGCATTTTCAAAGTTTTGCCCCAGAAATTACATCTTCAGACTTTAACAGCTGAAAGTTTTCTTCCATTGAAAAAATAACTTATGGTTTTATAAAGTTTCTGTATCTTTGACGTTGCCCCAGACCTCTTTAAGTCCTGCAATATATAAAAATATGTTAAACAAATGAATTACATTCCTTAAAGAATATTATAAAAGAAACAATAGAAATAGTTGCTCAATAGCAGATTGATATGCTTGTTCTCTTTATTTCTCCTCTTTGGCTTGTGTGTTTTCCTACGTCTAAAAGACTTCCTTTGTAGGTGGGTTACAGATCATTTTCATACTGTGACCCACCTTGTTGAAATATAAAAGGATGGATAAAGAACCCATTTCTTAACGCATATCACGGTCTCTGGTTCTCCTCACAGCCTTTCGAGGCTCTTTCTTTATACACCATGAAAGCCTCTCCACAGGCGAGCTACTCACGTTGAAATTGGATAGACTGGAAAGCAAATACACAAGTGCCGTCCTTTTTATCGTTCAGATCTGTTTATAGAAAATCTGTTTATAGAAAATGAAACCATATTTAACTTCTAAGATGTGTGTAAAATCAGTTTATATATTTCTTTCTTTATCAAACGGCCTACACTTTAGTGTCAAAGGGCTTTTTTTTTCAATATCTGTCAAGGAGGCATGTCTCATGCACACCAGCTTATTTCTGACACAAGACTGAAATGGGAAGCAGTGCAGTAAGAAAATAAATAACTCTTGTAATTCAGTGGCCTTACTTGACTGATCTTGAGGAACTTGAACTAATCAAGGGGACACTTCAAAAGGTTGGGTTCAGTGCAGAAGACAAGTACAGCCACAGGAAAGACAGAAGAAAAAAATAAGTCATAGAAGACCCTAAAACTGATGGCAACGTACAGTATGTGGATGGAATGACTAATAGGTTTTGTTTTTTGTGTGTGTGTGTGTGTGTGTGTTTGGACTGTCATATTGATGCAACGCTTTTCTCTACTGTTAAATAAGGTAATGAAAGTAACTCTTGCACACTCCAATGCAATCAATACAGCAGCCCTGCAACAAATAGCCTACTGCCTTACCCAGCTGAATTATCATCTGCAGTGCCACACATTTCGGGGACTGCCGTTTTCCTAAAGGTAAGACCTGTTTGATTATTGTTAGTTAACGAACAATTTATAACCAAGTTGCTAAAACAGTTGAACATTGTTTTGTGTTACTGCAAGTTACCAAACATGCCAACTTTACTGAGCAGTAAGTCAAAATTAAGGTAGTGATCCGAAGTCAGTCTGCTTTGTCTTTTTTTCAAAGTGCACTGTTTCTTCATTCTTTCTTTTTTTAATTTGGCATTATTTTCATCGAAAGTCTATTATTGTGTTTTGTGCACGTTCTGGCTTGTGTGCTAATCCTAAATTCAGTGGGGCCACAGCAGGAGATTCAGATGGCATAACCACTCTTTCAGTTTTTGTGGTTGCAGCTCATGCTGACAGATTACATTGAGCTGCATTTGTGAATGCTGGTTTGAGGTCAGTAATTAGAACATGGTGCAGGCTCTGAGCTGACGCTTTAAAGCTGGTTTCATTATTTGTCTTTCAGTTCCAGGATGAGTTTCACAGAATCACAATGGTGCACCTTGAATCAAAGCTCATGTCCAAGCTGGATGAATACACTCCCAGGCTTCTGAACCTCTTCCACTACAAGGGCGAAAGCATGGGGTTGAGGTTGCAGGCTATCCTACTCAAGGTATCCTTCAATGAGTATTACGTTTGCTAATATTTTATTTAGGGATTTTGTGATCAAACTGCTGGAATATCATTCGCTTATTAATTAAATCTACAGGAGGTAATGTCAGCCTGTGATTCTCTCTATAAAAAGAGTATGAAATAAGTGCATACCTTTTTAAATAGTTAGAGCTTTTAATAGCTCAGTGGCCACTTTATGTTGTGATGTGTATTTTTGCCATTTCAGGCTCCAAGCAACATGACCAGAGATGTTGTCATTGGGGTTTGATGGTGCACCTTGGGGAATCTACAGATCAACTCTTAAAAGAGTATGATGTAAGTTGAAGTACATGTTAAAATATAAAGAAGGTGATCTCTCTCTCATGTCTCTCCCAACTGGTATGTCCTGGGAACTTCTAAAATGAGCAGAGTTGATCCAGTTGCTGTGGATGACTTCAAGCTTCAGGAATGAGCTTACAGTGCCATATAGAGATTGGTTGACAGGTGACCAGCCTGTGTTAGTGTATGTAGATTAAGATATTAATCAATACACAAGTGCCAGGTAGAAATTCATTTATGTAGCTATTTACAAATAAAACTGTGACTCAGTTCTGAGCATCATCTCTGGTGTGATTGAGTTGTTTTGATTTGTTGGTGAGCTGATTGGATCCATCTTAACTTACCTGGCATGAAAATATGCTTTTTCAAGTACATTATCTCTGATTTTTCTGAAACACTGACGTAAATGGGGTGCATTACTTGCAACAGAACCAGGTTTTCTTGTCCAAAGGGTTGGAAGCAATTTGGGAGATGTTCAATCAGGACCTTCTTCTTTGGCTGTACAGTCTGAAATACACAGTGTTCTTGTTATTTCAGGATGCTGGTGAAGACAGTGTGTCGCAGGACCTTGCTGTACAAAGGATGAAAATCTACAACATCAAATGCATGAAAGTTCTGACTGCTCTGGGTAACTTTCCAAGGACTTGCTCCATGCTCGCATATGGTTGGCATATGCAGTGAACCTTGCCTATCCCAAGGATCTCAGGTACACTTTTGAAGTCTCCCAGAAACTTCTCCTCGAGCTGGATTGTTCAAAGCAGTCCCCAAAAGTTAACAGCCTCAAGAATAAGCTATTAGCTTAAGAAAAGGGACCCTTGCAGAATGACAGGGAATTGTTAAGTCACTCTCAAAACTGTCACATGGTTACCTTCAAGGCTTTGTTAAATGCTTGAGTTTAAGTGCTACAGGTGGTTGTTCAGAAAAATCCATTTAACCAGACTCTTTTGAGGGGAGTGGCATCATGTTTTTCACTTACTGTTCTTGTACTTTTCTTGCACAATTCCACTGTGTACACCAGGGATGCATATTTGACATGTTTAATTTAATTTGAATTTGCACAAATGAATAATGAGATTGTTCAAGTGAGAAGTAATAAAGTACAGACTCCAAGTCAATCAACATGTGATATTTTAATCTCTTACTTTTAGCCATTTGAAAAATATATTGGCCTTGAGGATTTCAATTGGCGCATGTAATAAATAAAATATTTCATATGAAAAAAAAAATGTTTGTGAAAATGTTGTAATTTAAATGCACTAACACGACTAGACCACATCCAAAAAAGTCATCTGTGCCTGTAATGTAGTGTAATTTGTTCTGGGCCTTTTCATCATTTCAACTGAATATGATACTACTTCATAAGTAGTCTGATATAGCTAAATTTGTCAGGTAAAACATAATTGTGGACCGTTTAAGCAAATGGTGTACAGATTAAACACCATTAAATTATTAAACCTTTATCAACATAAATGACAAATAGATTGCCAGCATACATTGTAACCCTATTGTACACATACATGGTTTCTGTCGTTGTTTTCTTACAGACCCTCTCTCTGTTTTATTGTTGTATTTTGGCATTTTGCCACTTGAAAAATGTTGGAAAAACATGTTTAGACAATGTTGCACAAATAAATGTTTACCTGCTGTTCTTCTGTTTTTATGGCAACAAAGTGACATCCAATATTATTGAATAGATTTAAAGTCCTGTGATACCAATTAAAACTTGAATTTAAACAATTAATTTATGTACAGATATATAACAATAGCACTGTAAATGTGTTAAATTAAGCAACAATGTGATAAAATATGAGTTGATTTAATTTATTTTATTTAGTGAATCCAACTAATTTTTATCCAGATATTTAGTAAATATAAATCAATTTCACCCAGATATTCAGTAAATATAAATCAGGTTTCCTTCTGAAATTAATTTGAATTTACTAAATATTTTACTAAATATTTTTTGTTCTGTGTAACTCATCATTTGGCATGCTATGCTAAATCCAACACACTTTAACTGTTGCTTTTATCACCATGTAATTATTTTTTTTTATTCAATATTTTTTACTCAGAGTTATAGTACTTAAAATCTATTCAATTATATTACGTGTCACTTTGTTGCCACAATTTTTTTAAGTAACCATTGGTCACATTTTTTAGGGTGTAGCTATTGTTTATTTAACAGTTTTTTTTCTCTTCCTTTCCCTAAATCAGCCAAGACCCCCTGTACTGCAGGATAGGAGTGTGCCTGTGCTGGACAGGTTTTTTAAGCAGCAGGACACACAACCTGATTTTCGGCTGAGCAGAGAGGCCCCGGCAGTGCTGCTGGACCTTCTCAACCAGGAACGGAGACATGGATGGGGTGCCACAATTGAGACCCTAGTATTTCTCTTCTGGCTGGCAAGTGGGGCATCATACAGGGTGGTCTCCAGAGTGTTTGGGATGCCTCGTTCCACTGTCTACCGTATTGTCCATAGAGTTGCTGAGGATGTGATGGCCATTCGCCACAAGGTCATCCACCTACCGAAAACCCTGGAAGAGCTGGAGGCAGTATCCCGTGGGTTTGCAGGGCTGGCAAGACATAGGGCTTTCATAAAAGCAGCTGGAGCAATCGACGGCTGCCATGTCTGCATCAAGCCACCGAGCAGCCCTGATGGTCAGTGCTACAGGAACAGGAAACTGTTTCCATCAATCATTCTGCAGGCTGTTTGTGACCATCAGGGCCGCTTCAATTACACCTACCTGGGCTGGCCTGGGTCAGTCCATGACTCGAGAGTGCTCCGCCACAGCCCACTGTACAGGGGTTCACTCTACCCTCCTCAAGGGTACTTTATCCTTGCAGATGGAGGGTACCTGTGCCTCCAACACCCACTCCCCCTCATCACTCCCTCTCCTGACCCTGGACACTTGCAATCCTAAGGCAGAGGAAATCAGTAAACAACAACAACAGCAGCAAAACACATTTCAGCAAAAGTGTGTTTATTAACTTTCATGATTAAAACAAATATAATTTCAAAATCACATGTACATACTTTGTATTTCTTTGAAGGGGGGTAACCTTCCCCTGCAAGCCCATTTTTTCCACAATAGTCCTAATCACAGAGAGAAAACAAGAGCAAAGGAAAACACTTATCAATCATGTTAAGGGGTGCAAACTTGGGAAGATTGGAAAAGGTAACACAGTAGGACATAAAATCCCTGAGAAATCATTTACTTACTTATTTTGGGTTTAAAAAAAAGGTGACAGTCACAGCTTGCATTAAAAAAAAAAACCCACAGAAAAAGGGTATTGCCCCATCTACTGGTTGCCTTTTATTATGGGTTTTGTATAGGATGAGGGCTAATTTAACTGTAACCTTAAGTACAAGATGGTCACATGGAGATGTTACAAATAGGCTGTTGTTGCCTTACCTCCAAGCTACATTCGCTGAGTTCTTTGCCCCTGTGAAGAGCTTATCATTCTCCCCCCTCAGCTGAATAAATTGAGCAGTATGCTCCTTGCTCCCTAAAACAAAACGAAATGTTAGAGCAAGTTTTGCTTCACACGACCAAACAAAATCAGCTTGAGTAGCAAAATAACCAAGTTCAAGTTAGCCGTGTAATCAATACCAACATTTGTGGTGGACTTTGAAAGTGATATTAAACTGTGTGAAAACCAAGCAGGGTTCACAACCTGTCTAAATTTGTTCACCTTGGTCCACGTATTTACGTAATATGAAGTATAAATGATCTATAAAATCGCCACAATCTCGGTAAGATATAAGTCAACCTTTGAACCTCTTAATGCGGGCAACCGAGCTGCAGTAATGTTAAGTACGGCAGTAGCTGGCAACATCAGTTAGCATCACTAATGTCATGTAACTTAGCCTATTATTTTAACGAAAATTTGAGGTTTTAAGGCCCCTTAGGTTTTAAGATTTGTATCGTTAGCTATTCGAGTGAATTGAAACCCAATACTTAGATTTAAAAGTGTACTCCTCCTCGGCCGCTCCAGACGGTACGTTTGCGGACACCATTTCTCCTGCGCGCAATGCATCTTGGGATATGTTGGGCCGCGAAGGATCCAGCCATTGGATCCTCCAAATCTGGGAAAAGAAGGCCGCATTTCTCGGCCGCATTTGAAGGAGCCTTCGAAATGGGATGCCCTTGTCACGCCGCATGTGGCATATTTGGTCTTCAAATGCAGCCTTCAAGGGATGCAGCCCCTGAATTGAGACACAGCTAATGGATATCAGGCTTAGAATGTTGCTTTCCCATAATAGGCACTACACAATGGTAGGCAGGGATAGAATGTTGGTAGGCAGGCTTAGAATGTTGCTTTCCCACAATGTCCACTACACAATGGTAGGCAGGATTAGAACGTTGACCTCCCACAAAGCCACGACAAAATGGTAGGCAGGCTTAGAATGTTGCCCTCCCACAATGCATACTACACAATGGGAGTCAGGCTTAGAATGTTGCTTTTCTACAATAGCCACTACACAATGGTAGACAGGGATAGAATGTTGGTAGGCAGGCTCAGAATGTTTGTTTCCCACAATGGTCACTACACAATGGTAGGCAGGCATAGAATGTTGCTTTTCTTCAATGGCCACTAGACAATGGTAGGCAGGCTTAGAATGTTGGTAGGCAGGCTCAGAATGTTTGTTTCCCACAATGGCAACTAGACAATGGTAGGCAGGCTTAGAATGTTGGTAGGCAGGCTTAGAATGTTGTCCTCCCACAATGCATATTACACAATAGCTGTGTCTCAATTCAGGGGCCGCAACCTTTGAAGGACGCGGTCTACGAAGGCGCAAAGGCCGAGTGTTGTTAAATGAGACGGTCTGCTCTACAGAGGATTTTTTGTTTGTGTCACCAGATGAACCTACCCTTACCTTTGTGTCACAAGGCTCCGCTCCTGTCGCCTAGCAACCCCTTGACAGCTGCACTTGACAACCAGCACACAGCTAAAATTGTAAAAATGGAGCCAGACATTTTATTAATATTTTCTTTGTTGTTCCATATTTTGGAAAAAATGGAGATACTTCACCATTTATTTCATTTTGCTTTTGGTAAAGTATATTTTGATGCCAATATGTTTATGCCAATACTTGTACTTTTGTACACTTGTACTTTTTGTACTTTTACTTTTCAATGCAGGACTTTTACTTGTAACAGAGTACACTTTTACACTGTAGCATTGCTACTTTTACTTAAATAAAATACGAGTACTTCTTCCAACACAAAAAGCTGTGTACTTTTAGCCAACAGTAATGTTAACATTAGCTAGTTAACAGTTAACGTAGTTTATGGCTAATGTCATTAATTTTGACAACTTAAATAACCCAGATAGACAGATTGAAATGCCTTATCTGCCTTTAAGCCTTATCTATCTTAGCTCTGCATACTTTATATCTACACTGTAAAAACTGAGGGGTTAATTAATATTTAGTAAATAAATAATAGTAACGTTTACATAATAAAAAAGACTATGTGCAGTTTGGAATCACACTGAGTTGAATTCAACAATTTTTAATTATTTATTAATTGCATTTTACTCAGTTTTGTTTGAATAAAATCAGCTATGAATCACTGAGTAGAATTTATTTAAAAAGTAAGTAAAAGATGCAGAAAATTGATACATTTTACTCATTGGGAGGTCTTAGATTTGAATCACCTAAAACGTCTTGCCCAAGGCATTTTGTGTGACATGGACATCAAGTGACATATTGTATCAGGACTATAGGAACATTTCAAACGTTACTCAGCCCTACTACTTACAAAAATGTCCGCCTTCTATATAAGTGAATTGGCTGTATGACAGTGTCGGTCCACCATTGTCGGTCCAGACTGAAATATGTCAACAACTGTTTGATGGACTGCCATGAAATTTTGTTCCTCTCAGGGTGAACTGTAATAACTTTGATCACCTGGCTTTTCATGTAGCGCCATCATTGGGTCAACATTTTAATTGTCCATTACTTTACTTCATGACCACATAACTGCAAAGCTAATGACATTCCCATCAGCCATAGGTGTACTGCAAATTTTAGCATACTAACACGCTAAACTAAGATGGTGAACCTGGTAAACATTTTACCTGCTAAACATCAGCATGTTAACATTGTCACTGTGAGCATGTTAGCAATCTGATAGCTCTAAGCACCACTGTACAGCCTCACAGAGCTGCTAGCATGGCTGTAGACTGTAGAGTTTTGTTAGTAAATTTGAAGCTGTTAAGTGGCATGATCTTACTGGGTCACTACAGTCAGTCACTGCCATTATCTTTTCTACTTTGTATTATCTTTATTCTTTTTATGCCTTTTTTAGATCAGACTTCTCTTCCCACAGATTTAGCATCACAAATTCATATGACTCATAAAATGTGGTTCATTGAGGACGCCTAATCTGTACAAGTATCACTCGTTTCGTGATTAATCATTTTTTCCGCATGGAGACTGATGGGAAATGGTTGAGGGACTGTTTTTGAGGCTATGTCATATTTTAAGTTAGAAACTTCAGCTTTAAACAGGTCTCCACACTTTAATTGAGTTACACTTGTGACGGCCCACCTTCCTGGCTTCCTGTGCTGCTTGGCTCTGTTCTCTTTTCGTCAGAGAAGTGGCTGCACCTGAGACTGGGGTGTGGCTAAGGTTACAAAAGCCTGCTCTCCCAGGCCACTCTCTCTCTCACTTGGACGCCTTCCACTTCCCCCTGGTCTCAGCAGCCCTTTAGGTTGCTTTAGCTTACACTTTTATACAACACTCTACATACACTTACACTCATCATGCCTTGCATCACTGATGTTTTACACCTCCACACCCCACAGCAGTCTTGGTTAAATGGCTAAATAAACTGATTTGGCATTGAATAGTTTTGTGTTGTGGACTCCCACTTTTGTTACAAGCTTGAGCCAAGTTGGTAACACATTTGTAATAGCTTTTGTTCTTACAGTGAAGGCATTGTCACAATTTTGTATACAGTATATAACAAAACATTAAAGCTGCAGTAGGCAATATTATTTAATTATAATTTTGGTTGAAATAACTAATTTTGACCATTGTATGTCACTAACACAACAAATCTTCCAACTTTAACAACAGAATAGATTGTTCGTCAATGACTCCCAAAACGACATATATAGGCGTAACGGACCGTCGTCATGGTAACAACAACAACACATGGTTAACGTTTTGAAACGGTCGCAGTTTAATACTACTTGGTTAGGTTTAGGAAAAGATCAACAACTACGTTAGATACGTAAGTTAACTTACGTATGTAACTTAAGTTACGTAGGCTACGTAAGTTAAAATAAGTCAACGTTCACTTTTGGTTTCACACGGGACATGAACAGCTCTTTATAGGTCACCGCCTAACAATAAATGTATATATGGGTCGTAATAAGCTGCTTGCATAGACGAGCTATACGGTCGTATTTTTGTGGAGGACAGTCTCATCATAATTACTACAGCCACTTTGTATTTAGTTTTTAAAAAACTGGACCCAGTCTGAATCAAACAACCAATTGGGGTTAGCTAGCACATAACTAGCCAATCACAGCGACTCTGTACAGTTGTACGGTACAGTTGGTGAAATTGATGTGAGGTGATGTGCTAGAGAGAAGACGTATCACTCTGTAGGAGTTGTTGGAACTACAGAAACACAGTTGTACAGTGGTGTTACAAAGTGGAGCTTCTTCCCTCACAAAGGACAAGTTTCTTACCTTGGAGTCAGACATAACTACAATGTTTGACAACCTACATGTTCCGCTTCAAGCCCAGCAAAATGTGCGTGCATGTTTGTGTGTCATTTGGTGGGAGGGGCTTAGCGGAGTGATACAGGGCAGCAGAGAGAGAGGCGGAGGGTTTTGCATAGTGTATGTTTATATTGCCTACTTCAGCTTTAAACTATGTGTCCTTTCATGCAAATTTAAACATCTAAGTGACAGAGTTATGCTTATTTCATTATCAGTTAAATGTCACACTGAAGCACTGGAGTCTCCTACTTAAAACCAAATGGAACACTCTTCCTTCCAGGTGAACAGCCAGAGTTGTATTTTAAAAGGTAATCAGTGGGAGAAGCTTAACGTTGCGTGACTCATTACAGTTCGACTCCAGTCTGACAGTGAGTGTTAATGTTCAGACATTCAGTTCCACTTCCTTCCTTGCAGTCTGTCTGCTCTTACAAACTCTTCTGCTGTTGCCTGCTGACCTCAGGCTTTTTTAGTAAATATTTTTCACTTGTGTTTCCTGCTCAGACAAACACACTCACACCTCTCCAAAACTATGCGTAATATTACACACAGCTGGCACATCGTGGATACCGTCATTAATTCACTGGGATTTAACTGTTAACTGACCTTGTGTGCTTTTCTGTCATCGGTGAGCTGTTCTGACAGATTCACAGTTTATACAGTGACATTATGAATAGCAGCAAATCTCCAAACCCCATGTTTTATGACTTTGTTTCCAGATTTAAGGGCTGGTTAAAAAATTCCTCCGCTGGATAAATAAGGACATAAGACATACCAGTAAATCTATTTTTTCAAATATGGAGAAGTGGAGCAGAACCGCAGAGTCAGAATGTATTATTGCGCCGCAGAATGACAACTGGCACCGGCTGCCTGTTCACTGTTATCAGTCGCATTTTGTGACGCAATAAACAGTCCAGCCAATGGTTTCACACTACTCTAACTGATCTACAGGTGGCAGTAAGGCCCCAAGATACACACCAATGCACCAACATAGGCAGTGAAGAAGAAGACTGCTAGCAAGTAGACATGGATTTAAACAATGCAGGATTCAAACTTTTATGTAAAATTGGCTTTGCAAATATGTTATGAGGAAGGAGTTCTTCAATCCACCCTAAAATGAAAAGGAAAAACTACAATTATATCAATTTAGCAAATAACACATTATTGAGCTTTTCACCTCAGGCTAAGGGAGCTGTTAGCCCCAGGCTAAGAAAGCTTTCACAGTGGCACAATCCTGGTAATATTCCAAGTGGGCTAACCCACTTAGCCTAGGGCTTGCTGGCCCTGCAGAGTTAGCCTGGAGTTTGCAGGGTTATTCCCTGAAAATCGACTAAACATGGGGCAATTTGCATCACGTTTTTGTTGTCCTATTACACAACTTCTTCGTCACGTCATTACAGTATGAGCGTGCTTTATGTTTACCTTGTAACCAAAACCGGCAACATTCAGATAAGTGGTGGTACTGCGCTGGACACGTCACCCAGTAGGCACAAAAATAGCAAAATCTACTTTGTTTGCCACTGCTGGAAAAGGTAAAATGATAGATGTCTTCTTTTCAGTCTTTCCTTTCTCTGTTGTTCTCTCTCTTTTTGATGTTTCATAGCAACCACTCTCTGTACTTCCATTCTAACTGCCAGCTTTTCAGGCTTTTTCTGTAGCTGGATATAATTTGTAGCATCTTAAAACATGAATGAGGAAAGTTGTTTCGAGAGGGTTGAGATGACCAGCTGACTTTGTTATGAGCTGATTGGCTGTTGAAACAGGTGACGTACCTTATGTTCTAAAACCAGCTGCTGGCGACTTGACAAGCTGAGTCTCAGGCGACGCCATCAGCCGGCTTGAGTCGAGCTGAGACGGGCCAGTTCACACTGCTGCAACTTTTCCATTACAGAATGTAAACATTAGTCACATGTTCCAACGGACATTTAACCCAGGGCTAGTAGAAGTGCAGTGTGAATCGTATAGCCCTGCGCTTAGGTTAACCCTGGGTTAAAAATGTGTGCATGAAAAGGGGCTAAGCAGTGTGAAAAGTCTATATGATAAAATAGAAAATGCCATTTAAATTGCTGGATTTTTTTATGCACTACACCAATATTCACTCTCTTTGATGATAGTGGTGAGACTGAACCCAAACAGTAAAGTTTCGGACCGTGAAACCAAAACAATGAACTGAAAGACGCTAAAATGCTCTGTAGAGCTGAGAGGAACTGCAGAGTTGGGTTCACTATGAGCTACCCATTTCACATTACACATGGCTTTTATTTTAAATGCCCACCTGTTTAGAGCCCATTTATCTTCCATTTGATGAAAACTGATGACTCTGTTAAGCTTTTAGTCATACGCGGTTAAGCCTATTAAGTGAAGTATTTAAGCCTGATTACAGTTAACCATGAAATGTGGTAATTGAATTGTGAGTAGGTATAGCCTTCTTTATTTTGGAAAACTTTTTGTGGGGCAAAGTGGCCTGGTCATACTGGTCAGCTGAAGGGAGTAGCTATAGGCTTACAGCACAACTGCATTTCTGTCTGTCTGACATTCACACACAGTCACACACAGCACTGTTATAATGCAGCAGTTCATCTCACAGCAGCCATGTCTTCATTAACACATTAATTGTTCTGCCACCATGAGAGGATCCGTTTTTGTCCATCCCTGGGATTGTAGTGCTGGCCATTGAGCTTCTGCAGTTAAAATTGAAAACTGTGATAATAGCCAAAATCATTAGCTCTGCGGGCGTTCTTGAACACATCATTGTGTTCATTGCCTCTTCTGCTCTCTCTCAGTCATTCACTTCCTTTCTCACACCGTGAACTTTCTGTATCTTTCTCTTCTGTGCTACTCTGCTTGTTGTGCAGCGTGTGTCTCTGTTCATTATAATATTGTTTGGCTTCTCAGCGTTTCCCACTGGTGAACTCCTCTAATTACTGTCATCGATCAACTTCAAACGCACACAGTCACGCAAACACACACACAAGCGCACACGCGTAGACAATGTCTCTTTGACTTCCTGCTCAGCCACACCAGACAACCGACTGTCCAAACGTTTGCTGTATCAACGTTTTTCAACACAGTCTCTCTGTGTTATCTCTGTATCTATCTGAAATGCTTGTCTTCTTTTCATTTATTGCATTTCCACCTTTCCATGAGCACATGGCTGATTATAGGGCAGATCATCAGCAGCACCATCATCATAGAATTGTATGGAGCTACTTAAAATTACTTACTAGGTCTATGTACAGTAAATCCAGGGATGTTGCGTTTTGTTGACCCTCATGAATCCCATTCACCTTTATTGTCTGAGGCAGAAATCTCA
Organism: Macquaria ambigua; assembly: GCA_008360985.2. Classification (NCBI taxonomy): domain Eukaryota; kingdom Metazoa; phylum Chordata; class Actinopteri; order Centrarchiformes; family Percichthyidae; genus Macquaria; species Macquaria ambigua. The sequence goes on along the minus strand of VMKM01000001.1, from coordinate 2,046,526 downwards.
GAGACAGATATCTCAAAACCTCGACAGAGAAAACCAAAACTATCTGTATGGCTATATTCCACTACATTGAAGTGAGAACATATTTTGAGGGGTGAACTGACCCCCTTTTAAATACTGTGTTTAATGTGATAAATGCTCATTTGGTGGAAACTGTGATAGACTGATTTTAATTTCACCACATAGACAAACCACAGAGGCTGTAATGCCATCACCAGCAGTCTTAAAAAGAAACGTTAGAACAAATTATGACTAAACTGAAAAAAACAAATAGTATGTGGACACTCTACCTTTACACTCTTTCTGTATGTGATAGCTGAACATGTCATTCCAAACCATGGGCATTGAGCTGCTGCTGTAACAACTCTTCTGGGAAGACTTTCCACAAGATGTTGGAACCTGGCTGCAGGGATTTGCTCCCATTGGAGCATTGGTGAGGTCCAACACTGATGTCAGGTGATAAGGCCTGGCTCGCAATCAATCATTCCAGTTGATCCCTAAGGTGTTGGATGGGGTTGAGGTCAGGGCTCTGTGCAGTTCCTCCTCAACAAACTGGGAAAACCATTTCTTTATGGACCTGGCTTTGTACACAAGGGGCATTGGGAAAGGGTCTTCTCCAAATTGTTCCACACATTTGGAAGCACACTACTGTTGAAAATATTGCATGATGTAGCATTAAGATTTATCTTAATTGGGACATAGGGTTTGAGGATATGTAGGCATGTGCCCACACAGTTTGGCCATGTAGTGTATTTTCACAAGAGGGACATTAATTAGCCCTTACTTGTGGTTTTGTATATTATCACAGTTTGCTTTCTGTCCAGTATTAAAGATACTAATTCCTGATCTTGTTATAGTGTCAAATTGAAATTTTGAGACTCAACACAGTTCACAGTTGAGATTAAAACATCAAGGGCTGGGAGAACTTTTGGGGATTTTTGGCCACGATTACAACCTATAACAAAATCAGAGACAGTATATTTATTATTCTCACAATAATTAGTCGATTATCAAAAAATTGATCAACAAATGAAGTATTTTGATAATCCATTAACTGGATTGGTTGTTTATCAAGTAAAAATGCCAAAACTTTTTCAGCTTCTCAAATTTGAGGATGTTTTCTTTGTTTTATATCATCTTAAATATCTTTGGGTTTTGAACTGTTGGTTGGACAAAACAAGCAATTTGAAGACATCATATTGGACTCTGTTAACTTGTGATGTGCATTTTCCAATCTCTAATATCAAACCATTTTACTATAAACTGAAACTGGAATGCTCATTTAGAGGAAGAAGATTGAAAATAAACACTTAGAGAAGGAAATCATTAACTGATAAACCTCGTCCTTTGAAGCCATGCATATGCTATCAGATGCTCTTGCTTTTATCTCTGTTGCCTGGGCTGCCGCTTTGCTGACAGTTCTGCTGTGTCACTTTCTGGAAGCAGAGTGCTGACTTCATCTGTGATTTCAGTCGGCTCTGCTTTAACCTCATTTGCTTCTCTGATATTCAGTGCATTCTCTATCTTATTGATTCATTTGCAAATACCATTTCCATTTTCCAAGTCAATCGGTCCATTTTCAACCTCGCTAATTGCTTTGACGCAATTCTATCACCTGGCACATACTTGGTCACAATTTCAAATTAAAATGACACAATGGTTCCTTTTCTGAGAGCAGACAGTCCTCAGTTTGCCCGGGTCAGCCTTTCAAACGCTTCAGTTGCTGGTTAATAAAGCAGAAGGTATATTTGGCTTTCAGCAGCTGCAGATTTTCAGGAAGGGTCAGCTCGGGGAAACTCTGCCAAAACTGCACAGTGCCATTTGTCAACACAGTGGCCTCAGAGCACAGGGCTACATTTGCAGTTGATATCGTCACCGTTTTGCACATGTGATTGATCGCTTGGGCAACTGAGTTCACCTCCATTAACTTTGCTCCTTTTGGCTACAGCTCGAGGACTCGTGGATCAGGGATTCCAGCAGCTGGTTAAACTCCACCAGCGACCTGCAGGCAAAGACTGATGTCTGTCCAGAGAAGGAAGGAAATGATCAGACTAATATAAAATAAAAACCATAGATGTACTAAATTGATGAGGTATGGTATTGTAATGCTGCACTTTTATAACCAGGGATTTAAGATTGCAAAAACAGCAATAAATTAGAATGTATCACTAAAAAGGTCATTAAAGACAGTAAGTTTCAGTACATTGAAACTTAATGCTACAAGTTGAGATGCAGAGTGCCAGAAAAGCTGAAACTGTCTGACCTCATTGAGGCTCATTGTCTTTTTAATCCATGTAAACATTAAAAACTGGTTTCCTTCTTCTTGGTGAGTTTACCTCTACCATCAGATGACTGTTAAGCCCGCAAATAATATTACAGGTTGTTCTGGTGCCTGTTAAAGGAAGACTGTAGTATGTCCTTGTACAACATTATTAATAAAGTCATTTTGTAATATACAGTAACATCATAGCACTCAGTGGTGTCAGTCTGTGGTCAGCTAGTAATTAACCAATCCCAGTGGGTCACCAACACAATCTCTGATCTAATGTGATAGTCAGACTTGTTAGAAATAATTGCATCTGATTGAAAGGGCTTTTTCTTTTTAATCATAGGTCTGTTTCATTGTTAAATAGATGGGCCTTCAAATATTCTTGTAACAAACAGCCTTCCCATTGAACACAAATAGATAAGCTTTGAAAATAGTTCTAAAGAGAATTATTTGTTTTACTTGATGTACTGTAGGTTGTGATTTATTCATGTATTCATTTTTGGGGTACAACAGATTTTAAAGGCAGAACCATCCAACAAGTCAAGTACCTCAACTGAGCTGTTGAGACATAGCCAGTCCTACTGCACTGGACCCCATTGCCATCAGGGGGGCTGTGCAGGTAAATTTCATGGATAAAATCCACTTAAATTGTCTTTTTTGTCTTTACTGTTTTAATATTCAACTTTCCATACAATGGAAAGTAACTTTGTGTATTTTCCCTTCAGCCCAGAATTTTTTGAAGATTAATGATGTCTCTGTGCATGTCTCTGTCATGCACAATTCATAAATGAAGTCAAATTAATTTAATAAACAATAAATTGGTCTTTTTTTTCTTGTTTAATTCATTGCATTTATTTAAATTAGTATTTGATAGATGTTCTGCTAATGTATAGCCTACATTATAAAGTACATTTCAAAACTGGTAACTAGTCTGTCTTTTGGGGAAAATGGGCCTTTTACACAGAAGTCATTTTGACATGTCACAGTAAGAAAATGACAGGTGTAAACAATAACATGGATGAATTCCATTTAGCTGCTTCAGTTTCAGGGTCCTGGTATTGCACATGCTGGCTCACTGTCACACTTTCTGAAACACTTGAATAGACTGGAGCCATGTTAATGTTATTAGTAACACGTTTCTACTATGACAAGTGAAAATGTCTGCTGTAAAAAAAAAAGGTCAGTTGGGAATGATTTTGTGTGTATTTTCTCTTTTATTTTATTCCAGTGTGCACTCCAGCATCCACTTTGGAGAAAACTTTAAAACATAAACTTTATAGGACAAGCTTGTAGAAGGACAAGCTAGTAGCTACATTTTCTGTTGAAATAGTGCAAGAAATGAAAACATAAAACATTTGAAACTGCAATTCATCTTTTGCTTTCATAGAACATATATATGGGCTTTAACATACATATTTAAAAGATATAAGAACCGAAAACAAACTCTCAAGCTGCGCAGCCAAATGCAGGCTACTGTGATGCCTAATTAAAGTTATGTTTAGTAACTTTTTGGTTGCGGAAGTGAGCACGAGCAAGGGCAAACGAGCGCGTGTTGTTGGTCATAAGCAACGTAGCTATTGGCTGCACGAGGCTGCGTCATTTCCTGACAGAGGACGGTCAGAGGCGAGAGAGAGAGACAGCCGCCAGTGCCAGTCTCCACTCCGTCGCTGTAGTGACGTCTGAGAAGCGGAGACACCGAGCAGCAGGTCACCTCAACACCAAAACCGGACGGATATAAAAACAAGAGCGACAAACAGACGGCTGGAGTACACGTCGCTTGGTGCGTGTAACACTCGTGGATAGATATTTTTGTGAGCTTGACGTCGTTTGGAACTAAAACCCGACACCTGAGCGGGATAGTAGGCTATGAACTCATCGGGACGCCTGAGCAGGAGCACAAAAACAACTTTTTTCTTTTCTTTTTCTTAGTTGGAGGAAATAGCCTTTCTTTCTGAGTTGCGTGCGCAACAGTGGACAAAGTACAAGTCGTTTTAAGTTCTGGTGTTTTATTCCGCCTTGTGGAGCTGTTGGCGGTGAAGCGGACACCAGAGAAGCGGCGGTGAGGCAGCCACCTGACCTCCTGGAAAATAAGACCGCGGCTAATGACACACATGCTGAGATCCTTACGTGGCTCATTACTAAGCTCTCTGACGGAGCGGGACGAGTTTCCCGCGAGGCTGTTGCATGTCCAGACCCTTTCATAGGCTACGTGAAGTTTGCAGAATCCAATTACTGATATCTAAATTATGGTAAGTTCTAATTAATTTGTGTCAACTGTGAAATTGAATTAGTTGGACCTAACTGCCTGTTGAAGTCGCCCCTTTCATCGCTCTAGCCAGCAAATTGCGAGTAAGAAGTGGATCATCTGTCAGAGCCAGACAGCATGGATATAACCGGAGTGCACGTCCTCCAGCGGTCGTGATGCCAAGCGCCGGTCTAATCCCGTGCCACCAGCCCGCAATGCCTGCTCTCTAACCCGCACCAGTGTGGCGCCGTGTCCCGGTCGCACTGCCAGGATGAGCAGCACCGACCTGGAGCGCATGTCGCTCAGCTCCTCGGCCAACTCGGTGGCCTCCAGCGCGCGGACGCTCTCGGCCAACGTGCGGAAGCTGCACAACGCGCTCAACCTCTTGCTCAACGACTTCGAGAGGGAGCAGTTCATCCACTGCCTCAACGTCTACCACTCCAAACGCAACGTGTACGACCTGGTGCAGACCCTCAACGTCATCCTCAACGCGCCCAGCAAGCGGCAACTTCTGCCCATGCTGCGGTTAGTCATCCCTCGCTCTGACCAGCTTCTCTTCGAGCAGTACACCTCGGAGGGCCTCTACTTAAAATCGGATTTAGCTGCGAGCAACGGCAACGCCGAACCCCCGCCGGGCAACTTCCCTAGCGCCAGCCCGACTCCCCCAGAGCGTTTCTCGCCAAACAACCCGCCTGAGTTTCAGGTGGCGTTGCGGGGCTCGCCGGACAGCTTCAGCACCAGCAGCGACGGGACAGCTCCCCTGGTGCCACTGCTTGGGAGCAACTTTGTCCACGAGCCGCCGGGCGAGCTGCGGCAGGTCACCATGAAGCGGCACAAGAGCAACGAGGGCCTGGGCTTCAGCATTCGCGGGGGCTCGGAGCACGGGGTCGGCATCTATGTGTCCCTGGTGGAACCGGGGAGCCTGGCGGAGAAAGAGGGTCTCCGAATCGGTGACCAGATCATGAAAGTCAACGACAAAGTCTTCGACAAAGTCACTCATGCTGAAGCAGTGAAGGTAAGTTTCCCCCTTTTTTCCCCACTACACCAAACCTGCACACGCGCAGCTTTTACAGAACGCACGTGCATCATTTCAATGCAGGATATAAATAAGTAGCACGCAGCAATTCAGTCAACTGGCACAGATGTCGCAGTCATGGGAACTAGGGGAGACCAGGGACAGTTCTAGCACTTTTTGCGATTTTCCCAATAAATCAAAAAAACATTTACACTGGAATAGCCAATTTGCTATATTATAGTCTTCAATGTGTCAACAACTGAAACAATGTATTTTAGTGGTTTTATGAAATATGCACAGGTTCCAAAATTGATTTAAAAACAGTCACTCCACTGTTACAACTATCCCAGTGCACAGGCATGGTTGTAACATGTCCTCTAAACCTACATCTCCTGTGTATAACAAGCTCATGCCTCATAATGAATTATGTGTTTAGCCTTGTTGTCAAAAATTGACCTCTTGAAGCTAACAAGCTCCGATTTGTTGACCGGGGAATTAATTTTGTTGGCTGGAAGCAGCTTTGGCTATTTGTTATATCAGCAAGCAATGTGTTGCAACAGCAGTGTAGTGTAAACTGTGCACGGACTACTACTTCTAGGAAGCATGCATGTAACTAGACACCTTCAGAGCAGCTGGTAACCATAGAGGAGTGTGTGTGTCTGTGTGTACGTTTGTGTTGAGAAGTAGCTGTATGGGTTGGCCCCAGTGCTCTGAGACTATAAACTGAGAATAAAGACTGGGCCCACTTTAGCCTTGTGCACTATTTTTAAGTGTAAAGAAAGCCTGTTAGCAAATGAGGTAATAAAAGAGCATGTCTGATTTGTGTGCAGTGAAGATTGATTTAGGAGGAAACCTTGCGAGGTCCTTGGTTTTTATGAGCCCTGTATGAGCTGTCCATGGTGCTGAAAATTCATCTTAGTGTTTTCTTGTCATCCTCCTAACTGCTTTTGCCTCATTTGTATCTCTCGACTTCTAGCCACGCTTTTCTGATCGATTTTGTGATTGCACTCATTCGCACCTATTTGCCCACGCTGTATACTCACATCACAGGGATCCATAGTTCTTTAACAAGGTTCAAGTCAGCATCTGGAAAATTGCACTCATGGTCAATGCTTTTGCTGCTTATTTATTGACTTTACCTTTATTTTAGAAACTCATACCTATCAAAGCATCTTAAGTGGATATTACCTATACTCTTTTGTAGCATATGACTGTTGTTTTAACCTTTTTATGTCTGTATTGTATTTATTGCTCTAGCAATGTTCTTATGCTGCCCGCTTGACGATGTCGCAAATAAAGGAAAAAGAAGAGAGTTCAGCACTTTGATTTCCATCCACTCAGGCAGCCCTGGCTTGCACTTACATTGATGGAAGTTATGGATGGAGTTATCAGTAAAAAAACAACAACAATACTGCCTAGACAAAGAGAAGAAGCTACAAAAAAAGTACCAGGTATCTATAAGCTGCTTTTTAGAATAGTGATTGTATGTCTGTAGTTTGAAAGTCACCAGTTTGTTCAACCATGGATTATAGCTCAAATTAAGTCCTTTCTAACCTTCACTGAGCTCGAAAAAGTTGTCCACGCTTTTATCTCCTCTCGTGTGGACTTTTGTAATTCACTTTATGCAGGGCTTAGCCGTAAAGCAAGTCCCTACCTTCAGTAAATCCAAAATACTGCACATATAGGCTTTTAACTAATGCCAAGAGATGAGAACATGTTACCCCTGATTTTGCCTTTATTCACTGGTTGCCTGCATGGTTTAGAATACATTTTAGACTTTACAGGGTCAAGGTCCCTGATTCATTTATAGATAGATATATTTATCTCCTATTCTACAGCACATACCCTCTGGTTGATTGTGCCTTTATAATCCAAGGCCCTAAGGTGGTACCATCTTTTAGTTTGATGCTTTTTTCATAGTTTCATTGTAATTCTTTCATTGTATTCTGTTATATTTTGTGTACAAAACTTTAAGTGCTTTATCTGTCCTGCCAATGTGTCTCTGAGGAAGACGCATAACCGACATGTGTTAATACATAGTTTTCTGTTGATGTGACCAGCGATGATGCATGTTGAAGCGATGAGGTCTAATTTTGTGTTAGCAGTTTCTCCAAATCTGCTCTTCAGACTAAATTCTTTCTGCAGCAGAACGGCTCTGCACCTCATATTGAATGTGATCTCAAAGGGCTTCAGATAGAATACTAATGGCATGATTAACCATCCATGTTTTTTTTTTTCTCCAATCAATTTTCTCCACATTTAAAGTTGTCTCTCATCTGTGGAGTGAAGGCTATTGATTGCTGTTACTGTAAATGAACAATTGGAGAGTTTTGCTGTGCATCTCTTTGTATATAGTAGTATTCTTTCCTTTTCTTTATTCACCCTTGTGTTGTCAGCAAATCCTTATTTCATGGTTGTTCTGCAACTTATTCTACTACTAAGCCATCCATAATGACTGTGGCATGTCACATAACTATGATTACGACTAGTTATACTGTCTGCTACCACTGCTGCTTGGCCTACTGCTGTTATTAGGTTGACAGGGCAGGCACCCAGCCAACAGGAGAGAAGCCCAGTCCGAGATAAAAATCCCCCTGGAGGTCATCAATGCTTGTGTTCAGTTATTTTTATGCCTTCTCTTAGTCTAAATGTTATTACGGGCTTTTAGAACTGCAATCATTTTAACCTTTTAAACTCTGCCAGTCCTACTAGTGGGTTCATCATTACACGCTCGTATTGTGCAGCCAAACATTGTACAAACCCACACAATTATGTTTTATAGTCTGATGGAGATACCAGATGACATCTGTATTTCTACCTAATGTCATAGCATCTTAGGTTTTTATATTTCAGTCAATCTGAGCAACATATTCCCTTTAGTGATATGTTGTGTATGCTGCTGTTTATAGTGTGAAAAGTTTTGCTAAAGTTAGGGAAGAGGTTTGCAGATATTTATTTTCCACCATGTTATACAACCCTTTTTCACTTAAGGGAGCTGTAGACAAACTATTGAGCTGTTGATTGATTCTAAAAGCACTCACTCCTTGTTTTAACAGCCTAAATACTGAATGTAATCAATAATTGAATCAGTATAATCCAGTCTAGACAACAAATCACAACACTGTGACTAAATATATACTTTAACAATTAAATGGTTGAATATGTAAATTGTGAATGCATTTCATGTCTTCAATAATTTTATTAATTGTAATTTCTTACTTAAATCATCAAACATTCTTTATTCTTAAAATTGAGTCGTATTATAAGCCAGCAGCCAAGTCTGAAAACAGCTCAGTGAATTTAAGCTTCTGGCACATTTGACAGATGGAATGTCACCTTTGAATAAGCTGCTGTCTGGACACCCTTGATGAATCCAGTTGTGACAGAAATCACATCTGATCCAGTCTCCTCACCTTGAACTGAACTCTGCTGCCACAGGGTATCTAAATTCAAAGCTCCGCCAATTGTTTTTTTTTTTAATGTTAACGTCCAATCAAATTCCTGCATGTTAATGTGAAAGCAGTCTTACTTAGCGATGAACCCAAAGAGAGTTATCACCCGACTCTGCTGCTCCACAAAGCTTTTATTGGTTCAGCCTCAACCTTGTTTTCAGCAAATAAGCGCTGATAAACCCACTCCGCTTACGCTGTGGTGCTGGGCAGGTAAAGCGGAGTAAAGTGGAGTGGCAAAGTTATCGACTGGATTGGGAAGCAAGTGGAACATCGAGCAGCTAAAGAGCCAGATATTTTTCTCAGGCGTTGGGCGAAACCAAAAAAGGAGACTAGATATTGAACTTCCATTCATCAGATGGACAGAAACGTGACTCCAAAAGAATGATAATGTTGATCAATAGGTACTTTTTTAGCAAACAAGCCAGGAGTTGTATTAGTCAAAGGATTAATTCAGCTTTAAAATACAATACAATACAACCCAATGTGATTATTTCAAAAAAGTGTAGATTGAGTTTTGATTCTGTCTGTTACAGTAGGGCTCATTTGCTCACTTACCTTTACCACCATCACATACACACACACAAATAACAAATCACTAATTCCACGCAAACAACAAGGTAGGTTTTAAATAAGCCTTTGCAACCTATTTTGTTCCCAGCATATTACTCATTCACAATATTTTCTTCCCGCTGTGTACCTCTGTTTAGGCTTAATCCGCTCCACTTTAGCAAACCTGTGTTGCCTGATGAGTTCAGGGATGGCTTCTGAGAGCAGGAGATTGTTGTTTGGCCCAGGGGACGAGTCGAGGGCTTACAGCTGTATTTCTTTCTGTCTCTGACTCTCTCCTAAGAGCCTGCCTTGGCCACGGTCCCTAGAGTCACTGCCAAGGTTAGCTACCCAGTCAGCATTTAGACCTTTCTTTACCATCTTCTCTGTGGTGTGCTGGACAGTCAGGAGATGTGATGGGATAGGAGTAGGGACTGTAAATCATGTTATCTTGGAGCCAGAGCCACAACAACACCAAGACAAGTGGTCTTGTCTGTGGTCTCTAAGAATTTTTATTCTGTATGGTCTGAGGAGGGTGTGAGAGGGAGAAACAAAGGCAGAATGATGACGTAGAGGCATAAAGACAGACACCTGGCGAGAAAGAGAGGAACATACAAGACAAGCTAGCTGGGGATGACCTTGTTGGACGACATGTATTCCTTTTGTCTTGAACCCTGTCTACAGTAATTCCAGGAAATACTGCAGTTTGTTGTCTTTGGGGAAGTTGATGCTATGACAGCCCTGCAAAGGGAGCAGGGGAAGAGGGGATTAAAAAAAAAGATGAAGACTTGGCCGGTCTAAATTCAATGGGTCGACACCTGGGCCGCTGCCCGACACATTGACATGCAAAGACTTGGCTACAAGTCAGAGAAATGGGAGCTGAGCGGCCTGTAGCAGCACTGCAGACTGCTAATGGTTGGTGTGTTGATTAGATAGCGGGAGGCAGATAGAAATCTCGTTAAACTTGAGGACAGTATCAGTTGATTCATAGCTTGGAGCGGATTCTGCTGACGTGACGGAGGTTCATTTTGCTCGATGTTGTCAACATTCAGACCTGCACCAGAGTGCTTGCTGTTGAGAGTTTGCAGTTACTTAGCCCAAAACCTTAAAGAAATATCCCTAATAATGTTACGTTGGCTGCACGTGAACAGCAGCAGAATCACTTTGCATGTTATTATACAATGGTCAGAAGTTACACCTCACCACCACGCATTATTTGAACTTTAAGGACCGCACGCAATAGCATCTTTGCTTCCTTAATATGATGTGATTCCTTTTGAAACTGGGTGTTAGACCATTACAAAACACACAGTCGGATCATTCTAAACTGTAAACCAACTGAATGTCAGTTTGTTTGATTTGGATAGGAGGGCCACAAAGGAGGGGTTACTCTTGGTAACTGCCATCTTCGGTGTCGAAGTCAGTATGCCTAACAATCCACGCCAAACTCCACCGTAAAAGGTTTTGTGGCGCTATAACAAGGTCTTGCGACTTCCGCCTTTGCTTCAGAGACACAAGCTCTATCTCAATTCAGGGGCTGCATCCTTTTGAAGGCTGCATTTGAAGACCAAAGGCGTCACAGTGGTGCGACAAGGCTGTCCCATTTCGAAGCCTCCTTCAAATGTGGCAGAGAAATGCGGCCTTCTTTTCCTGGATTTGAAGGATCCAATGGCTGTATCCTTTGTGGCCCAACCTATCCCAAGATTCATTGCGTGCAAGAGAGTATGACGTCCCCAAACGTACCGTCAACCGCGGCCAAGCAGGATTACACTTTTAAAGGTAAGTACTGGGTTTCAACTCACTCTAATAGCTAACGATACAAATGTTAAAAACCTACTGACCAGGCTGTACAAGAAGCTTAAACACAGAGAAAGTGTCTCTGAAATAACAGTAATATATCATTACCATATTGGCCCGAATATAGGACGATATTTCTTTCTGGAAATCATGTTTGAAAAAGTGAGGGTCGTGTTATATTCGAGAAAGTGTCTGAGTTAGCCTAGTTTAACCTATGACAGCTTCTGAAGGGAGCTATCACAGGGGAAATAAATTCCAGATGAGTGAAAACGAGTTGAAGACAGCGTCTCCGGACGTCTTTTACTGCAGAGAAGAACCGGGGACTGAGTCATCTGTCAAGCTGCCAAGAATTACTGCTCTCACAGAATGTCATGATGAGGGAAAAAAGCTGAAAAATGCAACCAGTCAGAGAAAATGATTCCAGAGCCAGACAGGAGAAAGCATGAGTGCTGCTGTATGTGACTGACAGACAAGCTACACAAATGTGGGATTTACATCCTGCCTTAATGGAAGCATTTCATGTTTCACTTTTAGAAGAGAAAAAGCTTCAAGGATGAGGACTGTCTTTTAGTATCTCGGGGGAAACTTTCCCAACAGGACTAGCTTGAAAGTGTTTCGTATCTTCAAAAAGTCTTTTTGCAAAAGCAGGTGTTGGAAAAGGTCAGGGTCATCTTATAATCAGTGTTGTATTATATTCGGGGCCAGTATTATAGAAAAATGTAAAATATGTATTGGCTTTTTGGGAGCATACATTTAAAAGTTTTATAATTCAAGTCAATTCAATTCAAAGAGGCTTTACTGGCATGACTATATTGAAACACATTGTTGCCAAAGCACGTTGTACAAGGTAGTATAAACAGGGGAAAGTACAGTTTTAAGATGCAAACAATGAAACATTATGTTAACATATCAGCAATATTTTGTAATACTAATAGCCAATGAAATAGCAAGAACAGGAAACTGAACATAACAGATGGATATCAGCAACAATATGAAAATAATAATAATAATAATAAACTAAAGTAAATGATAAATGATGAGTTCTGATTCTGCATCCAACCTCAGCCTCAGCGTGTGCATGTGGCTGAAGGCTGCTATAGCTGATTAAGCACTGTGGTGAGCAGCCTGGACTAAATGAGGTACAGTGCCTTGAGGCCTGGCCTCTGGGCTTGTGTTTACATACTTGTGTCGGTATGTATCTATTAACACCGAGCAGCAGATTGGTCACCAATAATGTTCGGAGTGCATCCCTCTGTAAACATGGGATTGGTTGTTGCCTAAAGGCGCCCTAAAGGTTACACAACTCCACAGTAAACAGCACAAATGTCATGCTGGTGAAATCGCAGCAAAGCAGAGGTGAATTATTTCTCTTATCTCCTCATTCCCAGCCCTCAACAACTACTGCTAACATGCCCTTGAGCAAGACACTTAACCCTTAAGTGATCATGTGGCAAACAGTGGAGGATTTGCTGTCTTCAGGCGGGTTTCCTGCTGTGATGTGTGTCACTGAATATGAAGGAAGGCATTGCTAAAAAAAAGCATGCTTACTCAAGAAACAGCTCCTGGATAAAAAAGAAAATAGACCAAACAAGTCGATAACTTTTTCTTTTGGCCTCTTTCTGCCATGGTTCCATTTATTACCATCTCTGAAAGCCCGTTGGTTTACATAACTACTTCTCCAGGGTTTCAGATGGCATTTTATATCACAAGAGAGGCTCATTTATTGGTGAATGTGTGCACCCATACAAATAATTGATGTGTATACAAATCATGGTGTGCTTGCTATGCTCTGATTTGTATGAAAGGTGCACCTTCTACTGTGAGTGGCTAGGAGAATGCAGTCGCTATTACAAAGTGTCACCTTTGTCTTATAGCGAATACATTTCATTGAAGTGTTCTGTCTGTTTTCATGATGAAATGTTGGCTGACTCTCAAATGTTTCTTGTTGAAAAGATTTGTGGGGTTTTGTAAGTAACCTTTTTTTTTTGTATGTAATGTATGGTTAGTTTTGTTGCCACTGCAAATTCACACCCGATGTGCCTTTTATCAGGCCATTGAATATGTGTTATCATCACACATCTGTCCCAAATATATGGGCTAGTAGCCCAAACACGATCTTTTCCTAAACCTAACCAAGTAGTTTTGGTGCCTTAACCTAAGACATGAGTGATCAACCATGTGAAAAGATGATAATGGCCTTCTGAACGTACTAGTAGGTGTAGCAGGCCCCTTCTAACCCAAATCTATGAGGCTGATAACCACTGATAACGCCCATTCAATCAAGTGATAACATTCCAATCGGGTGAAATTCCTTCCTGTTTGTTTTGAATGACCAACTAATTTGCATGGGCAAATGTTGATGGATAACATTTTTCGCCTTTTAGTCAGTGTTTGGCACTCTTCAAAAACGACCCTTGTGTGGTTCCCCTGAGCAAGACACTTAGCACCTTTCTGCTCCACTGGCCAACAGTTTTTTGGCCACCGGCTTGTACTGGCCAGCCTCCAGTTGTGACTGTGTGCGGCTGTATGAGTATGAAACGAAGCACGGCTGAAGTTTGAAGGGTCAGCACTTATTCTTCTTAAATCTTTGGCAGCTTGAACTCTCTGCCTCAAGGACAGAAGGAAATTTCTATTAACCGCGTGGATCCAGTCCTGTGGTGTGAGACAGTGGACATTTGCCTTTTCCATCAGCTGACAGTTCTCATGTGGACCAAAAGTTTTAAAAGAAGAAGAAACCCCTAATTTTGACTAAACTCTCAACAATGCCTCCTTTTCCTGTGTTGTGTTTCCTGTAGTTTAAAATAGCATGATGAACCATCTCAGAACTACCATATTCACACAGCTCGGTAGGAGGCTTTCCTACAATATCCAAACATTTAGGCTATCCAACCCACAGTGAATAAACGTTAGTACAAGGCAAAGTGTTTAACTCTCCCTGACCCACAGATGTTCACTTTTTTTAAATCAAAACTCAGACGGAAAGTATGTCTTCCCCCCTTCTTTTGCCCACATCAGCACCTCTGCCTTTGAGACCACAATGTTTTCTCATAGAAAAGAATAGAAAAGTGTTTTGTTCATTTCAGGTAGGTAGTGAGCAACTACTTAAAGTGGAGGAATGCCAGTCTCTCAAGCTTTTAATCAGGAGGGAGGGTGGAAGAGATTGACTGCCTGTTAGATGCTTTGGCTGCAGTGTAAGGAGTTGGCAGAGGGAAAAGAAAATGGAGGGAAAGGAAGCAGACACAGGATGGATGGATGAAACAATGAATAATTAAGTTTGGTCTGTAATGTGTAACAGTGGAACAAAGTTCATTGCATGGAACATAAATGATTGATCATTTTTCACGTGATTTTTGCTTACATTGGCCATTTGTGATAAATATCGATACTGAAAAAATATGATTTATAATGATTGATTTTAACAGTAGTGTCCAGCCTTTCCAGCAAATGCAATACCTCAAAGATTAGTCTAGCACCATATTCCTCTCTGTAATTATCATGTGAAATATTTATAAAATGCTTTAATTAAGTGGGCGGGGGCCAATTCTGACCGGCTTTGTGCTGTGGCACGCTGTACTGATGAATATTGAAATGTTTGCTGGCGCTGGAGGGTTGATGTGGAGACTGAGAGGGAGATGATGGAAACACACTGAGAGGAGATGATGTCATTTGCAGCACTTTTAAGATATAACCTTTTACACTTGTTGATGATTTACCCATTTGTTCTCTATCTGCCTCTATCAGAAGATGATAGCTTTTACCTTTTTGCTTTCACTGACTTTTTGACTTGCCACGCCCCATCCGTATACAAGCTCACACTTGTGCACAAACAAACACACTAGCCCTGTGAGCTGCACTGAATTGCGATGAACTCTCCTCCTTCCCCTCCTTTGGTGTCAAATATCTCATCATTACGTCCGTCTTCAGGCAGCGTTTTTATTCTCCTGTGGTTGGCCCACCTGGGGTCCCTTAGACAGATTCGCTGCCAAAGTGACTCTATTGTAACAGTCTAATTACTTTACAATGGAGCCGCCAAATGCTTCAGTTCACAGGGAAGGTGTCCCCAATCTATCACCTGGTCTCCACAGCACTAAGTCACCGGAAGCAGCCATTAATATCCGGTCAATGAGCTGAATCCCTCCATTTCTGGTCACTTCTGTCTGCGGGCAGGAAATGACTTATTCTATTAGTCTCTGGGGTGCTATGAGTTTTACAGACATCAGATTTTATTATTCAAGGCCTGTGGTGAGACCACACAGTCGCACCTCGTGTGAAAATAAAGTTGTTTGAGTTTGTAGTATAAGTAAACTGAAATGCCTGTGGATGTACACTCAATTATCAGTTTATTAGTACTTCTAGCTAAAACTAATGCAGACTAATACAACAGCCCTAGTAAAACCTACCTTCATGAAGGTTACAGTGTTCTCCTGTGGTTGTAGAGAGGCTGTAGTTTGATTTAGTTTACTCTCACTGATATATTTGACGGCAGTCATTTTAGCTAGGTGTACAGACAGTAATAAACATTACATACAGCTATAAATGAATATTATAGCCTGATATTATAGGCCATGTAGTATATACAGTATAGTGTATAAAGCAATATAACAACACCACAAACTGCTGCCACAAACACCTTTTTTTTTACATTTTTATTGCCGGGCAGTTGCATTAGATTTGCACTCCATTATGCAGGTGTTCATTTTAATGCATCTGCTCTGTGTTTGTAAAGGTCTTGATTGAAGTTGGCACCTGAAGTGCTAAAAATTATTCAGGCCTAACACGCATTTCATATATATGTCTATATAATATAATTTTTTATGTAGTTACATTCCGGTTTCATATTCTGTAAATCAGGCTGCCCTAATAATTTCTTTTGACCTTTGAATATCTGACTGCCAGTGCTGAGCCTGCTCTGATATTTATTGTTGATTTATTTTCATTCAGTTTTCCTACATAATACAGCTGCTCACTACACGCTTACATGCATCTACAGTAGGTCTAGATTAAAATTAGTAAAGCAATTTAAACGTGCTGGCTGCTCTTTGACAGCTGGAGGACCCAAAACAAATAAACAGGGATCGGGAATGTGTGGGGATTTATATAACCATTACGATTCATCAAAAAAATGCCCAGATCGGGCATGATCCCGATCCTTCAGATCGGCTCAGGACATCCCTATTTGTAATATCTCTTATTTTGTGGTCAATCTTAACACTGCCCGTGCTATACCAGCAAGCATCCTACTAAACCTTGAACCTTGAAAATCAACTAAATAAACCTGACGTGAGATAAACTATTGAATTTGTATTAGCAATAAAAAATGGAACGTGGAAAATGTGCAAGAATGAAGGCAATCACCACACGACATTGTTGAGAGTGAGAAAATCAATTAGGCAAAGAAATGTGTTCTTTTAAGTCGATTTTTGTCAGTGGGTGATGATTGAAGGAGAGTCTGAGCTTTATTACAGTGTAGGCTGATAATGGGTGTGACCACCATCGTACAGCTGCCCTGGCCTCAGAAGGGATTTATGCTTGTTGGAGCCTTAGAGCAAAATACTCTAAGGCTCAACCACTGTGGGAGTCATGAGACTACAAGAGGTCTGCTTTGAATATCAATTAGGATTTGGAAGGTTCATTGTTACCTTGGTTTTGTCTGTTGCTCCTTGACAGGTATAATTATGAGCCGGGAACAGGGAGAGATGTGTATATAGCTACCACACACACACACACACACACACACACACACACACACACACACACACAAGCTCAGTGGTGATTATTATCCTGCTTAGACGGAGAGGAGTTGTTTGAGATATACAGAGACCTTTCTGGAGTTAAAGAAACCTGTTTTCTTTTCTTTTTTTGTTTTGTTTTTACAATTGGGCTGAGGGACGTATGTCACTTACTGTAGTTGTGAATCCTTGCATTCTTACATTGCAGTGGATGTAAGGGCTGGTGTGAAGCTGAGTCCCCATGACCTCAATATCTCAGTAAAATGTTTTTGCTTTTCACACTTCACAGTTCGCTGCCCCCTTTGCGTCATGATTGGAAGCACAGTTGAGAAGCTCCTAAGTCGAGCCTCATTGTGTCAGTCAAAAGGCACTGTTTTTAGCTGTATAATTATAGACAGAGTGACGCAGGATATCAGCTTGGCAGGCTATAAACTTTTACAAACCGAGTCTTGTCTCAAAATGACCTTACTACAAAATGAACTGTAATGGAAATAAAGCAGGACTCGTTTCTGTTTGCTGCTCCGATGCACTCAGCTCTGGTGCTGAATGTTATTGAAGTCAGCTAAATTTCTTCTTCTTCTCCTTCTTCTTCTTCTTCTCCTCCTTCTTCTCCTGCTTTTTCTTCTTCTTCTTCTTCTTCTTCTTCTTCTTCTCATTCTCCTTTGTCTTCTGCTCCTTCTCCTGCTTCTTCTTCTTCTTCTTCTTCTCATTCTCCTTTGTCTTCTGCTCCTTCTCCTGCTTTTTCTTCTTCTTCTTCTTCATCTTCTTCTACTTCTCCCTCTCCTTCTTCGTCATCTTCTTCTTCTCCTGCTCCTTCTTCTTTGTCTTCTTCACAGATGATGATCAAAGACACTAAAACGTAGGTGAAACCCCAGACATGACATGTTGGCTGTTATCAAAATTCTAACATATTTAATTTCTTAAAAATGTGGCAATGGGGAGATCTTATCTGTTTCCCACGCAACATTTTTATGAGTTATCTGAACAAGCTTGATTGTTGTAGGAGCTGCTGGAAACTTTTTGTTTCCCTGTGATTGAAGCTTTGAGGTTTCCTCTGTGGTTTGTAAGTTCTACTGCACTAGTAGAGACACACACACTCGGAATTACACACATTCAGGCAAATTCTCCTTCACTGCCTGATGCAAGCAGCCATTCAATGATTGCTCAACTGGAGGAGGAGGAGGAGGAAAAAGAAAGATTTAATAGAGTTACGTAAGCACAAGAGGGTACGATTTAAATAATCTCCTCCTGAGAAAAGGACTTCCTGGGAAGTTGTGAAGTCCTCTGATGTGTGTGTTATCAGAGCAGGAGGAGAGTAAAAACACTGGGAGGAGAGCGACAGGCTTGTGTAAATCACATGGGTGTAGTGAAGATCTTGCCTAGTTTTAATCACTAACATATTGAGATAGCGACCACCAGCGGTAAACTAAATCCTCTTTTGTGTGTCTGTCAGATTATAATATTTCCTTCACAACCCACACAGTGAGGGCCAGCTGCAAGCCGTTAGCCGGCCCAGATGTCTCTTTTATGTTTGGGACAACCGGAGAGGAGCCCTGCCGGTCATCTGATACTGTGGAGCTGCCTTACCTATCACACACACCTAAACACACACACACACAAACGCCTCCTTCCTCCATACCATCTGCTGTCTGCCACTCTTTCAACATGTTGAAAGAGATGCACAAACCTGAGGGATAATAAAAAAGAGGAGTTAAGAAAGTGGGAGGAGGTGTGGAGAAAATGGTAAGTCAGCTCAAGCGCTGTCGCGTGGGTTGCACATTGTAAGTGATGCATGTAATTATTTGATAAGGTGTTGATTCTAAGCATAAATTACCCACATAAAGGACATTCAACATGTGCTTTTATCTGCTAGAGGTACGTGATTGGCAGCCGAGCCTGACGAAGGCTCCTGAGTTTGAATAATTTAGGAAGAGAGAGCGCTGTGCTGTGAGTACAGTAAGTGGATATCTGTTTTATTGGTGCAGTTTTCAGTCTCAACACTCAAATTGTTGTTGTATCTATGGCGTCAGATTTATGTCATATGTCGCGAGCACATTGAAACATGCTCACAAGCAAATGATAATATTTCACACACGCAGATATTAACTGCCACTCCCATAATATAAGTCCTCGCTCACAAATTCAACAACCGAGAGGCAGCTTCTGGCCAAACTGTCTGCCTGTTGTTCATTACAGAACAGAAGCTGTCAATCAAGGTTCAAGGAGCTTGTGTGTGTGTGTGATCGCGTTGAAAGTGACCAATCATAAGAGGGCCAGTAGCTCCCTTGGTTTCCGCCACCAAATTGTCAAAAGTGAAGTCGATTCGTGCGAGCAGAATTCACACTTGAAAAAAATGACCTTTGACCTGCAGGAATCTAATACAGTTGCAAAGTAGAAGGATTTATTTTGGGGTTCCAGAAGTAACAGTCCTGCTCATCATTTGTTCACTATATTAGGTGATTGACAGTTGGAGCGCTTCAAGGTTTAGATGGACATGAAACTCTCCTGGTTGAATCATTGTTTCAAAAGATGAGCAGCTGTGTTAGACAATACTTGGTTCTTGGATAAGAGTCAAACATCCAAACCTTTGTATGTTACAGTTTGTTGAGAGAAGTTGACTATGACTGATCCAAATGTGCATTTCAGTAATAATGACCCGAGGTTTAAAATTCAGTTTGAGCCGCACACATTGAGCTAAAGCTAAAGGTTATGCTTTGTAGAAACCTGACAAAGCAATTAGTTCACATGTGACTATAGTGCAGTGTTTTGTTCCCAATTGCAGCAACAAAGGTTTGACATCGCTACAGCTCTGATTCACAACTGTGACTGGCTTCTTTTCCATAGCAACAGCTGCTGAGGCTCATGGGTACTGTAGTGTAGAAAAACACAAGATTTCTCAGAAATGAAGAATGAATATTTAGAATTGATCAACATACTACAACCCAATTGTTTTGTTAAATTATCCATTGATGATATCATTAAAGGAAAACTTAACAGTGGGGATATCAAGTACGTCAGACATTTGATGCCGGCTCAAATCCTGAAATGTTTCTTCTTTTAAAATTACATTGTCAAACCTTAAAACCTTGGCTTCCTTCAGAGGGCAGAAATCCATTGGAGTTGTGGAAAATGATCAACGAAAAGAAAAGAAAGAAAGGAGGCAGAGCCTTTTTTTTTTGACGCTGCCTGTACTTTCTTTCACCATTTCCACCAATTCTCTACAGCCATTTTAACAAATTGCTCTCGCTCTCCCTCTCTGGCTTTGGCTCTGCTCGCCCATTTTCTCTTTCTCTTTCCAGCATGTAAACCTGCACATGGACCTACAGAATACAACCAGAGGGATGCTACGTGTTCTGCTGTCTTTCACACATACGTACATCATAGAAAGATGCACCAACACACACTAACACTCACACAGACATAAAGCATGCAGTGTGTGTGCATATCGAACAGGTTTGTGGAATATACACACTTCAGACAGTGTGCAGTCTTGTGATGTATTGTAATGTACTCAGCTGGAGATCCATTAGTGTGAGGGTTGATGGTTGGTAAAGATGTTTTCCACTCTCACTGTGGCTGTATTGTGGATATCAGTACAGCTGGAACAGAGTTACGGCCAACTGTTGCAGAGGCAGCCAGAACAAAATCTTAGCGTGATTGTGCAGATCGATTATTTGTGACATGAACCATCTCAAACGTCTCCACCAGTGTTCCAGGTATCTTTCATGTGAACAGCAACTCATTTTCTCTGAGTGTGATGGGCCTCCATCTCTCTCTAGTCTCAAAGCCATGAATCCTGCACTCAACAACATGATGAACACAGTAAAACCCTGCTCTGCCGAAGGAAGCTGATTCAAACGCTGTTGGGTGGTGTAGCAGGAAGGATGTAGACCTCAGCTTTGTTGTATGTAGACTGATTTAGTGCCAAATGTGTATATGGACTGCCTATTGTGAGAGATAGGTCGTGGACATACATGATTGGACGATGTATGGATCATGTGACTTTCTTTTAAATGACTTTCATGCCTGCCTGAACTACCACAAGGCTCCATGAACATAACACAACCCTAACACATAGTATAGTAGACCAAAAAGAAAAAAATGCATTTACAAAGATGATTTGTAAGAAGTAAGTAAGTATCTTTCTGTTGACTTCTTTTTATGTGCATAAAAATGAAAAAAAAAAAGTTTATAAAAACACCTAAATGTCGCAGAACATTTTCCATACTTGCCTGAGGTGAAAAATGTGGCTTATTGATAAAGAAAAGACATTATAAATGAAGGTTAATGGAAACAGAATTTCTTAAAGTCCATGTAAAGCAATAATAAATGTGTGTTCAGAGTTTGTCACACCACAGAAGCCACCCAGCCAAATCTGAATGATTAAAAAAATCGCAAAGTATATAAAATTAGGGATCAAAATCGTAAAAAAATAAGCAGTATTCTCTGCTCTAGAACGCTGAAGCCGCTGGTAGCTAACTTTACCACTGAGCCGAAGAACAAGTGAGAGCCGCTGCTCAGAGACAGACTCTCGTTCAGCGAGCTAACACAGTAGCACAAAGCTCTAGCTTTTATATAGTGTTAGGGGAGGGGTCATGCTCAGTATGGCTCCAGTGTGTCATCGAGCCGTGATTTCAGGCCCACCCAAAAAATCCTGAACACAAAAATGGTGAAAAACAGTTCTAACTCCACAGTTCAGTACTACATAGTTCACAGTCTTTCCACATGTTTTCAGCAATTATTTTCTGACATGTATAATGTGTTTAGAAGCAAATCTCTGAATTTCCTTTACACAGACTTCCTGGCATATTGCTGCGACCCACCCTCATGTAATTGGATTTTGTGTAAAGTAAAGTTAAAGAGTTACATAACGTTGCAAAACTTGTATTTCAGGTAGTCATTCATCCAAAATCCACATCTTTTTCTTCCTTTTTCAACCATGGTAGTTGAGGCTGATCTCTGCCCACACTGCGATACAGAGGCAATTACCCTGAGGGAAGAGGATGACTGCAGGGTCTTAGGAAGATTGAAGACTGAAGGACAATACGGGTGGCATCACATAATTCACCCTTATGCTGTAACTCCATCTGGGGTGAAACCCCATCTAATATCTCTAACATGTCCTCTATCAAAGCTCTGTCCTGATTGGCTCATGGTGGTGGCAGGAGTATGAGGAACATTAATTCTCCTCCGATATTCCACACGGTCAAACTAAGCTGTCATGATAAATGCCGATTTGGCCCAGATTCTGATTCCTGACAAGGTAGCATGTTTAAAGACTTAAAAACCAGCCACAGACGGATAATTGACTCCATGCTGAGGGGAGATGATTATTATTTCATCTCTGGACTGTTTCTGCATGAGATGAGTTTGTATTAACAGATCGTAGCGATGGATTGAGCAGGCTAGCTGGGAAAAAGTGAAACCACAAAGATGAGAAGGAGGGGAGGAAAGAGAAGGGAGGGAGGAAAGAGACAGCAGGAGATTGAGCTGGACCTTTTCATCCGTCCACAGCTGGTGTGTTTTGTCAGAATTCAATACACAATTATCACCAGTGTCCTGTTCAGTCCTCTGTGTGTCCTCTGCTGATGTGATTAATGTGATCTCTGAGAGAGTTAAGTGGAGAAGAGAAGAGAAACAACAGTATGTGTTACTGAGCATGCAACACTGATAGGTCAATACACCATTCAAGGCTTTCATTAGACTGTTCTGTTCTTGTTTTTAAATTCCAATTCCTTAAGGTTTTCCAAACAATTATTTGTTATGATTATCAGGAATTCAGTCAATTACTTTAGTCTACAAAATGTCAGAAGGTAGTTTAAAATGCCTGTCACAAGTTCCCAGAGCGAAAGCATATTCATGTTTTGTTGGACAAAACCCCAAAATATTTTATGGTAAATGGTATAAAACAGAGATTGGAAAAGCTGGAACCAGAGAATGTTTGGCATTTTTGCTTCATAATGACAATGATCAATTATCAAAGTTGTAGACATTTTCTTTCAATTGTCTGATTGATTAATTGACTAATCCTTTCAGTACCAATTTACTTTAGAGAATGTAAAGAAACGTAGGTAGGACAGTGTCACAGCGTACATATATCCTTTATCTGCTAGTTTCAACAACTGTTTTTATTGAGTAAAATAATCAAATCTTTTTGATGGATGCACCATTGCATCAAGTGGAAATATTCTACATACCGTGTTCATCATCCAAAAAACGTGCCTGACATATTTGGCAAAATAATATATAATTCTGAAGTGCTGGCAGAGATGGAGATATAAAGATTAAACACAAGTTGTGTTCTAGGGGCTCAGTTTTCTTTACAGTAATCTGAGAGTTTATCAGTGTTTATGAATTGATTATTAAAAATGGGTGAAAAACTGACAAAACAGTGCAAATACTCTATATACTCTAATACTTGAACTGTTTTTTTTCATAGTTCCGTTTTTCATTTATTTATTTATAAGGGCAATGCACATTAATCAACCTTTCTGTAAATGTGCCACTGTTTGCCAGCTGGCTAATTTTCAACTGCAGTCCTTTGGCAAGATGTTCTGAAACAAATGCTACAGTACTTAAAGAGATTGTGGTAGATAATCAGCAGCTTATTTGCCTTTTCTCCCAAATTTTCTTCTCACTACCAGAAGAGGACCTCTTTTACTGTCTTCCATTTTTTTCTCCGTTAAAGGTTTTTTTTGGGGGGGAGTTTTTCCCTATCTGAATCGAGGGTCTACGGACAGAGGGTGTCATATGCTGTACAGATTGTAAAGCCCCCTGAGGCAAATTTGTGATTTGTGATATTGGGCTATATAAATAAAAGTTGACTTGACTGTAAACTAAAGCAAGCAGCAGGAAGATTTTGGGTATGTGGGGACATAAAAACCAGGTGAAAATTAGTTTAGCAAAATCCTTTAAATATTCATGTATTCTTTTGAAAAATTGGGTAAAGAACAAAGACAGTGAACATTAAATATCATGCAGCTCTAATTTATCTTTTAGCAAAAGGGTAAGCTCTCATTGTTCCAGGTTGAGCAAACGTATAGATACCACAGTGTGTCCCTCTCACAAGGTCCTTTTTTTCATAATCCTTGGCTTGCATTGCTTCTATACTGGAGGAAGCAGAAACTGCCTGCCTTTAGTCCTTTCATACAGAATAGCAAGGTGTGTGTGTGTGTGTCTGCCAGGTTAACATGGAGAGGAGCCCGGGTTGTAATGCAGGCCTCGACCTCAGCTCGTCACCCCATTAACCTCAACTGAGTGTGTGTGTGTGTGTGTGTGTCTGCTGTCATGCTTAGTCAGCAAGCTGGAGCGTACCTGCAGTCCTGGAGCTGTCTGTTTCTGCAGATTTTGTGCTGTAAGTGTGTGTGTGTTTGTGTGTGTGTGTAGGAGAGGGAGTCGAGTTCAGGTTCAGGACAGGTCAAGTGTTGAGGAGATGTAACAGTCTTTGTGGTGCCTCTGTCAGAATCGGGTGAGTACGCTTATGCTTTATTACCTTCACTCTCCAAGGCCAAGGCTATCAGCTCCCCCAGAGTTATTACACCTTACCCAGGCAAGCACACACACACACACATACATATATACACATAAAAAGACACTGCACTCACAATACACTCTCACCACAGGCAATACGTAGCGCTGTGAAACACCAAACATCTACAGACAGCCCCCAAAATCTCCATAACTGGTCATTCTGCTCGGGTCTCTGTGGGACATTTCCTCATTTGCGTTCAGTCGGAGAACGTTATGAAAGCAGCTGGAGATCTCCTTTTTTCCTGCGGTTTTAATACATCAGCGCTTGATATTCTGCTTTGACCTCTGTCGTCTGCCATTAGCGCCTGCTTGTCTGTAGAGCCCATCTCACTGTGAGAGGCCGGGGCCTTCTGTCAGCTCTCGTTCTCTGTATGAGCAGGAGAGGAGGTTTCATGGGAGCAATTGCTCTCCCAGTGGCTCTGATAATAATTCGGCGGACCTCCGATCATTGGCTCCCCCACTGGAGCAATTACACTATTCACTGCCCATTACACCCTTTCTGCCCCGACCTTGAATAAACTGTGGTCATACAAACACGTGTGGGCGCCCACACATGTCTGCTGGTCCAATCACATTTATGTTAGCCGAAAACCAGGTTGTGCTCTTTTACTATTGGTTCTCCATCCCCATCCACTTACTGCATGATTAGTTGGGGGTTAAACATGGAATTGATATTATTAGGATTTTATCAATAGCAGTATCAATATGACACTGCTTATCAATACTCTTGTAAATACTATTGTAAAGATTAACGCAATCATACAGGTGGAAGAGAGTTCAATAATAATTTTGAAACATTAATGAAGAGCAGAGACGCATAACAAAATAACGTAAAGAGTATAGCTTCTTGCCTGCATTGTACTCGAGTCTGATGGAGGCACTGCAGCTGCTTTGTTTAAAGAACACCAAAACACAGCATATCTGAGCTACGTTGTTCCATAAGGTGGTGCATCATACACTACTGGCGAATGATGTGCATTCAAACACTCGTATCCATTGTTTTCTATGTCAGCCCACCCATGTCGGGAGACACTACTATCCTATTTCCCAGTCTCGGCATGTCCAATACTCCAGAGAAGCAGTACATTTCTCTCATACGCTGCCCAGATTGGCACATGTGTATCTTAATTACTTCTTCTTTCTATATGGCACGTCCGGTGTGTGTGTGCTGTGGGCGTCAGTAGATGAATGTCAAATGACACGATGCGGCCTGTTTGTGTTGCACTTTACACCAGCAGTGTAAGCAGTATTTCAGCAGTACAGCAACCTATAGACCTATAACCAATAAACCTGAAGCCTAAAAAGATGCTTTGGGATCACAGTTATGTGTGTGTGTACACTGCCCAGTGTAAACAGCTACATTGATTAAAACTGAAGCATATCTGTTCCATCAGAGGTGACACAGTGTGTGACACAGACAACTGAAAATCATGAATGAAACGAGTTGGGCATAACCTGGGTGTTACAATGGCTTAAAGTCCCCCTCCACTCAAAAACATGATTTTCTTCTTGTTCCTCCAGTTGAATGTTTGAGCTTCACTGTGCAGAATAATGTGTGTGCAGAGTTTGACGCTAGAAGGATGTTTTCACATCTGCTGAAAGTGGAAAGTTTCTATCTGCTCACTGAAAATCTGATTTTAAGGAGCGGGCCTATGAGCATGATATGTAACATCACATAGTTTGGAAGCAGCCAATCCTGGTCCAATATTCAGTTTGCAAAAGTGTGATGTGGAAACTTGAAGCCTCCAGTGCACATACACTGAGAACGGACTTTACAGTGAAGCAGGAAACACCTGTTGTCCAGCAGTTTAATGAAGGAGAAGGAGTAGATGTCATTTCAAAGATTTTAACAAGATAATTGAACTTTTTTTGTCAAAAGAACACATCTTTAATTTTAATTTATTTTGCTAATGTTAGCCCACACTTCTGAGCATCATAACTAGTGTTGATGAAAGTGAAAGTAACGTTCAAATACAAATAGGAACGTCACCTGCCCATCAATCGGGAACTGGCACCAATTTAGGACTAGTTCTTTGTACCCATCCCTACAGCTCGTTCTGCAGGGTTTTTGTCTTAAGGTTTCTTTTTTGGCATTTTGCCTTTATTTGAAAATGACAACAAAATGAAACAGAGATACAGATAGGACATGCAGAGAGTATGACATGCGGCATGGTCCCTGACGTTGCAGCCACATGGCGTGTGTACTGCTGTTTTACAGGCTCTGGAGTCTTGTGTTGTGTAGCTTGGAGAGATGCTGCTGCTAACCTTCTGCACTGTTGTTGTGTGTGTGCGGGGTTTTCTTTTTGGCTGGGTGCCTCCGTCACAGAGGACCTGAGGGAGAGCAGAGACAGCTGGGTAACGGAAGGCAGGAGAACCGGGCTGCTGTGAGCTTCTGTGTTTGTGTGTGTCGTGTCGTGTATGTGATGTTGTAGGCAGGCGGCACACACACACACACACACACACACACACACACACACACACACACACACACACACAGGCCTGAAACACCTGCCGGGAGGCATTTGTAAACGACATCTCTGGGAGAGAGAGCAGGATGGATGAGGAAACATATAGTCAGTTCCTCTGTGACAGCTCTGGGTGGCTTTCCTTGACTCATACCTGCTGTCTGACCCTGATTACAATCTCTCTCTCTCTCGCACATACACACACACACACATCACACATACACCTCACGTTATAAGGCCGACAACAAGGCAACCACTACTTGACAGATAAGGTCTTCAAAAGGAGAGGGATGGACAGAGAGTGTAGGAGAGAATAGAAAAAATGACTGAAATGGAAGTATGATAGATGGACAGAAAGAAGCTGTAGGCAGATTTTAACACTGACAAAATTACATATGTACCGTTGCTCTCTGTATTGCAAAGTTGCATAGACTTTCTTATTGACAAGAAAGGAAGAACATTTTGTGTTTCTCATCTGCAGAGCTCTACTGTTTGCAAACTACCTCAAATCTCCTCTCTCATTCACATCTTGCAGCCACAGTACATGATCCAATAATCCCTCAACCTTGAATATCCCATGTGTAGGCTACAGTACACACTAATCTTGACAGGGCTGGATTTCTCTGAACCGTTTCAAATGGAATGAACTGCAAAAAACTATCAGACTAGATTCAATTTCTGAATGTATTGTATGACGCATGTAATGTTGTTTTTGATCATTCTTCTTTTATTAATTCACTTAATTCTTGGTTGTCTGACTTTATATATATTTTTTAATTGCTGGTTGTGTGGTTATGTGTTAAATCTTACTGTACAGTTTTCTTTCTGCTGTTGATCTCAGTAAGACTGAAAAGTTCAACATCTCTGGCAAGATGAACAAGTAAAGCAAAAGGAAATAAGTCAGACAACTCCCACACTAGTGTCTCTGGTAAAGGAGATGGATCTAAAAAAGGGGAATCAAAGAGCACTGATAGTAGATAGATATTGGTTGAAAAGATGAGAGAGAAAGCGATGGAGAGGTACCCACTAAGTTTGGTTATTTGCAGGTCAAAAGATGTCTAGATGTCTAGGTTCAAACTGGGCTTAATTCGGTTGAAAACTTTGGCTTCTAGGGTACATATAATCTCTGTTTCAACAACATTTCAATGTCTTTATTTCAATTTGACGCATTTAAATGCTGCTGAAACAAAAGTTACAAGTAAACTAGATGTCTAAAAACTCGCTTTTCAACCAAATTTAGCCCACACATCAGGACCTCTTTTGACCTGCAAGTCACCAAATCAATGCTTACTGGGAAAATGGCAGAGAGAGGCAGGAGTACAGGAAGTAGACTCTTGAGAGCCGATTTAGACAGTCACTCCTGCATCTGTCTCTCACACTCTGACTCAGAGAGAGCTACGCATGAAGCAAAAATGCCCAGAATGTGGAAGAAAAAAACAATAAATTAAGGCCATTTTGAATCAAAGATACAACCTGAAAGAGACTTTTGGATGTATAATATGGAAGCTGTTACTTCAGTGAGTGTTTGAATGAAGACATTCCTGTTAACTCTGTACAGATCTGCAGTACTACAAAGACACTGCTGATATGTACCTGAGGCATATAATGAATGCAAAGTGATGCAGTAGTCAGGTTTATTATATCATAAAAGCTCCTTGTTGGCACTCAGCGCCATCGTCACCCACTCCCAATCCTGAGTCATGGTGTCAGTCTGTTTCCCTGCTATCATGTACATTATCCCCGTTGAGCTTTCGCTGAGTGCTTCACATGTGAGTCATGAGACTAGAAGTTGTGGGTGTATTTCTATCATGAAAGAAAGTAAATTTCAAGGTAATAACTGAATGTAACTGACTGACTCTACTGATGAAGTGTGTGGTAATACGTGATATTGAGCCATCTGTTTAGTGTTTAGAGTATTATTGCAATGTGTGGGTGACATTAAGGGCTGTTCATTATCTACCATGATGATTATATGGTGAAGGACTGGGTGTCAGTTTTTAGAATCCGGTGCCAATACGATACCAGACTTTGAGTTCAGGGCTTGACTTTGAGGAATATAAAAGTTACAAAAGCCTTTTCTTAATCCAACAAAAACGTCTCAAAGTGTCAGTGTTTAACCCTGTATTAACACAATCTGCTGTACAAGAATTCAATAAAATACAGTTTCCTTATTTAGATCAGGAAATGTCTGATAAAACAAGATAGTCACCAAGCGTTCAGTGCCAACTTCCAATTCTTGACAGTTTTCGATACTTGTGTTGCTATGGACCATGGACTGTATATAAAGATGGACGACATGACAGCTCCCCAAAAGTGAAGCCAAAACATCTCGATCGCCCCCTGGTGGTTGGCTGCAGTATAGTTCATAAACCCCGCCCCCTCCATGTTAGTGGATGGGACATGGGCCAAACTGAAAAATCAATGTACATGGCAAATAAAATTTTCCCAAAGATGGTTTGTGTCATTTAGGTAGTTCTTATCACGCTGATGTTTGTTCAAGTGTTCAATTTTCTGATAAGTTATTTGATGCTATGAAAAGGGGGTTTGACATCATGATTGACAACTGTGAGTGTGCTCGTGATTGGTTCAGGCGGGTGTATGGGCAGGACCTTGATACAGATCACTACTGCGCAGACTCTGTTTCCAAATGATGTCACAAGCGCAAGATGGCAGTGCCCGTATCCGGGATATTTTGGCTTCATTTTTGTACAGTGGGAGGAAGTGGAGACACGTCATCCATCTTTATATACAGTTATGTCATGCTATGGACACAATTCAGTTGGTACTCAGAAAGTATTGAGGTTTGATACACAGCCCTGATTAATAGTGCCTTTATATTCTAAGGCTCTGGCATATAAAGAGCCTTAGCGTACAGAGGCACTTTACACAGTTAGTTATAGATTGTGTGTAATTTCTGTAGATGATATATTTTCCTTCTTTGTTTTTACTTTTGGCTGATTGGTTGGTTGAATGTCCTGTTAGATGTCATTGGTTGTTGTAGCTAAAGGCCTTTTTTAAAGTCAGACATTTTGACATGTCGTAGCAGGAAAAGCACAGGTGAAACACATGTTTCATGTTTCAGTGTTTCAAACACATTTTGTTAACAATGGCTCAGTTCCATTAAGTGTCCCAGTAAGCCATGCCAGTGAGCCAGCATGCACAATTTCAGGGCCTTGGAACATGCTCACCTAAATGGAATGCAGCCATTTTCAATGTTATCAATTACACCTGTGCTTTTCCCGCTATTACGATCCAGAATGTCTGCTGGAAAAAGGTCTATTCTCACTTTATTTGTATGGGGTTCGGACTATTTACTGAAAACTGAGATGAGAGTAAATTTATGGTTGATGGCTGAATTCCATTTAGCTGCTCCAGTTTATAGGTCCTGGTATTGTTCATGCTGGCTCACTGTCACACTGTCATTGCTTACCTGGACAATTGAATAGAATAGAATTGAGCCATTGTTAATGTTATTAGTAACACCTGTGCTTTTCCTACTATGACAGTCAAAATGTCTGCTGTGAAATGGACCTATGTGATGCATTCAGTTTATGTAGTATGAGACAGAACAGGCTACATACTTGTTCTAGTGAGTCATTGATGGCCTGAATGTCACAGCGGTGCATTTAATGCCTTAACAGTTGTTGTTGGAGCAGAGGGAAACATTCAGAAAAAGTTCCCATACGTCTCATTGACTTTCAGTATGACAGAGCTAAGTTCTGAAACTGGAACAAGTAGACCGAAATGGATGATTTAATGACGACAATGTTGCCCACGGGCTCTATATACAGTCCAGCTGAGAAAGTCTTACCTAGTGTTTTAGTGCTTGCGGTTTAAGAGCCACTCAGAGTTAAGTGGTGCAGCATGAAAGACCTGCGATTGAGACCTCCCTGTCTCTGGCTTCCTGTCTCTCTCTCTCATGCACACACACTGGTCCTCTTCTGGCCAGCTGTCTCTGAAAGAGACACACACACAGAGAATAGGCGTGACAGAAGTGAAGAGATGTCCATATTGGTGTGTGTGTTGGATAGAAGCACAGGAAGGGAGTGTTTTGGGAAATGACAGCCCACACATCTGTCTGCTGTGATGAAATGTTGGAGGATTTTAAGTTAATTAAACAGGATTAGGAACAAACCAGGGAACTGGCTGCTTCTACCTTTTGTGTTAGTCACACACCTACCTCGCATCTCATTTTCTCTGGGTTCTTCTACACTTTATATTAGAGTATGTTGTAGCTCCTCAAGCTGCTGGATGCTGATAAATCCTCACTTTTAAAGGCACTGTTCCTCCTTTAGATTAGTTTCTTTGTCTCTTTTCTCTCTGTGATTTGTAATCTGTAATTATATCGTATTATATGAAAGTGCTCCAAATTTTGACTGTATGGTTTGGGTTAGAGACTTGATGATAACAAAGGCGGTGGTTCAGACCTATGTGAGGGAATACTAATCAACTATGAGATCCACTGACACACACACACACACACACACACACACATCAGTAACAGCCGCCAGCTAATCAGCTTAACTCTTGAAAAACTGGCTGGAAGGAGCTTTGTCTGGAAATGTTTTTAATGTTTGTTTGTGGAATGATATCAGCACTTAAAATTGTGAGATTTCCTCTTGATTTCTTTCCTCTTATAGGAATTATAAGTCTGAAGGTGATAACTTTATAGTTTATACCTCTTTTTCTTAAGGCTGGTAGTTTTGGTCTACTGCAGTGTGTAAGCATACGGAGAGAGGGATTAAGAGGATGAGTTTTAAACCGTTCATCCTACAAACACATGCATATGTTCATACAAATTAACCTCATGAAATGGAGGATTCCCGGAAAACTTGTCACTTCTGGGAAAACGGTGAATCTTTAATGCTGACCTAATCCTGTACAACAAATAAAACTCAGACAAATAAAATGAGCACAATTTGTTTAGAAATTACGCGTCTGTTCCTTCTATCAAATCAAACAGAAATACATCACATTAAAGAAGCAAAGGTAGAATTTTTTAACCATATCTTCTACAAATTATGCATATGCACCCATTTCACATTAGCAATTACATTTTAAGAAAACCACTATTGTACTGCAAGACAGCCACTGCTAATGTTTAATGTGGCAAAAAAAATTCCATTATTGCAGGTTTAAGGTATGGTTAGGCTTCTCAAGCCAAGTTACTGTAGTTACCTGATTTAGCCACATTCCACTACACAAGTTGTATACTGTCAAAATGCTTTAACTTAATAACTTATTATTCTGCAGATACATAGTATAAATTTGGACACTGACTGTTGGTATGAAATGACCTAACCTTGACTCCACCACCTTGACTCCACACCTGCTGGCTGAACTTCCCACTGAGCATTATCATTATCTCATTTAAAAATGACATCTTGGTCAATATTGCTTACGTTTGCTCAATATAATGTTTCTGGTCAGCCTGGTGTTTCCCTTTAAAACATAAATGCTAATGCCTTGCATATAAACTTTATTTGTGGGACACTGTGTTGGCATACAGTATAGTCTTGAGTAGCAGTAGAAGTGTTTGCTGTGTCTTGTACAGTATGGAGTATTGACAGCCTTCACAGCAAGCTGAACAGAGGAATCTGACACAAGTAGCTGCAATGATGTTGCTTCTGTCCTCTTTGTACTGCTGCACTTCCCCTATTGACTTTCATCAGGGTCCCACTTGATTCGTGGCCACACACACACACACACACACACACACACACACACACAGTCCTAAGCTGTACAACTTCATTGTCTCTGCCTGACAAACATGGAACATAATATTGTCTAAAAATTGTGTTCTCATCAATCAGAGTGAGGCTGTTTTCTCAGACAGTAACAGTGACGTGTCTCTCTGCTCCTGTGAATAAACCCCTGTCATAGATGGTTGGGTAACATATGGTGGCAGTGGGAGTATTTAGAGCAGCTCAATCGAAAAGACATCTCTACGTTTTAATCAGGGGAAAAGGTGCTGCAACTAAAATCCGAAATGCACACTCTGGTGCCTGCCTTTTGTTCTTATTACTTCTATCCCATGTTCTCTTTCTTTTTCTTTGTTGTACAATGAGATATGTTGAAATATTTTCGAGAAAACTGTGTGTGTTATAGCGATCACCGTCTTCTTGTAGCATCAATTGTGGCTGAAACATAATTAACTTTTGGGTGTGTGGAGACATGACAGCAGGTGAAATCAGTTTAAACCAATCAGCTCATTGTATTTTACTGTGAAAGTCGGCAGAAAAACAAAAAACAATATATTGTCTGCTGAATACAAAGAAAGAAAATATGTCCGTGCTCACATGTCCTTGCATGCAAATCCATGCGCAGATGCACGTGTGTATGCGTATCGATATGACACGAGCCTGTTCGTTGAGCAGTCAGTCGCATGCTTTGTTAGTTTTTTTATTGGACTGCCCTCTGAGTGTGCCGTCTCTCTAAATGCACCCAGGAGAAGTAGGCCAGGCTCTCAGGCCACTGTTTGTCGATGAAGTCGATATCTGTGCCTGGGCACAGCATCCCCTTCGCACCAACCCACTCGTGTTGGGCCATTAGGATCCACCAGCACGGTGAGAAATGGATTAGGCTGCGGCAATGTGGGCCATAAAATCATCTTCACCTCACCGCAGCAGGGGCCAGTGGTCAATACAGACAACTGCTCACATAGAGGAGCACACAGAGGCACACAACCTGTCTGTTTACACAAGCGCACATGCACGATGCACCCTCACAGTCCATAAATTTCTCAGTCTGAAGCTCTCTATTTTTTTGTGCAGGAGAGCAACAAGGCGTTATATGGGCTTTGTAGTAGTGTCAGTCAGTGGAGTGTGGTCAAAGCTTAATCAGTTTTAAATAATCACTGTTACCAAACAGAATGAAAGGGAGGGCAGCAGAGTGGGCGAGAAACAGGGATCAATGGCCCATGAGTAATCAGATCAGATCTGTGTGACGCTGTCATGCAAGGTTTGTTTAAATACATGTAGGGCTGCAACCAAATGATTGTTTTTACATGTGGATCATTGAATTATTCATTTATTTTAATAAATGTGAAAACATAATTTAATCACAAGTTCCCACAACCCAAGGTGACACATTAAAATTGCTTGTTTTGTCCAAAACCCAATTCAATTTATATAAAACAGAGAAAAGCAACAAATCATTTCAGCTTAATTGCACACTTTAATTAGGGTTATTTTCAATTATTTTTCCATTTTTAACAAAATCCTGGAGGATTAGAATTTTTTCACCCTCACTTGTGTAAATGTTGATATGCCATGTTGTGGCCTGATTTGAGCTGAAAGTCTATAATTGCACACCAGTGGAAGAGTTTCAGTACTTTGCTTACTCTGAAGAGTCATTCTCTTTGTGCCTCTCATTCAGTGCCTCAAATGTTTTCCTTTATAACCTGGATTACCTGACAAAGCTGATCCCAGTGTACAACCTGGTCTCAGGTGTGTTGTAGAAAAGCGGTTTGGATGTTTTTTTCGTTGTTGTTTCACACTTTCTTTTCTCAGTCTGCTGGACAAGCTCTGCTGTGCCCCTCTTGATCCCACTCCACATTTTCTTGCATGGCAGAAGAGGGGGCCAAGCGCTGGGGTCAGGACACACGCCTCCATTTTAACTAAAAGAATCAATGTGTCAGCACAAACACTGAGCTAAAAATGAGAGATGGGCTCTAAAATGGTTCACTTATCTAAGTATAACAGCCACCATATAGTTTTTTTTCTTTTACTGTAATTACAGCCATTTATCTTGCTACAGATATGCTAGATGAGTGCCTTCTCTGGCATGAAGTCAAATGTTAGTTGCTTTTGTCGAGGTGATGTGCAGATTCTTTGAAAAGCATCATTATTTACTACCAGAAGGATACAAGAAATGAACACATCCTATATAGCGTACTCTGCGGTGCAACGGCGTTATGCTACTGCTAGTAATATGATAACATATCCTACCTTCCACCTAATGTGCATGCAGCCTGAGAGCCTGGCCCTGCATGTTGAAAGATGACTTGAGGGTGATCATTGTGACTGCATTCTGTTTGACTCGCCTGTATCGCAGAACAGGACTCACCCGTGTGTTGTGACATCTTCTTGCATAAATGTTGATTGAAACAAAAAACATATACTGTATTTTTTTCACGTTCTTTTTAAGTTACAACCTAATGGCTGTCAAACACACAGAGATCAGTTGGTGTATTGTAAATCACAGGTTTCCACTCAGCTGTTCCATTTTTCTGCACCTGCTCCCACCCGCCTGCAGGAAAATGTGAAGTCTGGCACAGAGCTACAGAGACGCCTCCGAATCAGTCCGAGCTACAAGGCATCGTGCAGACATACGTAATGTCTGTCCAACAGAGCTGACACCTCAAATTTACACAACACAAAGGAATCCTTTGAGATTTATTTATATCACACATGGCAGATATATAAAATACAACAAAAGACAAGGTTGGTGTGCTGGAAAGATAAAAAATAGCCCATTTCCTTAAGGGGAATACCACTAAATCACACCCTTATGTTATTCACTGTCCTGTCCCCTGGGAGGAGGATATAAGGAGTTTATCCTGCTTTCTCTTCTGTAATGCTACAATACAAGATTCAACTGTCTTGCAGAGAAAAATATAAAAAGAAGAGTCTCTGGGGATCCAGGTTGCTTCTCTTTGTCTCTCATTTCAATAAATAAAAGCTGACTCAGGTTAAAATCAGTGCAGGTGCTCCTACAATCATCGAGATTAGAATCTCTGATAAAATGTTGTCTGTTAATTTTGTGTAAAACCTGCCTTGTTTTAAAAGAAAGATTCCAGTTTATTACAACTTGAATATTTCACACTGACAGATTTAGACATGAGTCAAAATGCCAGTATTGTGAATATAAAAGAAGGTAAAGACAAGAGGTGCAGGTAGATATGCTGCCAGTCAGGATGCAGCTCATCTCATATGTAAATTGGTTGTATGTAAAATGAGACATTTTATTACGTCTTCAGGAAATATCTTGACATTCTCAGTGGGTTATCAAACATAGTCCTCTGAAGTGTGTGTGTGTGTGTGTGTGTGTGCTCTCTTACCAACTTAATGATTTAATATGCTATTTTAATTAGCCGCCTTTCATATAGACAAACCTGTTTAGCAGCATACACAGATATCGATGCGAGTACACACACACACACACAGAATCTGCAACAACAGCAGCACACGAAGATATTTAATCACAGCGTGACAGACGTTAGCGTAGCCGGCCAGCAGTTTCCTGGTGGGACAAATGATCCACAGCATTGATGCGAGTTGTTTCAACATTATGATGCAGAGGAAACAAACAGAGTATCTGATGGCCTCCTCCTTTGGTTCATTCTGATTGATAGTGTCAGATGCACAGGAGGGTCCTGGTTATGACTGGAACTGTTTTTGGGAGTATCCCGGTCATGTATCTGTGCGTGTTAACACCATATTCTGGCTTCAGATACCTGGATGTGCTTTTATTCAGCCTGGTTTTGAGAAAGCTGAATATTCTAGCTAGAGTACTCATCAGAAACCAGGATAATGTGGGATGTAAACACCTCATCCTGGATAAGGTGTCCGTGGCATCTACCGTGTGTATTCAGTCAGTAATACAAAAAATATGAACATGGATAATGTGCTGATGATCTACACACTGAAAGAAAAGTGAAAGATTAGTACAGAAAAAAACATAATTTCATGTTGTAGAAATGTGTTTTCTTTCTTTCCTAAACCATTAATCAGTTTTATTATGCAACTCCTTTGGGGGTCCGAACCCTTACTGTAGGTTGAGAGCTGCAGAATTAGCAGCCCTTGTTTCAAGCCTCTACGTCAGCACAGAAGGTATCTAAAGGTAAAGCAGCCAAAGTGTCCTTCAGGGGAACTGTTCTGGTTGTTCGTGCACTCTGAGCTTCCTGTGGAAGAAGAAGGCAAATGAAAAGAGAATTTTTTCCCAAATGGTTTCACATTAATCAGCGCTGTTAAAACAGGAGAAGAGTTTCTTCTGCAGGAATATAAGTGTAGCTGATGGTGACTGACTGCTGGCAGGCGCTCTTACTGGGCCTGACTTCACTCACTTTCCCAATCAACCATTTGAATCAAATGCACTTAAAATGGTCAAGCAGACCCGATTTTTCCACTTTGGTAGGCAAATCAAGTTGGTATCCTTTGTGCAGACGGTCACATGTAGGTTTATTGATGCTGTTGAGTCCCGGCAACAAACGTACATGCTACTTCCAAGAAGTATTCCTCTGCCACAGTTCTGCAAGGAAAGTCCAGGGAACGACACAAAGATATAATTTTGTGTCCTAAGGGTGGGAGATATGACAATATACACCATTAGACGATAGAACTTTGTCTACTGCAGATTTTGCGCTGCTCTTTATATCATGGTAGCTGTCCTTTTAACGTCTGGGTGTATTAGCCCATTGTGTGCAAAAGTGTAAATCAATGATCAGAACTGTTTTCTGGCAATATGGGATGTTTATATGACTTTTGAATGTGACTGTACCTTGATTTGTCAGGTGATTTACCCTGTTGGATTATCCAAAAACAGACATTATTTTATCTATAAACGTTTCTTTCAATTGAATCTCCAGAAAATATATTAAATCACAATATATATTGATATCTCATATACAGAGATATTGGATTCAACCATACTGCACGTCCTTATTTGGAAATTATCCACTTGATTTGGCTTGTTTTCTGCTCAGCTTAAACTTTGATTATGCACAAATACAGAATGTGTTATGTTGCAGTTCATAGACATTAACCCAATCCCTCTGCATGCTAACATATATAGATATATTGCATGTCAGGAGGCCAATATTGAAATAATCAAACAATAAGGCAGTTTGAGGCAGCCAGGCTTATCTGTGGCCAATTTCAGGGCTACATTTCAAATAAAAAAAGATTTGTTCTGGACTCAGGATTCTGCATCGCCTAGTTAGTCATAGAGTGAAGCAGTGTGGCTCTAATTCCCATTTAAAAGAAGGCTTTTACAGGTCTCTCATTAAAAACACTGCCAGGACCTCTTTGGGCCAATTATTTCAAATGTTCACAGCACATGGTCTAATATTCTCATAAGTGGAAATCAAAGTGGCATATTCACACATCGATTTTCCACAACATCACGGTGCTTTGCAGGCAGGATTCCCATTTTTCTCCCTTCAGCGATCTAATGCTGGAATAAGCATTTCAGGAGATGTCATGAATTAAATTGAAATGTCTGAAAGATACATTAAGGACTCCCACAGGGCATGAAAAGCAGCTTTCTTTATAATCTGTATTTATACTTCATTTTATAAAACTGTTGTTTTTTATTGAAGATTCTGCAGTTGGGGCAAATAGATTCAAAGACATTTTAAATTTTGAACAGTTTTAATAAGCTTTTATGTTTAACTTTGAGATTATTTTCTTCCTTTGTTTGAAACATTACATTCATCTTAAACTTTTTATCAGATGTTCAAATTTCAGTTTCCATGGAGTCACTCCAGATTATTCTGGGAACAACTGCAGCCCACCTCTGAATCATTACAGGGGCTGATTAAAATGGAAAATACCTGATTGAACAATTAAAAAAAGGAAATGTTAAATGTGTGGTGATAGATGTCACAATGTGTAATACAGCTTGATGTACATTTCGGCTGTGTTTGTTAGCATTGTAATCTGGAGACTATCCTCAGCTGTTCACATCATCAACATTTAGTGTTGGTTTCTTTTAATCACGACCATGATCTTTCCATGACTCTATCCAAGTAGTATTAGTTGCCTGAACTTGAAGTAACAATCTTGAAGATCTCCGTTTTGTTCTTCGTTTTGGCGGCACCTATGGCGATAAGCGGTAATTGACCTCACTTCCCAGAAATCCAAACAGTGTCGCCTGTGTGATGTCAGTCAGTTGGCAGCTTGCTGACGATTGCTTTGCTTTTTTAACTGTTTGCCTTCATCAGAGCGTCAAATTTGCTTCTTTTTCCTGTGAATTTGCACTTGTTTTAGAAGTTTCATCATCTGTAATCATTGATCTTTTCTTTGTTTGTTCGGCCATAGTAATGCAAGCAGGGGCCGGAAAAAACAGTACACCGCTTCACACACAAGGGAGTTGAAGAGCGAGCCTGTGGCGTTAGTTCCGCCTACCCTCTCTGGCGGACCAACCGCTGCTGGGTGATAGAAAACACGTCATTAACTGTGCGCCTCTTGTCGACACAGACACTCAGTTTGCCCAGTTAATACTGCAAATACAAGGGCTCTCATCAGTGGGCCATACGCTCAATCATGAAAATCTTCAAGATTATAACCAAACATTAACTGTAGGTGGCAGTTCAGAAAATGCACATATGAATCATTCTTTTAACAGGATTGGACAGCACTGAAAAACATCCTGCGTTGTTGTTTGTGTCGGAGGACTTGTTGCATATCTGCTTGTTCCTCTGCTGCAGTGACATGTTGTACACTTGAAGCTGAGAATACGTGTGTTAATGTCACAGTGTGTGTCATTATCGTACAGCATGTTGGGTTGGATATACTGTGACTTATATTTAGAGGTTTGCAGACGTAGCTGTGTGTTATGTGATTGGCTGTGATCATCCTGCAATGAGTCACACCGGATGACATTGTGTCCTGTTGAGTCACATCTCTGGACTCAGACTCTAACCTTATTTCATAAAGGCCGCCACTGACGATTATACACCAAAGTCTTTCTTGGAGCTCTGCTAAGCTGCTGCGTGCTAATTTTCCAGGTTGTTCTAAAGCTTTCTCTTTCTAAAGATATCGATCCTCAAGACCTGTGTAGAGCAGATTTCACAGATAATGTAAATACAGCAAATCTACTCCATAAATCTCAAAGGCCAAAGAGCTTCATTAATTCAACAGCAAGTATTTTAATATATTAGTGTCATTATGGCCAATAATCTGAGTAGGGCATTACTCTCATTAAGACATTCACATGGTTTGTTTAAAGGACCAGACCATTAATATTCCTGTTTACATTTTGCAGAGCTTAGTCTGATTAAAGACATCAGCTCCACATTACATCATCATTACATACATCAGAGTTTACCATCCTTGCTTGATTTGTCCTGTCACTGACTGCTGGTCATACACACGGTGTAGTGTGACATAAAAACCATAAGATTAAAACCATATGGAAAATCATGTCCTCTGAAACGGAACAGCACTATTTAACCTCCACACATTTCTTCTTTTTTTGTAACTTATAAATGAAATTCCCACCACATCTTATGAAACAACAGGTTTTGTAAATATACCTCTAAATGTCATTTAACTATTTGTATTTGTATATCACAATATCATTTTCATGTCTAAATGAATGGTGACAACTACAATTTGACCGAAAGTTGTTGCAGAAAATTGCAGTTTTCAGCACGTCATATAGAATATTTTAGTAAATATCGTTAACATACTAATTTTGAAATAGTGCTGTAATAATTATCACAATATAAATGTTGTCCGTTTCGAGTTGTGATGACATGATGTGACACATTATGGTTAAATCTGTTTGATTTAGTAGAGGAAAGCAGAAGAGGCCTTTTTCCCAGCAGACATTTTGATTTGTCACAGTAGGAAAAGCACAGGTGTTACTAATAACATTAACAATGCCTCTGTTCTATTCAAGTGTCCCAGTAAGCCACGCCAGTGAGCCAGCATGCACAATAAGGACCCTGAAACTGAAGCGGCTAAATGAGATTCAGCTATCATTAATTGTATTGTTTACACTTGTGATTTTCCTGCTGTGACATGTCAAAATGTCTGCCATGACAAAGGCCTATACAGTACAAGGAGCTCAACCGCTGTTTAACTGTTTTGTAGTATCGTGGTGTAATGATCGGATTTAAATCAACTCCAACTTCATAGAACGTGAGTGTAATTAGATTTGAGTGAGCTGAGCCGGTGGCAACTGGCCTAAATTGAGTGTCTACACATTTAACCCCCCATAACCACACGTTTGGTTAATATATCTTCAATATCTTCTATGGTTTCACTAAGACCTTATACTTGAAACTATTAAAAATAGAGCTTTAAATGCATCATCTTCCATTTTGATAGAATGATGACATCTTTACCATGATGAAATCACCTGACATAGTGGAAATCAAAGGTTTTTGATCATCACTGACTCACAGATTCTGAAGGAAATGAAATATTTCTTGTAAATCTGTGATCACATGGTTCATGTTGTGTAAGGTTGTCTAGATACAAACGATGGGCCTAACTAACTCTCTATAACGTTCTCTCCTCCACCGCGTGGAGTCGAGGTTGATAGATATTACAGATATTACAAACAAATGTTTCCCAATTATGAACCACAATCCAACTTATTATGATCAAACCCCTGAGTGTGTAGTGTTCACATTATCCTGTTTAATCACAGTGAGCCCTGGAGAGCAGCTGTTTTCTTTGTGTGTTAATGAGTAAAGTTATCAAGATATCTCTATTATATCACATTTCAAATGCACTTCATATCAAGCTTTAGTTTATTATCCAGAGTTCTTTTCCTCGTCTGCAGCTCTCTCTCTCTCTCTCACACACACACACACACACACACACACACACACACACACACACACACACACACACACACACACACACACACACACACACACAACTTGTGAGGAAAATGTGAGCTGTTGACAAAGCAATAATATGCTTCAACAGTGCTTTTAATTAGATGTTGGTTAATTATGTCTCCTCACTGGTTTTCGTCCTTTGGGATAATGAAGCAATTGCAAGGTCACTCTTCATACTTGTTAAGGTATTTGTCGACAAGTAATTGGATGTATACCAAGTATATTTTATATGCGTGTGTGTGTGTGCGTGTGTGCGTGTGTGTGTGTGTTGGTGTGTATTTGTCTGTGGAACGACCACATGTTTTTGCTTGATTTGAATGCGCCAATCTGGATCCATCATGGATTTTTGAAGCGTTTATACTCGATTGAGCACAGTAGAAGCCTACAACAAATGTAATCTTGATGTTAATGTTTCTGTTTTGCTGGAGAAGACACCTTTATGCATTAAAAGTGTTTTATACCAAGTATTGGTCAGATTAATTGGTCCTTGAGGTCTTGGTAGACTCAGAGGTTCTTTGTTGACTGGTTGATTTTTATGGGGAATGAGCGGAAACGGACTGACTGAGAAATGAAAGGCACATCTGGCATCACAATAATATTCACAAATATGCTTTGGTCTTCAATCAGCACTCGATTTTAAGAGATCCTTCTGTACGCCTGCATTCATCTACAAAGGGAAGATAAAACAGGAGAAAACATTTGGACAGATTTTTTAAACTGATAAGTTAGCCACATAATCTCTTGACTGCACTGATCTCATATACTGGATCAGTATCTGCGCTGACGATGACCTTACTAAACAGCCAGACAGGACCAATCCACATTAAATACTATTTCTTTGTCACTGTTGTTGTTAAATTACAATAGCACAACTTTCTAAACATTCTAGGTTTAAGCACTTGGATATCAGTCAATAGTTTAGGTATAGGGGCCATAATCAAGAGAGGTAAAAATGGGATTGGCACATCTGTAATATGTTTAGTCAACTAAGAATTTCTTCAGTTCAGTAGAGTCCTAATTGGTCAATTAACTCACAGTATCAAGAACACATCTTCATTAATGCATTTTAATTCCATCTTCAGTGTGGTTACGTTGAAGCTTAATTCATCAACTGCTCAAAATGTTTTCATGGCTAATGCTGTTATTTGTCACATATTTGCTACTGTGTACAGTTTTTCCTCATTTCATGTTGTAAAACAGTCAGTTAGTTATATTTAGGCTACAAGTTATATTACAATGGCTATGAAAGTAAGATCAGCACTCAATGTTTGGATACTGGGTACATTTAACTGATTATCAATATTTGAATTGACGGTTTGCACGGTTTCCTCAAATCTTTCCTCAAATAGATTCAAAATCTGCTGCAGGATCCTTTCTAACCTTTGTTAACCCGTCAAAGTGAATATCATGTCTGCTTTTATTGTTGTCAAACACACTGAAAGATAACTTTGACAATAATGAATGCAGAAACTGTGATGTAATATGATGGTTCATTTTTTGGAGCCAGTTACAAATAATACCTGGAATCATTAAAATAAATAGCAAATATGTAACCTCACTTAATGCCATTCTTTGAGTTCTAGTTCTTAAATATTATAACTTCTTTTACATGAAAAAGGTTGAAATCTCTACCTGAATATAGATTTGAAAGGATTTGGACATAATGATTGATTTCAACACTGGATTTAGAGTCATAAAATGCTACTGAAACCCAACCGTCTGTTTTACCAATCTCAAACAACATTCAATTTAATTTCCCACCCTGAGTGGAAGGAATGGCAACCAATGGCAGCCTGGAAGGCAGGAAAAACACAAAATAACCAAAAACACACTTTGGAAAATGGTTGGCTGTAGTGTATTGTATATAGGATTTATAACAAAAAACACAGGTATGGTCCTTTAAGTGTGTGTCTACCTGCATCAGAGGTGGAAACATTCACTCAACAACCTCCAGAGTAATAAACTCCCACACTCACAAACTTGTGAAATCAAATCTGAGGCCAAGACTTCTCTGTAAATCAGATCAGAGGGGCGGAACAGCTTCGGCAGCCTGACTGTGTTTCGGCAACAGGACATTGTTTGTTTCTAAATTTGTGTTTGCTGCTGGCTGGTTGAGCGGTATCAGGCCCAGATGGGGCCGTCCCTCTCCGTCTCTCTTCGGGCCCATTAGTGTCAGACTCCGGGTTTTCAGCTGGTGCCAGCACCCATCTGTTTCTACATCCCCTGTCCTCCCACGTCTTTTTAGACCTGCCACTGCCATGAGTGTGTGGAGGAGGAGGAAAGGAGCTCACGGTGACAAAGACAGCTGACAACAGAATGAAATACCCTCTGTGTGTGTGTGTGTGTGCCCACTCTGTCAGTGAAGACCTGCCTGGCATCGCTCTCACCACTGAGGCAAAATGTTTGAGAGATGATGTTTAGCAGTGGAGTGGATACTGGGGCCCAACTGGAATTTTTCCAAGTTGAATCTGATTTGATGTGCTAGTGGTTCCTGTCTTTAGTTATTTATTCATATTTCTTTTATTTTATGGCTTTGCTGTTCCTGGAAGTATTAGAAATACAATATTATTATATTAACTTTCATTATTCATGCCCTCCTCCTCACTAAACTACAGTCCAGTGCACCACAAGTCCATAGCAGACCAAACTGCTAAAATAACCTACTTGTTTTAGTGCCTTTGATGCTCATAGAGCAGCTGGAGAGGTGACAGGAAATGAAGGGGGAGAGAGGGCTGGGGGCATGACTTGCAACAAAAGTCTCAGGCCAGATTTGAACCGGGGACATTGCAGTTACATGTTCAGCTGCTTAAGCCTGTAGACCACCAGGATGCCCCCTGGTTTACAGTATTCATTGATGTCTTTTAGTTTTAAAAATAATAAATATTACAAGTCTGTCCACAAGTCCAGAGCAGCCGATCCAAACTAACGTCCTAAAATAACCTACCTGTCAAGAGGATATCACTTTTGTTCACAATGATGCAGCAAACAAAAAAAAAAAAAAACAGGAAAAAGTCATATACAGATCAACAACTTTTAGGGAGCAGACCCGGTGAATATTGAGCGGATTAGAGCTGGAACACAATGTGAGAGACTTGATATGTAAAAACGTGCAGAAGGGCTTATGCACGCCTGCAAATGAAATAGTGTACAGGTGATTGACTGCTGCTGATGTGGAGGTGTAGATGGATGTTTG
This sequence comes from Macquaria ambigua, assembly GCA_008360985.2. Lineage (NCBI taxonomy): Eukaryota > Metazoa > Chordata > Actinopteri > Centrarchiformes > Percichthyidae > Macquaria > Macquaria ambigua. The sequence goes on along the minus strand of VMKM01000001.1, from coordinate 2,001,710 downwards.
ATAGGGAAAGGGGTGTACAGGAAAGAGAGAGAGAGAGGAACAGAGATGGAGGGAAATGGATAGAGGCGGAGACTTGGGTTTAGATTGGCCTGTGTGGATGTGCTGTAGCCGCTGGAGTTAATTTTCTGCATAGCTGAGCACTGAAGGCATGAAAAACAGCTGTGTATTGCAGGGTGATAGCCGCTCGTAAGACAGAGCAGCACTGCAGGATGCTGGAAGGGTTGTTTGACAGGATCCGGATGCCCTGAGGAGGTTACTGCAGTGCTGCCTTCTCAGAGGCCTTTGAATTCCCAGGACAGTGTCATGGAGTGTGCAGAGGTACATGTCAAACAGGGTCAGCGAGGGAATTTGACAGATTTTTTTTCTTACAGTCATGAAATATCCTTGAAAAAGGAGATCAGAACACTGGATGCATTCATTGTGTTTCCCATCCTGCTCCATGCATATCCTGATGTAGGATGGTGGTTACACTGCACCTTATCAAGGGATTTAATTGCACTGATTTCTGAAATAAAGTGAGATAAATTGTCAACGTGCAGGATTGGTGTGATCCTATTCAATTTCAAATGCACAGTCGCATAATTCCTCATGAATCATGAACTGGCAAATTGACTGCATTACAAAGCAGTTAATTCAACAGTAACGCTGTGCTCCAGCTCCCTCCTGATGACACATAGCATTCAATATATAATACACAAAATAAATAGCTTGCAGGGTATTGCCATAGTATAGCGCCATCTTTGTAATCAAGTAAAAATGCTGTGTTGAGTGTATTTCAGCCAGCCAACGGGTTGTTAATGTGAATTCATAATATGTATAGAGTTTATATTTGGCATCTAAGCTCTGAGCTTGTCACTCCCTGCAAGAATACACCAAGCTCAGTGCAGCAGAGATTGGGGTTTGACAATAACGTCTCTTCCAGGGTGAGTTGGTCTCAAAACCTACAGGTGCTTATGAAATGGCAGCAGCGAGCTCTCTGGTGAGCAGTGCATTGCAGAGCTGAGCACTGAAGGCTTAAATACAGTACATTGCCCTATTGCGTGGATGTATAATGCACCGAGTAGAATCTGTCATGTGTGAGTAGCAGCACACTTGAGATATCTGCTAGATGACATTTGCTAAGTGAGGACTGCACTGTGTATGCAGAGCTGTGCAGAAAGAAGCTGCAGGCGGATTTTACTGTATCTTACTGTATCGGTTTTGATTTATCTTTGTCACATGTTTTAACCTGGTTGTGGTGGTATATTGCATGAATCTGGCTTTTAATAGTGCCATTATACAAAAAACGTGATCTAATAGTGATTGAAAATTTAGCCCAGCTGCTGGTCTTAGACAAGCTCGTTCAGTATTTGAGAAGGATGTTTTAGACATAATAGAAATTCTACTTGAATAAACTATTTTGGGCTAAAACGTTTTCACACACCTGGAAAAAAATAGCAAAGGACAAAAACTACACTTCCATTGTTCTGAGTAAATGTGACAGTAGGCTTTCTTCACATAGGACATTTTGACATGTCACAGTGGGAAAACCTCAGGTAAAAATAATAAATTGAATGATGGCTGAATTCACTTTAGGTGCTTTAGTTTGAGGGTCCTGGCATTACTGGCTTACTGTCACACTCTCATGACTTATTGGGACACTTGAATAGAACAGAGCTATTGTTATTAATAATGTGATTTTCCTACTATGACAAGTCAAAATGTCTGCTGTGAAAAAGGCCTATTTATATGAACAGCAGTGCATATTAAAGAAACTGAACAAAAATATTACTGAAGTAATTTTATAACGAGGCTCTTGTCCCTGTCAGAGCATCAAGATGTTTATTTCTGTCGAGTTTGACTTCAGCTGATAAAACTCGGCCCAGGAATGAAACAGGAAATGAGACAGAGATGATAATGAACCATCTCAGATTTGAGAGCCTGTGTCGCTGGCAGGGAGCATCGCTCTGTCAGTGTTGCTCGATTGGCTGAAAGATAGACTTGCGGTGTAGATGGAACAGTTCAGTTGAGTATTTGAAATCAATGAAGGCTTAAACAGTTCCTAATAAGTGGTCAGAGAAGCTAATTACCTCACACTGACATATGAGTTTAAAGACCACAGAGACAAAATCTCAAAGAACTCTAATATAGTTCTATTGTTTTCTGCAAAGATGGTTATGACAATGACCCATTTAATTATACCAATACCTTGTTGTTCTTATTGAACAATAATGTCTAACTAATGATATTTGTGATTACTATAATTTTCCACAAGGTCAAGCTCACATGGTGTGGACAGAATCTCATTAAAAAAAGAAACAAACAATTTAAAGCAGGATTGGTAGAAATTATGCACCAACTAATCCGTTGGCTCTGAGTTTTGAAACGCCTGTCTTCTGTAACGGCACCTCGCTGTTAGCCTGGTTCCAGAACTCAGTCGCCACCTTTGTCTGCAACACTGGTTGTAGAAACAATGAATCAGCCAATCAGAGCTTTGTAGGTGGGAATAAGAATGTGGACGTCATCTTCCTACATAGCTAGCCAGCTTCCTAGATACATCCATGAAGAAGGGTGACAGAAAAATGGCCACTAAAATAGCAATAAGCTTGGACGAGATCGATGCAGCTGCACAGGTCATAATATGACTTAGAGAACAAGGCTTAAATCTGATGACTGAATGAATAAAGTGAAATAAAATTCACAGTTCAGTCTGATTATCAAGTTACCTTCTCTTTGGTTTGATGAAATGTGTCTCTTCTGATTAACTTGAGCTCAGAAGACCTCTCCATTACTTGAACAAATGACGAAATGAGCTATTATGATCAAATGACTAATATGATGGTTACAAAAGATTCAAATTTAGTGTATTCTGATCTTCCACGTCTATGCCTAAAGTTTGGTGAAGTAAAGTAAGTTGGTTAACTAAAACTACTATTATTTTCATTATTGATGAATTTGTTTTTTACAATTAGTTGATTAATTGTTTAGTCTATACAATGTACAGGGTTTCCCCCGGGAAGGTGGTTAGTAGAGGCGGTAAGCGTATCGATTGACTAACAATATGCGGCACTAATACTGGTCAATGGAAAAGATACCAATGTGGAGGGCTGGTAGGAGATGAGATGTGAACTCCAGTCTCTGGTGTCAAAGCCCCCAACCTTCCAACCCAACCAAGTCTTGCTTCTTCCATCATTATTCGCTCCACCACAAGAGGTTGTTTGTCAGAAATACTTATACATAAGTCATTTCAAACATTTGATCAAGCTACTCATTCTGGTGATTTCCTGGTGAGGACAGTCTTAACCTCATTAGATTTACCTTGGTATCACTTTCTCTTTAGAAGGTGGAATAGGGAAAGCAAGGGTGAGCCTTCAGTCGCCCTTTTCTAACTGACTTTTTTGCTTTAATTTTTCCAGACCATAACAAGATGAAGGTCTATTATGCAATAATGTAACAGACATTTCTCTCAGTTCTCTCTTGATTCATTTTAGCCTAATGCAGCAGCTTGGTGATCGCATGTGGACACAGGTGGGAAACCTGTGTAAAGAAACTAAAAAAAAATGCACTGGTTTGTGCAGCATTATTCATGAGCACCTGTCCCACTCAGCTGTATATTTTAATTGGCTGCGACCCTTAAGTGTCCTCCATGGACCTGGATGGAATCAGCGTGGTCCTGAGCTGTGGTTATTTATTGGTGCTGACTGCAGGATTCTGACTGCTCGCCCAGCCTGCTACTGTCAAGTCAAGTCCTTTTTATTTATATAGCCCAATATCACAAATCACAATTTGCCTCAAGGGGCAATCTGTACAGCATACAACAGCCTCCGTCCTTAGACCCTCAATTCGAATAAGGAAAAACGTCCCAAAAGAACCCTTTTAACAGGGATAAAATGGAAGAAACCTCAGGAAGAGCAACAGAGGAGGGATCCCTCTCCCAGGACGGACAGACATACAATAGATGCCTTGTGTACAGAATATATTCACAACAGAAAATCATATAATATACAATTATGATGACAAATATTACTATACTGGCCCCATAAAAAGATTCAGTATGTTCATAAACTATTGAATAAAAGCACTAATGGCTTTTAACTTGCCAGGCATGTGGGGAATAGGGACCCCATAAAGAAGTTGTATTTTAAGGAGTTGTTAGAACAGGCAGTTGTTCTCAGCTTTTTGTTTGGGCGATGCAGATTTACCCTGTCACAGCTTCATGTTTCAGAAAGGTCTCCCTGTTGAGATCATTCAGCAGAAAGCAGATGAAGTAGACTTTGATGGCGTTCTTGGCAAAGGATGATCAAGCTTGTTTATTACCTGAATGCTGTAACGTTTGGCTGCCCTTTCTTCTCTTTATCCTGACTTTTGAGAGGAGCTGAGAGCCTTACCATGGTTCCTCTGGAACTACTTCAGGGCCCTCTCTGCATGTCTTTATTGTGGCTGACAGGAAGGAAGACCAGATGGGGAAACGAGAGGCAAAAAGATGAAAATAAATCGACTGGTGCTGAATCTGTGGGTTTAGCAGAGGCTCTGGGTTTTCTGTCAGTCATCAGTATTGATTAATTTATTGCATGGCTTATTAGGATTCCAATATGTTACATTAAATAGCATGTGAGCTGGGGAAATGCCTGCAACTCGAGGATGATTTTATTTGAGATTAAATCAATATGCTATTGAAAAACAAATCTGCAATCTATTTATGATTGACTGATGTTGTTGGTGTGGTGCAGCAGCTCATACATGCAAGAAAGCTGCTGCTGCTGCTGCTGCTACTGCTGCTGCACGGTTATTCTCCCTCTAACAGCGCATGTTTGGTAAATGATGCAGTGTTAACGCAAGATAATGCAGAGGCTCACAGTTTACTCTGTGAGTCGTCCATGTGCCTTGTCGTTTTCTCTGTAAGGAGTCATGTAGTAAGTAAGACTTCAGGGGAGTAAAAATGAATTTGTCTCCTCTCTTCCTCCTTGTACTCATTTGCATCCCCTCCCTTTCTTTTCTGTCTCCTCGCTCCACTCCACCGTACAAAGCTAAATCAAACACACAGTAAAGCAGAACAGTAAATCAAACACTGTTGACGCTACAGAGGTTCACATGCCCTTGTATTATAGTATGCTTTCCACTATGTACTGTAGGAAATGGTATTTGTTCAGTGTGATAGGAATCCAGTCATTTTATATGTTCTTTAAAGTAGAGATACAGACTGTGTCAATAAATGCTAAATCTATACATGAGGTTTGTCTCTGATTGTTTTAAAACTGGAGTGGGGAATCTTTGTCTCCCCCTTCTGGCAGTGAGAGTAATTACACAAACACTATCGATGCATGCTCATGAAGTAAGGGGAGCTCACCACAGTTCCAAGACAACAATCCATTATTTAGGTAGAGTAAATGTAATAGCTACAGAGCCTACTCCAAATATTTTACAAAGACCAACCTGTCCAACAGCAGTAACATGACATCCTGTCTGCCCTCAGTCCCTGCTCTTCTTACAGCGCACTCCAACGAGGAAAAGCTACACCAGTGGTTATCCGTGTTTGTCCTCGCCGTCGATCGCTCTCTTTTTTTGACTGTAATCCTTCCTCTGAACGCAGAGTTTCTTTTTTATCTGAAGCATCAGAAACCTTTTTTTGGATGCTTCTTCCTCCTTGTCCCCCTTCAGATCTTGCAAACCAGAGCCATGTAGAGAGAACTATCTGAAGTCTACGTGAATCATGTGACGATCAAGCATTTTGAACTTCTGTTGATGCAACTCTCTCTCTACATGGCTCCGGTTTTACTACAGCAGGATTGTCGCCACAGACACCTGATTTAAAAACTCTGTATGCTGTGAAATACAGAGAGATTTACCTGGCGGTGACAGGCTTAATCAGCACTGTGTGAACTCGTCTGGCAACGGCTTGAATGTAACAGATGAATTTCTATGTAAAAATCCTGCACTCTAGTTTTAAAGGAGCTGATTCACCTGGTTTCGTGTCCCCCTGCATCCAACATTTGTTGTTTTTTTTCCGCTTCTACAGTAAACAGGGTCCTCTTGTAATGGGGACACCTCAGAATATGTTTCATGCAATAGAAAATGAAAAAAGAAATGGAGACAATAAAATAAATGGTTCAACTGCAAACTGTATTTTTAGCTAAAAAATACCTTAAGAACTAATGTTCCCATCCACCTCACCTGTACTTTGTGTTTACTGCTGAGCAACAAATGTTCGCACATGCTAACATGCTAAACTAAGACGGTGAACATTACCTGCTAAACATCAGCATGTTAGCGTGCTGATGTTAGCACTTAGCTCACAGCACGGCTGTGCCTAATTACAGCCTCACAGACCTTGCATGACTGTAGACTCTTGTTTAAAAGAAGCAGATCAGGCTCTAATTGATTTTCTCCCAGATTTTATGTCCACATGCATCCAAACGCTGTTGGTTTTGCTTTTGCAAGAAGTCTGCAGTCGAAAGTAAATAAGGTGCTCTTGCGATAATCGCAGACTCTTAGTCCGCTTACAAACAGGGTTTGCATTTTTTTTTCTTTTCTAAATAAACGCAATACTTTTATGTTTTTTAAAATGCAAAATAAATAAACATTATATAATATATACTTGAGGTTCATTATTCAGTGTTTGTGTTCAGTTCAGTGTGAAGGTGTTGTCATTATCAAACATGGGAGAAAGTGCTCTTTTAAAAGTACTAAAGTACAGGTTCATTTCACTTTGTAAAAACACACCCTCAACTTAACCAAACCTCCTTAAAATGATGCACATAATAACACTCTATACACAGGACTCTTTGGTTATTTCATCGTTCACTGGCTTGCAATATTGTGTATTAGTAATTTACTGTTGTGTTATTTGTTTTCAATGTCACATGGCAACACTGCTGTGCACATCAAAGGTGACCTAGGACAAATGCTGCATACAATATGCATGTGTAGGAGTGTGTGTGTGTGTGTGTGTGTGTCTGCTTGCATAAAGGAACATTGGGAAGCAGACCCTCTATGTGTGAGCCTGTGTACCTGAAGTGTGTGTGTGTGTGTGTGTGTGTGTGTGTGTGTGTGTGTGTGTGTGTGTGTGTGTGTGTGTTGTATACTCTCCCCAGTGATGTCAGACCCCAGGGACCTCCTGTGGGCTCAGCCTGCTATTTGACAGGCATGTTGATGAGAAGCCTGCAGCCGCACATTTCCTCTCTGCTGTGTTGGATAAAGGCGACTATAGGTATGAAACCTATTTGGAGTTTTAAAAATTATATTTTTCATTTCAGATTTGCTTAAAGTCCAACTGAAATTACAAAAGTGATGCAGTTGTGCAGTCACAAATAATGTAAGCTGGTCTTTAAATTTATTGTTAATTTTTAAGTATTTTTAAGTATAGGAAGTCCCCCTCCACTCAGAGATATGTTTCACTGTTTCTTACTTCACGTCAGACCTGCCGGGTTTCTCCTGTATTTTAAGGCCATCACCCAGCACCCTCCTGTTTTGTTGTTTCTCCCGGGAAACTCCGGAATTTGCATGGCCCTTAAACTTTATTATGAATAATCGTCATACACGGATCCATACATTTTGTATTTTTGTCTGATGTCAAAAGTTGCCCAAGTTGCCTAATCGTCTGTGAAACACAATCTACACACACAGTCCACCCACTACTTACAATTTCAACCCATCTGTCACCGCAACCTGGCAACCCACAACCCGATTCAAGGGGTGTGTGCAGCCTAAATTACCGTTAGCTGCTGTCAAAATGTCAGGGCAGAACGGCGCTCCACCTAAAAAATCTAAATACACCTGCGAATTTAAGCAGAGTTGGACTCTACATAAACAAATCTGGTTATTTATTTATTTACTTACCCCACTTCCCCCGCCGAAAAAATCTTCCGTATTTCAAAACCCAAATATTGGCAGGTGTGCTTAATGTGGATGTTGCAGAATGATGTATGTGAAGAGTTTGACACTACATGTCTTTTCACGTTCATCTGCGGAAAGGGGAATGTTTCTCTTTGCTCACCTTAAATCTGAGTTTAACACATGGGTGTACTTGATAACATGATTCTGTGACATCACAACTAGTTTGGAAGCCAGTTGTGGTCCAGTTTCATCTTACACACGTGTGATGTGGAAACCTGAAACCTCTAGTGCACATACACTGAAAATGGACTTTATATTGAAGTAGGAGACATCTTGTGTCTGCTAGTTAATTAGAAATATTTCCTATATATTCATATATTCTGGATTTTTTTAGTGAGGGAGAAGGAGTAGATGTGATTTAAAGAACGTTTAATGAGGTAATTGAACTTTTTTGTGGAAAAACCATATCAGACACAAATTATTATTAAAAGCAGAGTGTTTTTATATGTTTTAAAACATGTCTGCAGGCGATCTTTAATAGTTCATTAAATCTGAGGTATTGCCTGACACTTCGCATATGTTGCACTGCGTCAACTTCGGTAAAATTAAGCCACACTTTCGACCTCTTGGTCAACCTCCTTGTTTGTTGTTTCATATGTATACCATGAGCAAGGCAGACAGCCAATCACTAGCCTAGATCATCTTCTTCCTCTTCTGCTTGTGCTTGGCAGACTAGACACGGCAAGTAGCCCAAATTGTGGACCCTGCATGCTTATTACCTTATTGACTTGACACTAATGAGATACATGGTACTAAATGGCATTCCACTCATATTATATTAGTCATTAGCATGAAGATATTTGGCCTGCCAGCTCTGGATTTATATTTTGTAACAGAAAAGAATAATGCAGTTTAATTTCAGTGGGGAGATGTCAGTCTCGCATGCAAACTGAAAGTCAGAAAAAGGTTACACTCTTTCTCACATACAGTGTGCATGTATAGTTATGCATAATGTGACTATCTACACTCGTTAGTTGTGCAGGAGCTCTTGAGGCAAGAAAAAGTTCTTATCCAGGTACCACAGTAGAAACTTTACTGCCTCCACAGTCTTTTGATCTTCCCACACACAGACAAACCCGCCTGGAAACAAAGGTAAACACACACTCACATGCAGACGCAGAAAAGCACACACAGACATACATACTCACTCACAGTTTGCAGACGCTCACAGTTTAGTGGTGCGTAATGAGACCATCTTATACACTATTCAGACATGCACAAGCTCCTGCCTAGGTGCTGTAGTTCCTGGTTTCCATAATTCATGTCTCTCGCCTGCAGAAGTGTCTCTTAAGGAAATGAGGGCAGATGAGTAAAGCCTTCAGATGGAGAAGCGGTTGGTACATTTGTGGGCAGCGAGGTGGCCTGCTGGTTAGAAAGGCCTCCCACTGATGGAGAAGTCACTTGTTTGACCCCTAATGTGTGTTCATCTTCAGCTGTGAGTTTGTTCTGTCTGTGGAAAGTGTCCTTCAGCATCAGACTGTACCCTCTACTTCTTCGGTTAGGTATCAAACCCGTGTATTTCTGGATTCTCAGTAAACCAAACAAAACAATTCATTCATTGTAGAAACACATCATTTTTTTTCTCTTGACTCTGCTTTGTGATGCCACATATATTATGCACAAATATAATAGACTACAAAGCACATACCTCCACAGGCAGTACAGTCTTATAAATGTGTTATTTTAAAGATCCCCTCCAGGCATGTTTTAACGTGTATATAAATTGCTCTACAGTGAATAATAATTTGTATCTGATGTGTTCTTTTCACAAAAAAAAGTTCAATTATCTTGTTTAAATCTTTGAAATGGCATCTACGCCTTTTCATTCACTAAAAATCCAGAAAAAGTTGAACTGCTGGACAACAGGTGTTTCCTGCTTCACTGTAAAGTCCGTTCTCAGTGTATGTGCACTGGAGGCTTCAAGTTTCCACATCACACTTTTGCAAATTGAATATTGGACCAGGATTGGCTGCTTCCAAACTATTTGTGATGTCACAAATCATGCTCGTAGGCCCGCCCCTTAAAATCAGATTTTCAGTGAGCAGATAGAAACTTTCCACTTTCAGCAGATGAAAGTGAAAACATCATTCTAGTGTCAAACTCTGCACATCCATCATTCTGCACAGTGAAGCTCAAACATTCAACTGGAGGAACAACAAGAAAAACATGTTTTTGAGTGGAGGGGAACTTTAATAAAAGGAATGAATGTTTTGTTTGTATGTAAATCCAGAGGTGCATTGAAATACAGGTGATGACAATCATGCTGATTGGCTGATGGCAGCCATGGGTTTTGGAGAACACCTCAATCCTGTCTAGGAACGTTGAGCTGCAAGTCAGACTCATGAGTTGTGGCCATTCAAATTAAAATCTTACAGGAGCAGTCCATGTTAAAAAGGTTACACCTGCAAGAATTTGGTAACCAATTATATTAAATGGTCTGATATACAGTATCAAAAAAAAGGAAAAGTAGTTAGAAGATGTGTTACCAGGCAATCTGTTCAGGCTCATTATAATATACTGTATTTGTCCTGAATTGGGACTAAAAAGTAAAAAGTGCTTTGGCCACATGGTGGCGCTGTTCAAACCAAAAACAAACCTGTTTTTTCATGGCCTAACTCTCCACCAAATTTCTATAGTTTTTGAGACGTCCTGCGAACAGACAAACAAACTAAAAAACAAAGAAACATAAGGGACTAAAAAAAACAGGAGGTAATGATATAAAGACTTTTCCTGTATGAATGTCAAATGTGTTCATTTTCATATCAGATTTTTAAGGCCATCTGATATCAACTTATTCTTCAGCCTGAAACCTTAAAATTTGAAAATTAGACATGTAGTCTGGCTCCACTATGCTTGTGTGTGTTTGGCCTAATTTACATTTTCACTTCCAAGCACATTTGCTTCTTTACCCCTCTTTGAATTTACTGATGTAACTGCTGTAACTCAATTTGTCCTGGCATATCCTTAAGCTATGATAATTACTTAAAACCATCCCATTTGATATCTCAGACACTTTTCCGATGGCTCCAGGCAGAGCTCTAGTCAGAACGCGGAGGTACATCAATGCGTCTGCGAGCTGAGGAGCACTTTAATTGATGCAGTGTGAACAGCAGAAACAGAAGCCATCAGCAGCCGCAATCACCTGCAGGCCCAGAATCTGCTTTGGTATAGTTTAGAACAAGAGACGGTCTATTAATATAATGGAGAGTTTGATGTACCGAGTGATGGCCACTCAGATATCAATGCAAAAACATACCCATACATAATGAAAGGGCTCCACTGGGATTCTGAACACAAACTGTTTGATTATGGTCATTGTTCTGTTGTGGAAAATGAAACCACGTCTGCTGCTGCTTGTCAGAGTTTAGCGCCAATTGATCCTTTCATTCTTCACTCTGTTAATAATGTGACAGACCCATCACAGCTTTATGTTCAGATGCAAAGAAGCAAGGGGGATGTGACTAACCTAAGCAGAGACTGAGCGATGAATCAGCTTTCGCTGCTCTCATTATCTGTCCTCTGTCTTTCTCTTGCTCTCTCTCAGTATCAGTGAAAGATGTCGGGCATCTGTGTCCGGGAGGAGGCGTCGTAAATAACAGCCGCTGAGAGATATGGCGTTCAATACAGGAGAAATGAGAGGGAGGAGAGGAGCTATAGGAGGCGAGTTTGATTAATGAGCTGGTGTAAAGAAACAAGTGGGGGGTAGATTGATCCATGGCCATGCCAGCCATCCTGACACTCTTTTTCTTTTTGGACAATTTCAAGCACATCAGTGTCCATGTTGATCACTGTGTGAGTAGGACTCACTAGCCATCTGTGTATCCTCTTTTTACACTTTGGTGTAGCAGTTAGTAGTGTTGTTTCACAGCAAGGAGGTCCAGAATTCTCAGCCATGGTTGGAGTTTGTTTTTGTCGTTTTTCACCAACACCAACAGATACAGCGTTTACTGCGCTGTATGTTAGACCCACAGAATTCTTCTATAATTATCAACAAATTATAAATACCCATTGCGACTTCTCCAGGAAGCTCAAGTCAAGTTTATTTGCATAACCCATTATCACATTCAATATCTCAAAGGCCCAAAACAGCACAGGTTTCCAACCAAGCCTGAACTCAAGACAAGGAAATGAAAATGAAATCCCTAGCCTGCAAGTAAAACAACGAACAAAACAAAACAAAAAAAAGAGAGCGAGCGAGAGAGCACCCTCTCCTCACATGGCCAGGTGTGCAGTAGGAGCTGGGAAAAGGCAATTACAAAAGATTAATAGAATTGTTTAAACACTAAGTACAATACAAAAAGTAATAATCTGCAGTAGGATGAAAGTATGTCTAGTACCAATGTGCCAATCCACTCTCAAGGTCCAAGGAAAAGCTCCAATAAACAGGCAAAAAGTTCTTCACCACTTTCTTGCCTTTCTGGTGTCTTGCCATTTTATTTTTCCTTTCCACTTCTGAACATCTGTCCCTCATAAATACAAACATCATGATAACCCTGGTGGATTTTGCACACAAAACTATGTGTCAAATCAGTGTGGCTGTTTTAAAACCATCAGCAGTTTAATTCGCTTCAGTTCATTTCTCCAGTTCAGTTCAATAAGGAGGAATCAATTGGAAGCGTGAAAATATTTTGCTGCGGACATGGCTGAGAGGATTAGAATATGAAGAAATAGCAGAAATTCACCCGTAGAGGAATAAAGGCAGACCAAGAGAGAAACGATCTTCCTTATTGAACTTTTCCTCAAAGCTTCATGAGTGGTGGAAACACAAAAACAAATGCACTAAATTTCCAAATTAGTTTCTTAGAGCGTTTTCACACCTAACCTGTTTGGTTCTGTTAAAATGAACCCTGGTGCGTTTGCCCGGTTAGTGCGGTTTGTTTGGGCAGGTGTGAACACAGTAATCGCACTCGGGTGCAGACAAAAACAACCGCACTAACTCTGGAGCGGTTCATTTGTGGTGGGAACGTGATCCGACCTCGATCCAACCCACCTACCAGGTGTACTCTGCAAGTTTGAGCTAAATGATTCCTGTAGCCAGATGTGCTTTGCATTCTGGGAAGCGGCAGTGCACGCAAACTGTTTCTAGTAGTAGCAGCTAGCCGGAGGATCGGGCAGTGACAACCAGCAATGTTTCTCTCTCAGAAATATGCACTAGTCCAGCACACAGGACCTTCTTCCTGTATTTACTTTCTTGCTCCCGCCCCAGACACATCTGACCAATAAGCGGAGTGAACGTTCTCACGTGGTGATGCATTTTGGTTCGCTTGGATTTTTGTCTGTGTGAAAAGAAACTGAACCAAGGGGAAAATGCTCCAAGTCTGCAATCTCATCAACTGATTCAGACCAGAGCAAACAAACTAGGTGTGGTGTGAAAACGTCCTTAGGCTTGTACTGTAGATCTTGGGACTATTTGGTGAAAAAAAAGGCTTCACGTTCTCACCCCCCAGCATTCATTGGAAAGCAGAAGTAACTATGTGTTAGTATTCTTATGTATTATGTTTTCCCATTTCCCAGAGCCCAAGGTGAAGTCTTGAAATTGCTTTTTTGTCTGACAGATAGTCGTAAACCCTAAAATATTTCATGTACAGTGATTTATAAAAGAGAAAAGCAGCAAATAGTCACATCTGAGAAGCTGGAATCAGCGAGTGTTTGACATTGTGTCTTGATAAGTGACTTAGGCGATTAATCATCTATCAAATGTGATGATTATTTATCTGTTGGTAAATTAATCAGGTAATCAATTCATCATTTCCCCTGTAACACTCCAATGCCAATAACACATCTCTAAGGTCCCATAATGTGCAGCCGTAGAGACTTTTAGATTCTTAACTTAATGTTGCAGTCGTCAATGTGTTTACATCTCAGGCTCTGCTCAGTATATGTAGGCTAGAACTCTTCAAAATACAACTGTTGTCCGTGTGATCAAAATGTGTTGACAGGTCTCTTTTGAAGTCTTTCACATGAGATTCTGCTTTGTTGCCTCCTCTCTAGCACAGTCACAGTGATAACAGCTTTACGTTCTTTTGTACCCGCCCTGTCGTTTTCAGAAAGCCAGCATGAAACGTTCTCTCTGTTCACTTTCAAATGATTAATGGCAATAGTATAGCAATACTGGGGCCTTGTAGGCATTATGATATGAATCTTCTGAAGAACTGCAAGGTAGCTACAGTGTTTATACTGATCACTACAGTTTAAATCTTTTCTTGCACATGTATTGTCTGTCACAATGTCTTATTTGTATTTTGTATGCGTCCTGCAGTGATCTGTGCATACGTGTGTGTGTGTGTGTGTGTGTGCAGGTGGTCTTGGGCATTTATTGAAATTAAAGAGAGAGACAGAGAGTGAGAGATGGATTGGGGAATGGGAGGATTAGCGGCGATAGCTTGGGAAGAGCATTGTGGATGTTTTCCTCTGGCTAATCCCTGTGATTGATGACTTGGCTCCATTAAGTCTCTGTGTTGGTGGCCTTGTCAATTACTCATTAATCCTTCTAAGTGTTTACTTCATTTGGGGCCGAAACCGCTTCTCTATGTCCAACAAATATGCATGTGCATGTTCACACACGTGGAAAAACAGTATGCACAAAGACACATAGGTATGTATTTGCATTCCATCAACTAATTTGGTGCGAATAAACTAGGCTCGTTGCAAAAGGTAATTTCATCAGAGGTTGGTGGTATAGGCTACGTTTTATGCATGGCTGTAATCCACCAGTAAACAGAGTAAAAGAAGAGGTTGTGAACTGGAAACAAAACAAGTTGCCTTGGCCATCTAACACCTCTACGAGAGGAAAATGGGGAGAGGTCATCAGGAATTGGTTTCTATTGGGCAAGTTTTAATTGTTCTTTCATGTCAGCTATTTGGCCATGTTTTGTGCTGTCTGGAGATGAAGACAAATTAATGCAGAACGGTTCAGCGGAAACAGCTGATCAGTCATGTGAGTTAAATGTTCGCTACGTCAGAACTTAATCAGCAAAGGTGTTTCCTGGAGTTCCTTGCAGCTGTTATAGCAAATTGCGCCACATAGCAGGCTGACTTACCTGCCGTATTCATGTACGCATGCTGGTTTATTTATGTTGGTGTGAGGCTGTGGCTCACTTTCACTTTAGCTTGTGTTCTAGAGAAGTAGTCACAAACGTTAGAAGATGGTTCATGTCTATGAGTTACGAAGTTGCAAAAAAAAAATGACAACGTACATATCGTTCAGTAGAGCAGTGCCTGAATTGGACCAAAAAAGGTGCCGGTACCCTCATTCAGCAGTTGCATGACATGATCATCGCATGTGTCTTGGATATATTTTTATTTATGAAAGTGACTGGAATAGTTAGATAAAAACATTATATTTAATATTTGTCATTTAATCCTTTGCAGTTTGACCCCTCTGACCCAAAATCATCAGCAGACATTTGGTGTTTTCTCTGCTAATATTCTGCCTTGCCTGTACTGCAGCCACCTTTATTTCCTGCTTGTTTTGGGGGCTTTTTTCCAAGTCACTGTAATTTGGTTTCTTTGATTGTTGACCTGCTGCATTGTCTTAAAATTGTGGGAAGTAGTATAAAACTGTTCATCCAAACTGTATGTAAACACACCCGGTTCTTAGAGTTCAGTTAAATGCATTAAACACTAATAAAACTAAAACCCTCACTGTCTCATTCTCATCTAGAGCCCAAGCAATAAAAACATATTGTTGCTGTTATGTATTCTGACTGCACTGTGTGCTGTGAAACTAGCACATTGTGGGTCTACCTGTCAGAGTGACACATGCAAACTCAACCCATGTGAAAACGAGTGTGTGTGGTTTCTGCGTTTATTCTTTGCCCGCGCTCAGTGTCAGGGAGCACTTCATCGACAGTCTCACAGGCACGGCCGCTGACGGTCACAGGCTTCACCTTTCCCCCAAAGGCACAAACACATACAGCTGATAGATGGATCAGACTTTGAATATTGTGCCAACGCTGCACAGCATTGATGGCTACGATCCATTCACACTGCTGACTGATCCGCTTGCCTCCCAGCCACACTCGGATTTCCTACAAGCCATCAAAGAAACACATTCCAGTTTTGTTACAGCTCGTTGGTTCTCTAGAGCACAACAGGCCTGTCGCCACTGCTGGCTGTTGTAATTGGACAAACACACTGTGAACCCACAATGCAGCAGTGCCATCCAAGAGTAATGAGTCATTTTAATGTCCTGCAACTTTTTTAAGCTAAAAGTACAAAATGACATGCCTTTTTGTTTTGTTGTTATTACCAGTAAAATTATCTCATTAGGTCTTTCTCCTGTGTTGGTGTGTCCACAAAAATACAAAGCCAAGGTGACATTACCCATATGTGTAGGTTTCTTACATATATTGGGTTTGATTTTACTGCTCCACACCATTGTTATTAGAGCCAGAAAAAAAGGGTTGCACCAGGCAATGGGAAGCAAAAGGCAAGCCCCACAACTGAGTGTGATCACCCAATACACCTGTACATCAAGTACATCACATCTATAAGCCTTACCATCTTCTGAATGGAGCAGCAGTTTTCAGTCGGTTTTCTTATTGTCCTTGTGCTTTGACCAAGCAGTCAAAACAGAGGTTTAAAGTTCTAAAAGTTGGATTTATTTTCCCTAAAAGGACTCAGCAAAACAAATAACTGAAGGCAACTGAATTAACAGTAATAGGGCCCTTGAAAGAGGTCAACAAAACATAACTCTACTGAAAAATAAGGCTAACAAAACAAGATGCTAACTAACAGACCTCCAGATTGACACCTGAAGGAAACATATGGCTCCACCCTCAGCCCCATCTTTTGTCAAACCAGAAAGGACAAGTCAGCAGCCAGGTAACTCAAAGGCAAAGAGAAATAAATCAGTAAAACTAAATTAAACCAACTACAAATATGACAAAACAAACGTGCACTAAATGTGCGCGCTTCATCTAGAAAACAGTGCATTGTCAAAGGCGCTAATAAACAAATTCTAAACCAAACAAACGGATTGTGTTGTATGTATGTGAATTGACTGAAAATGAAAGTAACTGAATGTGGTAATGATGTGGGTGAGTGTGAAACCTTAAACCTTCAATTGTGTGGCTGTGGCCACGGCCACCACATCAATACTGCCACCAGTACATGCTTTAGAAGTAAAATTTGCTATAGAGACGTTGACTATTTATGGAAAAAAAACAATCATTTTATATGATTAGAGAGCTGTGTTTTTACACTCTTCAAAGATTTCTGGAAGCTGCGCCTCATGGCCATTACACCTCTTTCACACGTATGGATTTAAAGTGGCAGGCTCTCTCTTGTCTCCCACAAGCCCGGAGCTTGCATGTTTGCGCTGAGCGATGTGATTTACATACTCCGCTCCGTTTGGGCAATGATTTTTGCACATTGCCACCATACCAGCACATGATGAAGTGGTTCATTTCCAGAGCGAAAAATTTCCATGCATTGTTTTTCTTATTGAAGTAGTAGCTCACTATAGTTATATAGTATAAAATTGGGAAGCTGTTGACCACGACTATCAGCTTTTTCCTCCATTGAGTTATTTTATGTTGTTGAGCTGGAGGAGAAAACAACCGTGCTTCCTTTTGACGGAGGAATCAAAACAAGGTGAATGAGTTGTCTCCAAGTTGTTGCTCTCGTGCGTCAGAGGACATTTACTGCGAATTGAGCCTTTCTCATTGTAACTCTCTTCATGACATCACAGACACAGGTCGGTTCTTTTAAAACGGGCGTTTATTGCTTTGGGAACTTGTTTTATGATGCATCCACATCTCTGTCACGCCGTGAGAACTGTATGAACAAACGGTATGAAATACATCAGCTATACAGTACATGAAACAGATACAAATAATGCTTGGCACGAAAATAAAACAAATCACATTCAACATGTAAACCAAAATACCTCGTTGGCCGCTTGTCATGGAAAGAGGGTCCTTGAAGTCTCTGAGAGTTTCTTTGAATGTCTGTCTTAGCTTCAGACGTCGATAAATATTGCCTTAAATGCAATATAAAGTGCCTTTGTGAGAGACACCGCTCTCGTTTGACTGTACACAGTCCTTCGATGAAATCTGTCCAGAATTCTGTCGTAGTGGAACCGCTAACACAGAACTTTAGTTCCGGAACAGTAAACAATAAACAAATACCCTAGCGGCTACAACCCAGTATGTCATGTGCATTTTCATCTGTTTTACATTTCTGCACTGTATAAACAAACCATTTAATTACATCAGATTTCAATTTTGACCTTTTAACGTTACATCAATATATTAATTATTTATTTATTACA
Organism: Macquaria ambigua; assembly: GCA_008360985.2. Taxonomy (NCBI): domain Eukaryota; kingdom Metazoa; phylum Chordata; class Actinopteri; order Centrarchiformes; family Percichthyidae; genus Macquaria; species Macquaria ambigua. Next base: position 1,983,562 of record VMKM01000001.1, on the reverse strand, counting down.
TGAAATTATAAGATGAATTATGAACTTTGCCTCATGAACTTAAGACATTTATACGACAGCACTTACACTCATGTTGCGCTGCTGGTGTCCTTTTGACTCTTTGAGTGGTGCTGGCCGGCACCAGCATGTCTTCAAGGTTGAATTCACATGAATGGCATCCTGTCGCCTCTCCAGTGTTGGAGTCTGTATGTGTGAAAAGGGCATTAGAGAAGATGCATCTTACGGCACTTCTGCAATTGGCTTCAGCTTTCAGCCATGATAGTTGCTGCTTGGGGTGTGTGTGAATGTTGTGTGACTGTTTGTCTGTGCCATCTTGTAGAGCATACAATAATAAATTAATTCAGAAATTGGTCTCTTTCCCAGATTTTGTGTCTGTGTCCCCATTTAATTGATAATTTTAGTGAAAATAATTAGGTTTAAGGTTACAATAAAAGTTAATACGTTTGTGTAATTCCTTCCTCCTACTGTACATGCTCAAGTGTTCCACTGAGCAGGATCACCCTGCTTTTACGGCTCGTTTGTTAAATAAGTGATTGGATATAGGACAATCTGGATTTTCTTCCACTTAATAAGGTTTGATATAAGAGCTAAAGTAGAAGTAGTATGTATCAGAACATTTCATTTGTAGTCATTTAATATGAGAGTACCTCCATATTCTGTAAGAGCATATGTGATGTATCCAGGCCTGTCACGATAATTATGTCATCGTACGATATATGGGCATGACCTCGATCACTTTTGCTGACCTTGATATTGCCCGTTGTGTTTACATGCGTGTTTGTTTACGTAAGAATGTCACCAACATTTTAGCCAACATGATGCCAGAATAAACTGCAGGGTTTTCCCGATAAAGTGAAAATAACGTGTTACTGGAGGCTAATAGGTGTTTTTCCCAACAACTGCATAATTCCAACCAGAAAGTTTGGAAGAATAAAGCCAAATGGACTCGGTTTCAAAGCTGCACTCCGCAGCTCTGGTGTGGGAACATTTTGGGTTTAAGCCGAATGAGACGGGTGTACTTGCATTATTATGCTATTATATTATTACATCAGCATAAAATGGTCTTAAAATGACGATAATGTTGTTTATCACAATTATTTCTGGGACAATATATCGTCCAACAATTACATTGTGACTGTACATATTGTGAATGTAGAATCCGGTTAAGAAGTTGTGCTTGTTGTATTGTGGAAGTGGATTCATGACAGTAGACAGTAGATTTTTCTTACAAATATCACTGGCGTGTGTGTGTTTGTGTAAAACAGATCCCCTGTGGTTGACAGATCTTTTCTGACAGCAGTAAATAAACAGTGTGAAAGGCAATTCGCCTGGCTGCTTTTTTGTGCGCCTGTATCACTTTCATGCATCCGATCTGTGTGCCTGCAGATTGGTGTGTTTGTTTGTGTGTGTGTGTACTGTGAACTGTGTGTGATCGCACGCTTTGATGAACTTGTGTTCACCTGTACACTGTGTGCTCACGACAACCTACCAAGTGTGTGCAATTAGCAGGAACAGTTAGCGTTGAGTGGTTTCAACTCTGCAGCCAAATCATCCGCCAGCACCAGAGAAGAAATGCTTTTAACAGACGACTGCTGGACTGTTTTCTGGTACTCTCATAAATCCATCTTTCCAAACCAGACCTCATGAAAGCAGAAACTTTGTGTTCGCGTGTTGGACATCAGGTAGAGCAGTGGGGTTTTAACTCTATTTGGGGCCCAGTGTTGCCAACTCAGCAATTTTGGTCCCTAGATTTGATGACTTTTTGGATTGAGTTTATTTGAAAAACTGAGTCCAGCAACAAATCTTCAATTCTTTTTAAGAAAAGAAAAAAACAACAAAACATCATGAACCATTCTAGAGTTTTTGGGGCATATATTGACAACTTTCCCTTGAACAAAGTTGATCTGCAGTTTGCTTGTTGTTGAAAAACGTGAAAGATATTCATGTGTATGCTAGTGTTCCTAATGTCCATACGTCTTCATTGTTTGCAAGGGAACTCCTGGGATCTTGTTCTAAAATTTAAACTGTAACTTAATTCTTGACTTAATTTGCTCTTATTGTAAGATTTACAGGAGATGGGTATTCTTGTTGTCTGGGTCTCCTTAATGAAAGATGTCTCCGTTGTTAAGTTAACTCATTACATACTTGTTACATTTACTCATTTTATCTCATTTACTTTGATTAGAGGTAGATTTAGATGGTATTATAAATAAGCTACTTACAGAGTTAGAATCAGTGTTTGCTTCAATTTTCTAAATATGCAAGTATTATGTTTACACAGCTTTTATCCTCAGTGAAGGTACACCATCTGGTCTGTATACACCACCTGGTCTTTACACTGGCAGAAAGGATAGGCTGCCTTCATATAACTGATTTTACTGTCATCGACTTGTTTGTATTCATATACAGACTTTGTAACACTTTGTAGACAATTTTTCAGAACATCCCCTTCCAGCACACATTTTGATATAGTCACTACACATACACATATGCATATTAGCACATAACATAATGATTCCTATCAACTTTTGGAGATTTAGCTACTCCAATTGAAAAGAGTTAGTGGTACCATTTGGTCCATATAATACAGACTCTTTACATAACCAGGCTTTATGGTTTAATCCCTCGTGTCTCATAAATCATTTCTTACTCGTTTTCCTGACACCAGGTACCATTTAACCTCCTGCAGTATATGACCATGCATTTCTAAGTGATAAAATTGGATGGCTTCTACAGCCAGGCTTTGCGCAGCCAGTTTTTGTGTATAAAATGGATTGCCTGGACTCTCATGAGAGCGTATTGTTTTTTCCGCGGCAGCATCTGAAAGCAGTTTACCTGTCGTTGAAATTTCCCATTATGTTCTGCTATATATTCCATTTTTTCCCCCGGCGCTGTTTGTTCTGCTTGCAAGCAATGCCGAGCTACATCAGCCCGGTATCACAATCAGCACTTTCCTCTGGGGACGATGCATTAGGACCACTGTACCACGGCTGCTTAGGCGATTACCACTGTTTCTTATTCACAGGATGGAGCAGCCCGTTAAGCCCACTGACCTCCCTCCATCACCTCCATTCCCCTCCATCTTTCTTTTCCTCCTTGTGTGTCATGTTGCCCTTACTCCCTGCACTCACAATGCTTCTCATTGCATCTAAACACTCATTTTGCCTTCCTCCATTTCCTCTAAATGCAGTAACATTTCTCAGACCCGCATGCGCCACGATAAAGGAAGTATGGAACTATAAATCAAAGTGATGGTCTGTAGCTGGTTGGCAAAGTGTCTTAAGAGAAAAGCCAATGTGCTCGTATCAAACAATCACCAAATAAGAAAACATCCCAGTAATATGAGTTAAATACCTACTTGAGATTGTGGATGCTGCAGTGCATTTAGAGACTTTTAAATTCAATTTTTAAAGGTTTGTTTTTGAAGTGATATCACCTCATAGAAATCCTTATCTCAACATAATTATAAGCTGTGTCCATAATATTAGTCTACAGTATGAATTATATACTTATTATTATACAGTTTTTGCAGTTGAAATCAACATTCTTTACTGTTTTGTACTAACAGGAAAGTGTTGATGGACATCAGTCAAACTGTGAACTTGGAACGCCACTACCAACTAGCCTCTTAAAATATTTAATACTTCTCTTGTTGTATTCTGAGATCTTCCTTGAACTTGACACATTTTAGTGTATTTTTTTCCTTCTTTTGCAACATCTGCAGCATGTTCAGCCTGCAAACGGTGCAAACCTGATTGCATTTCGATTCCCAGGACCCCCTGGTGATGTCTGATGGCTCAGAGGGACGTGGCACGTCATGTGCTTTGTCGTCAACACTGTCAAACGTCTGACGCAATAATAAAATCAAGAAGACAGGCAATTTTCCTTTTTGACTCCATGCTGTTTGTGGTTTTGAGCCTTTCTGTATGCAAATATCTTTTGGTTTTATCTTCTCTCTCTCTTTGTGAGGAAAGGCCACTAAAAGTGTGCCTGCTCATGTGTTGCTGAACTTATCTGTCATATACTTTTATCACCTCTGCATTGATGCTGCCCATAAAGAGGGGAGGAGGTGGAAGAGGGAGGGAGTGATGACAGGCATTTCGGTCCAGTTAGTGATCTCCAGTGCTGACAGGGTTTTGTTGCCTCAGAATTGAAGTTATTACCTCGCAGCACAAATCAGGAACGTGAAATTGATTCAGCTTGATCATTGTGCTCAAGGAGATGGGCCTCTGCTGCAATCCACAGCACTCTGACAAGTAATAATTTGAGTTGTTGCATGCAATATTTGTTAATAGGCCTTTCAACAGAGGCATTTAGTAGTTCTTTGCAAGTGTTATAGGAAAGAGACAGACGAAGGAAGATTGATGTGTGGGGGCTAGTGTTATTTGTGGTTCACTGAAGAAGAGAATGGAGGGACATTGTTTTTTGAAGCAGCATTTTCTGTATTCCTAAGGGACAGAGAGCTAAGTCTTTAAACCAACCTTACACGCAGAGGACTACCTGACATATCGTGGTGTGGCCTTTGAGATTTTGTTTTTATTGAATCCATAAAAAAATAATACTAAAAACATAAAAGTAATACAGACCTGAAATGGCATTACGTTTCTTAAACAGGAGGAGGGGGGCCTATATTATAAATTTAGTTGTGTGAAACATTACAGAGGGGACATTACACAGCAGAAAAACAAATGAACCGCAACCGTACACGAGCAAGTTCAAATTGCTCTCAATAGCATTATTTCAAGCAGTATAAAGCTTTATTTAACATCAAGAAAAGGAATAATCCAGATCATGATGGAGACCGAAAGAGGACGTTTCCATTGAGTAGAAATTCTTGCTTGGTCCAGCTAATACAATGTGTCCATGGCTTTTAGGGATGCCAAGCAATGACAGATCACTTATAATCAAAAAGGAAGCATTTTAGATTTGATTTGACCCATCAAATCAAATCAACCCTTACAGTCCCCGTGCACTCTGAGCTGTGAGAGCTGTGTTTTTACCTCTGGTATAAATTAAAGCATGTTCGAAGTTGCCTTTGTACTTTGCGAAGGGTGCACATAGTAACCCCTCTTGTTTGCTTGTTAGTAATATACAGGACACCAAGGCACAGCTGAGGTCTGGAGAGAGCACATTTTGGTAATATTGGGGTGACATTTCGGCCATATGCAGATGATGTTGTCCTTTTATCAGACTATGATGTCTGATGTGCATTGCAGTAGTATGCATGATTATACAAAGGATTTTGAAGTCGGCTTTTGGTTGCAGTGGTGAAAAGAGAGGTCTGAACCTTTACATTTCCCAGCTAGTACTGGTTCTGTCCCTCAACAGTGCTAATGATATTTGGGTAACGACCAAAGGAATGACAGTGCTGATACAAGCGGCTGAGATGATATTTCTCCACAGGCTTGCCTCATTCTACATGATATTGTGACAGTCTCAGTGATTTGACCTCCATACTAAGTCAGTACATGTGGTTCAAGAACCTGTTAACGACACCCCTTGTTGCCTGGCTTTGGAGGTGAACTTAAGTATTCCCTGGTACAGATTTCTGGCCTGGGATCAGTTGACGATCCCTCAGTAGGAGTTACTGGATAAAAAGATGTCACACACACTCACCCTGTTGCAACTATGACCCTGACATGGATGAATGATTTGATTTTATATGCCTATAGTCTTTTACACACATTGATGATAGCAAAATATATTAAACTTTTCCATTCTGTTCAAAAATCATAAACTTAGAAAGCTAAAGCGTTACACTCATGAAGTGAGCCCACTGTCCTCGAGTAATATCAGTAATGTCAGTTTTAAAGTCAGCAGTGTTTGTGATCATTTTAAGTCTGAAATGAAAGCAGAGGTCCTGTTTGTGTTAGTGGTGCACAAGGATTGTTTGATCATTAAGAGCTTCGAACCCGTTTGGTCTGATTTCTCCAGACATGGGAATACATTGATCTACAGAGGGATTGCACATACAGCAAGCTATCAGAAGGCAATGAGGCACAGCCAACAGCAATTTTCAGTAGAAATGTGTAAGAGATATGTTTGTTGTGTGTGTGGGTGTTTGGTCATTTGGGGTTTGGGTGGTGGAGAAATACTGAAAAAAATGGTCGCTTCTCTGTAATCTTTAATTTTCTCCCAAATTTAGTGGTGTGTCTCACTTTAATATTCACTGCTACAACCACATGTTTGTACCCATGCATGTATTCATGTGGGTGTATGCTATGGTCGGTATAACAGTATAAAATCAAATTAAATTGATTTAAAGTGGTGATTTGTGGGTACTCTTTGAACTTGCACTGAGAAATTCTTAAGGCTTATTCTGAGAAATACACACGTTCGTGTTTATAATGTGGCCTGAATTCACTCTCCTCTCCTCTCCTCTCCTCTCCTCAGGTGCTGAAGGGCAGTAAAAAGCTTAATCTCTCTGTGCGTTCAGTCGGGCGGATTCCAGGTGGCTATGTCACCAACCATGTCTATACCTGGGTTGACCCTCAGGGTCGGAGTGTGTCCCCTCCTCCCGACCTGCCTGAGCATCGAAGCGCCACCCTGAGAAGAACTGACAGCCAGCGACGCAGCAACATGCAGCTACTGCAGGAGGGAGACGAGAAGAAGGTGAGGCTTTAGGTGGGAAACAAAACACTGGAGATCTGGAATAATAGAACAGTGTTTCCATTGTCTAGTTTTTTTTTTACACAAATCTCAGTTGTAATAATACTATCAGGGGAAAACGTAAAATATTCAAATTTTGAATAACATGTCCCCAGAATCATAATTTTAGATCTTTTATAGGTGGCCATGATATTAATTCATTCAAAACATTAGTTGTCCCTTACATCAATTATGCTCTTTTAACAGTTTCTGTTTGCTAAAAAAAAACATGTACTACCAACATATTACTTGCATGGATAATTTCTTAAATTTCTTCAAAACTCTGAAAGTTAATACTAAAAAAAAAATAAAATAAAATATTCATGAAGAATGTAAAAAGGCTAGCTGAGTCAAGCTGAGCTAAAGTAAGCAACAGATTCTAAAACATAAATACTGTAACAAACATGCTAAAAATCATATCCAACTTCCTCTAAAGGCACCAACGGAAATGTTGCTTCTGTAACAGGCGTCATGCAGTGAACCGACCTTAAGACAAGGATTATATTACTGTGTTTACATTCCGCCTAGTTAAGCACAGTTTTTTTCCTCATCAGGTCTTTTTGCTGTGCTGTGTCTTTGGACTCTGATCTCCACTCTATCATGTAACTCCTCACAGTCTAACTCTGCAGCTGCAGGAGAATGTTTTTGTGTGTGACTTGATAATGTTTTATATAAACATGAAAGGAAGGCAAAAGCATCCCACATCTTTTGCTTCAGTCATTGTGGTCTGACTCTGACATGGCCATAAATGAATCAGCTTGACCATGAACGATAACGGTTCCAACACCTGACTGGACAAACGCACCGAAACACAGGGCTACCATCAGTCCTCGCTTTCTGACTTCTTTAGTCAGGGAAAACATGGCGGTTGTTCTGGAAACATCATCGAACACCAAAACCAGTGTCTATATATATTTGAGACAACAAATAGGCCATGCATTTGCAGAATCAAGCTTCAATTATATTTGCAATGCCCAGTTTTAGTTTGGATGGTCACATCAAATCCAAATCACATCATTATCTGGCTCCAACGTTTGCCACTGGGGTGCCTTTGATGGCAGTCTGGAAGAGTAGAAGTACATTATAACAGTAAGACTCAGTAATGGACAGAAGATGATGGACACTGTAAAATAAATTCAAAAACTTAAACAATAACAGTAATTGGACCTTCAGTCCCACAAATCTCCACCCTGTCACCACCTCATGACCAGCAGGGAAGGACCTGTCAGAGCTGTTTAAAAGATTTATTACACTAGAACTTTTAATTTTTCAGCAGCTAAGAGCCACACATTAATCTTAACTGCTTCAGCTCCATTAATACAGGCTGTAGTTAGTGCCATGCAAATAACGTTTAGAAAATATGAATCCAGTCTCTATTGATAGTTTGGCTGTTTTAGCTTCTTTGCCCTTAAAAAAGAAACAGAAAAAAGAATAAGAAAGAATAGCCATTTCTGGTATTTAGGTGCTTTCAAAGAAATGTCATTTAGAATCAAAACAGGTAAAGCTACATGTTTGATGTGTATCAGCATTTGATTAGTTGAAGGTGGGGAACTACCTGAAACTTTCACTCTGAGAGAAAATCTGTGTCATCTGAACATTTTCAATCCACTCTCTATTGGAATTGCCTCCAGCTCTGTGGTTTAGGGGCGATTAAAAAGCTGTGCTGTGCATTAAGCAAACTAGAACACGTGTCTTTGATACATAGCACCTGAAGGTCAAAACTGCTGCTGCTATTACTTTACCTATCCTTTAGGTGATGTAGGTTGGCATGTGTCGAACTGGTATGACAATGACCTAACAGCTCCCCCTTGTGGAGAATCTGCAGTCTGCTAAACGGTAATTAGTACATTTGTGAGTGAGTTAATACCCAGTTTCTTGAGGTGCATCATATTGAAAAACATGCCAGTAACAAGAATATTCAAAGCACCTGCCATGTCAATTAGGCTACTGCAGTTGCCTACTGTCGCTATGGATACACGTGTTGCTCTTGGCTACTATGACATTAGCAATGGAAGTGACTCAGTTTAGCCGTTCATACATGCAAAGCTAATTTCACTCATAATATTTGCAATATTTTTCGTGAATCCCTCCTGTGATTAAATGCACTTGTCTGTCCCAAACAAAGGCTCTGTGAATGCCGCCTCAGATTCCACTGCTTATAAAACAGAGATGCCGGACCACTGGGACCCCTTTTAGAGAGAAAGAGCATGTTGAAGTGATTCCATGATAACAGCTAATGCCAGAGAACACTATGAGCTGCAATGTGCTGCTAATAAAAGAAGGATGAGTCTAGTAATTAAAACTATTCTCCATGTCCTGCATAAATGTCACAGAGAACATGCAATGCCTCCATATTCCCACTGAGCAAAGGTGGCTGGCTTGGCTCCAATAAGCAAACATCTTGTTATTAAAAAAGAAGAGGTGCAGCGCCATATGCACTGAAGGAAAGTAAGATTTCTGTGCCAGATGTCAAACCTACACCAGCAGGGAAATAAGAGGGATGAAACTGACATTGTTTAATAGACATATTTGAATAATGCGTCATCTTGTAGTTGCCAGGGTGCAACTGATTCCCCTTTTCAATCTTGGCAAGAGACAGCTACATTAGGATCAAACCAAGTAATCAAGGGCCTCATTGTGATGGAGGAAAATGTACAATTTAAAGTTTGGCAGAGCTAAGCCACAGCTGAACCTCTTCCAGTGGATAGTGTATACTTTAATGTCGTCTCTTTGCTTTCCAAATGTATATATTTTGAAAATGCTGAGTTGAGTTCATCCAAGTAGCCATAAATAAACGATAGAGGCAGCTTTTTATTTAAATTAAGCCTGGGTAATACATTCATTTTTACTTATGATGTTAAGGTTAGGTGGGCATGACCACCTGTTGATGTCATTAAGAAGTATTGTTCAGTGCTTCAGTATGTGTATCTGTGCAATTGAGAGAGGGTAAAATCTCAAGTCTAACACTTGAGATTTTAGCCTCTCTAAGTGTTGAAATCATGATTGAACCCTGAAATTAATTTAAAAAAAGGGTCGGTTCAGGTGAAGGAGGAATCTTATGTAAACATTTGGAAATCATTAGCATGTTGGCTCTGACATTAAGTGAGCTAAAGGCTCAAGGGCCAAAGCAAATCACTGCAGAGTTGAGGGACACCCTTGATGAGATGACCCAGAGGCACCAAACAGAGAAGAGCAGATTATACATGCCAGGTTCTCTGCCAGTGGGTTAGAATAAAGCCATTTCATCAGACAAATTAGTCATTCATCAAACCCTATAGCCTCAGGAACAGACCACAGATAGGCCCACATAAGTCTCTCAAAGGCTTTCATAGATCAAGGCATGGTACAGCAGCTGGGAGGTTAATGTATATAGATGTATGTATGTGTGTGTATATAAAAAGATGAGTTTGAGACAGAATTTGAAAGTATGTTTTGAAATATTTAGCAGCTTTCACACTGACATGAGAACATTGTTCCACCTAACAAATGATCCCAACAAAACAGTATAGTTGTATAGATATTGAGACTTGATTTTAGTAGCTGTTGCAATCACTTTCCTTGTTGGAGAAAGATGGTTGCATGTTGACTGCCAAGTGCAGTTCCTCTAGTCAGACTCACTCTCAGTGAGGTGTGTCAGGTCCACTCTACTGTGAAATGCATCTTATTTTACTTTGAAAAGTTATGTCTCATTTGTGCAGAATAGTGGGAGTGGACATTGTCATTAATCTGTGTGGGCTCACTCCTTAATGGATTATCGGGAAATTGCTTGTTCTTGCTTCTTCCTGATCACTGAGTTCTTGTTCAGGTGCAGTAGCACTGCCTGAAACATATTCAGCACAGCCTCTGAACGTTCAACCCAAAGCTGTGTATTTTCTCAAGAAGGGAAACATTTTGGATGTAAAAGTTAGAGGTACCCTGCTGGATGGATTCCATTACGTCTTCTTTCAAACCAGTTAAATATTGTAGTGTTTACTCTGGTCCTCCAGCTTTCTTTTGAATGCAAGTTGTTTTATAGACATAGCATCTTGAGGAATTGATTCACTTAAGGCTTCAGGTAATTAAGTTGCAGTGATGGTTTCAGCAAGAACATACATTTTAACATAAATACATGTATGTATTTATGTTAACACAACATTTCAGATGCAAAAACTGAAGGGGCTTTTTGATTGATTCAAATAATAATTTGTTGTCTACCTGTATCCACATCATTTATTATAATAATAATCCACACGAATATCCAGGAAGTCTGAAGTGACTGAATAGATATTTTTACAAATGTCATTTTGGCACAGTCATGTGTATCCTGTAGGTATCATTAGCTCCCTGCAGCGGTACATTTAATTGGGTGCTACAGCAGAGATCTTGTAGTCATCCAATATTTCCATTTGGTGGTATTGTGCGCTCTGCTTATATATTAGTGACACGGATGAGCCTTGTAAACAAACTGGTTGACCAATTCAAACAGTTATTCCTCCAATCAGAACAGATTCAGCCTCCTCATTAAAGTCTCTGAGTCACCACATCTCAGTAGTTCGTGAAACTCTTTTATTTTCTGCCGGCAGATTCCGGCTCAGAGTGGGGGCTGTCATTTCTTCCATGCATTGTTTCACATCTCCATTTCAGTGTGAACAGCCCGACACCACGGGTGAATCTGGCAGCCTGTCAAGCAACACAATTGAGACTGCAAAATGTCATTTCAAAACGTTGATATTTAAGAAGTGTCTGGTTTACTCAGTTTTTAGCTATTTAACCCCTGCTTCTGACGTCTTTATCTACTTCTCTGTCTGTCTTTAATAGGTCAACTTGGTTTTGGATGACGGCCGGTCTCTGGGTCTGATGATCCGGGGGGGAGCAGAATATGCTTTGGGTATTTACATCACCGGAGTGGACCAGGGATCAGCAGCAGAGTGTGGAGGACTCAAGGTATCACTTCATTCTCTGTTTCATTCACTGTCCCACACACAGTCTAACTTTGATTGAACATGTGAAAGCTGCAAAATTTAGACAGGAATTTAGTAATGCTTAGTATGTCTTTAGGTTGCATGCCATTTACAGTAATAACTTTTGCAAAATTAGCAAAAGAACCATGTGGAATGTCAACCACTTTCTAACTACACTAAATACACTAACCACTTTATACTAATACCCTAGCAACCTGCTGAGGCTTGCGTAGAACAAACATGCAGGACCAGCTTCTGTTGCTTTCTGGTTCAGACACTCTTTTGTTTGCTAGCAAGCGAAGCATTGCATGAGAAGAAACTATATATCATTATTCTCTCAACAGCTGTGTTACATTATTTTGCCTTCAAGGTAACATTGGAAACTTTATGCAGTCCAAGATACATAAATTAAGTCCAGAAACACTGTATGTGCTGGGCAAAAGCTCAGAGCTGGTTAAAGTTGATGACCATAAAACACCGTAGCAACCACCCCAAACTCCTTGGCCACCGCTCACTAATGCTTAAGCAATCAGCTAGTATAATCTTAGCAACCTCACAGTAACATCCTAGTAACTCACTAAAAGGGCTGCAACTCAAGAATATTTTTATGATCGATTAATCAACAGATTATTTTCAACTTTTGGTCAGATGTCAGAAAAAAAGTGAAATATGTCCATCATAGTTTCTACAGAGTCCAAGATGGCGTGTTCAGATGTCCTGTTTTGTCTGACCAAACGTCCAAACCCACAGATATTCATTAGAAGACTGACAGAAAAAAAGCTCTACTCAGTAACAACCTGTAGTACTTCTTTGAACAAATTATTAACAAGTTATTACCAATAAGATAGGGACTTTTGCTAATGCACACCTAATTTGTTTTCAGAAAATGTAACCTTTTGTAGTTATTATAATTTTTATTTTTTATTTTACAAAGGCATTGATTTCTGAGAGGGAAGACATTCCTTTCACCTGCTGTCCTTACAAGGATGTCAGAGCACAGGGTCCGGTACAGAGCAGCTGGAGGGGATTTAATGTAGCACATTAAAAGTGCAGAACAGCCATCAGGGATCAGGGCGTATCAGGACTGGTCCTGTCTATGATTAGATCTCACTGACATGTGGACAGCATATATTCCTGGTTGGATCAGATTTGCTCTTCTTATGTAATGTTTGCTCTCTCTGGAACATAGGCGTCTCTGACCAATGATGAAATATCCTTTAAAATAATGATTCCAATGATTCTGTCACAGTGACACGACAACACAGGAAGAGTTATTCCAATATGCCACTTTCTTTAATTTGAATATTCAAGTTTCTGACTACTTTAGGGTAGCCTCTGTCAATCTGCTATTCCCCTTCTTCTTCACCATATGGGCTGTCAAAAAGAATTGCTTTAAGCTGTTTGAACAAAGTAGAAAGTAACATATGTTGGATAAGTTGTGCTGTGACTATACTTACTTTAAATTGGGCATCAAGTCCTGAAAAGTAAATAATGTTGGATTTTTAATGGATGATGGTAGTATATCCTGTGAGAGGAGGCAGTTTGTGGTGAAGAAATGAATGAACGAATGGTTGATTTTCAAAACATCAGTAATGAGCTGGGGAGATATTTTGGGATTTGGTTGCTATTATATTACCTTGCAAGGCAGCTGGATTTGCGACATCACCCGAGAATCCATCTTACCAGGCTTCAAGTTATGCACTTGGACAAGTCCGCGTGCTTTGAGGAACTACTGGCAGCGATGATGTGGTTTAGGTGTGACGACAGCGAGAAGTGACTGTTCGAAATCAACGATGGCGGCTTCTAAAGACGTTAGCGTAGATTATATCAGAACCGGAGAGTATTTCTTCATTGAAAGAAGAGCAAAGAAATGCCACTGAAGGCTTTTGTCAATGGAAAAGATGTTTTTGCTTTTCCCCCAACTGGCTTCGGCGTTGTCATATGGTTCATTGATTTGATTGGTTGAAGTTAGCCCATGATAGACAGATGGTTCATCCAATCACCTGCCAAGTATTTTTTGAAAGAGCCTGCCCTTTTCCAAACAGTTTCCAAGGACGACTGCTCAGATAGTTCTGTGTAACCATCTGGCGCGTCAGGTTAGCTATTATAGACAATATAATAAAATTACAGAGTGTATCTATTAAAAACAACTCATTTCAGTGTCCTCCTGATATTAAAAGACTAAAAATCTGTGTGCAGTCTTTTGGTGTTGTTTGTCATTATGATAAGGACTAGGTCAGAGGTCAGAGTTGGGGGTCCTGAGAGAAACTCAATCTATATAATGACGTCATACTAGATGCTGAGCCAAACCTCCAAATTTTAGAGGAATCTCTAGTTACTAGATCTATTTTATAATCAAGAACTATAACCAAATCATACATCCGATTGTACAAATGACCTATACGTGTCACTGTGCAGCAACAGTAATTACAGTTACCTTATGGACTGCCCTGATGTCTTTAGTTACTTTGATTTAGTGTGATGTTGTTGGCCTGTTGAATTATTGATTCCCACTTGTAAAACTTCCTCTAAAACACCTCAATGTGTTCATGCACGATGGAAAAGCTCAGAGCTGCTGCAAGTCTGCATTGCAAGGAATCTAATAATTGACTAATACATATGATGATCAATGGATAAAAACAAAGTAAATCCTCTTTCCCACCACAAATACTTGTGTAGAACACAAATAGCCTATATCCCAATAAGAAACGGGGAAAAACAAGTTTAAACTTTCTTATTTACTGATGGTTTTTATACTGCCTGATTTTAGGGGGCGCTGCATCCCCCTCAGCACCCCTACTTCCAGCGTCCATGGACACATCTGACTTATAGTTGCGTGTTTCAAAATGCAGGATGGATGTACCACACCAGATCTAAACTGGGTACACACTGATCTTTTCATTTCCAGGTAGTAAAGTGTCCATCTATTGAGTGCACAGCTTTGGTTGGTTTGCTTAAAGATGTGCGTTTGTCACGGTGACATGGCAACAGAAGGAGAGCGAGGATGGACGCCTCCTCCCCCGAGCCCTTCATCTCATGCCTGTTAGTGATCAGCCTGTCAACCAGCCAATTACACAGACACCTATTAGAGGGCCCACACAGGCGCACACACTCGGCATAGCATCTTGATGTGGAGTGTTGTTAGCAACTAGAAAGGCTTCTTATTAAAAAGAGGTAGAAGGAGGTAGAAAAGGCTTTAACATCCTGAGATATGACATGCGCTCTTCTTCCTTTTCATGTTTCTGCTTTTTTACCCCTCAAGTTCTTTTCTTTATTTCATATGTATAAACTACTTAACGCTGCTTCTGGTGCTGTGCTGTGATGTGCATTTTGAGGAATGTGTTTTGGAAACTGTCAAACCTGTGTTTTCAGAGCTCAAATAGCTTCTCTTTGGCCCCAATTCCCCCCCCCCCTCTTTTCTCTGTTTTGGTGCCTGGCAGCTTAGTAATTGGAGTGGAAGTTTGTATTTGGAAATACTAGAATCCAGGACAAGCACATTCATACTACAGTCCAGGGTTCAGTGTAGGAAACAAAGATCTAAATAAAGTACATTTTCCTGCCTGGTGCGATGTGTTTCACCCCTTTTTGTTGATTTAGAGTTGCTCCAGTAGACACCTGGCTTTACCTGCTGGGCCAAATGCCAGGCACCGTCTCGACAGAGTGAGGCGGAGGTCGAGGAAGAGTAAGAGAAGGAGAGAGAGCACATCCGTAGACAATCTCCCACATTCAGGCACAGACACAGTTTGCATTGTGTGTGCACACACACTCACTCAGGTAGGCAGAAAATAAGTGAGACACAGAAATACTAACTCTCAGGTCATGGTATTTAAAATTCTGAGCTGAGCTGGCCATTAAAATGGGTCAGGAACATACCTGTTGAATATATCATATCTCCAAGGAGATAATTATTCTATATAACCATCCCTGTTGACATCAGCAGCACAGTCACTGATGTTTCTGGCTTTATAAGTGCCAAAGGCTATATCATTAAAATATGTGCGCCGTTAGGAACCTCCTTCAGGATATTTAGAAAATACACTGGAATTAATATTGATTGGACGTGAATCCAAGCATCCACGACCGAAACAAAATCAAAAACCTATTCAACTATAGGTCCAATGAAAATGTCTAACTAAATGCCTGCTATTGTTAAATCTGGCAATGTGAAGGCCATGCCACACCGAGTATGAAACAAATTCACAGTCTGTATTTATTCAACATTAATGGACTTTTCACACCAGGTCCTCTGCTGCTTGGGCACCGTGTTTGTTTTGGACACATAACATGAACACTGGCTATGCAAATAAATATAATTATAATTACAGAACAAAATTGTATATATAACTCATTGTTGCGAGATGACGACTCCCTGCAAGACACCCGCAATATGTATGAAGAGAAGCCATATATGTTCATTTTAAAAGTTGATATTATGTTTGAAATATTTTGGAGTTGGTGATGAAAAGGCCCTAATTTAATCAGAGCATGAACCCTTGGTTGAGACTTACAACACAGAAATGTGACTTATTTTTTCTGCATCTTTGAACCAACCAAAGTTAATGAAATAGTGCAATTGAGATTGTTTAGATTCAAAGCTATTCTATTCAATAGCTATATACAAGTAATCAGATTTCTTTTTGTTTTTCTGTTTGTAGCCTCTGTAAGTTTGTTGTTCGAGTTATTGATTCCCACTTTGGCCACTTTGGCCTTCTTGGCCTTATCAGTGGAGATTTGTCTGGTGCTCATGTGGTGATTTGTTGTGTGTTGTTATTTCATATCCAATCTGTAAATAATAAATAATTGGGTGGAAGTGGAAGTATGTTAAGTTGGACAAACTAAGTCTGCGTAAGGTTTTGTGTAACATTTCTTTAATATAAAGTGAAGAAGACGTAATGAAGTTCCAGTCATGAAATGAAGCTGTCAGTTTGCCTTGTTGCTGAATTAGTTAATGGGGGAATCTGCCGAGCAGAACAACTGTTTACCCAGCTGCATTATAAAATAAAAACTACATTTTTAGAAAATGTGTAAAGCATTAAAGTGATGTTAATGTTGATTTATGCATGCCTTGTTGTCAGTGTTTCTATATTTGTGCTGGCAAAAGGCAAACTCTGTTAACATTTGGATAATGAGCCTCCCGCTGCCTCCAGAGACCAGGGTTCAACCCTCAGCAGGGAGACGAGCTGCACTGCTCTCAGATTAGACACATTCCCTCCTAAAAGGACATCGGATTGTGTGTAACGGGGTGATCCATAGTGTTTGATCATATTACACTGTACAACTTGTGTACAGAAGGATCCCTGCATGGTCATGCCTGTTAAACAGTGCCTTTAACAACTTCCTCAACGTCTGTCTAATGCTGCAGCGCTAAAGCCTGGCTGAGCATGCACCCTAACCGGACAGTGAAAAGAGTCTCGGGGGATGAGCAAGAGAATATATATACTTTACTTACCCAAAGGAAAGTCCTCATAGTGAAATATTGCCAAATTAGACATTTATTGAGACGAGTAAGGACTTACAGAATGAGGTACAGTACTCCCTCTCATCAGGCTCGTGGATAATGCATAGTGCATAATCTACAATAAAACAAAATTGGTACCATGAGTCATTTGAAAATTCTGAAAAAGACAGTTGATTTGCTGTGATGCTGAAAACAACTGCTGAAATGATTAGTCAAGTGATTAGCTGATCGACAGAAAATCAATCGGCAACAGTATTGATAATCGATTAATCATTCAAGACATTTATCAAGCAAAACTTCTAAACATTCACTGGTTCCAGCTTCTCAAATGTGACGCTTAACTTCTCTTTTCTCTTTTTTAAAAATCATGTTGATTTCAATATCTTTGGGTTTTGGACTGTTGGTCAGCCAAAACCAGAAACTTTAAATGTCACCTTCTAGGAAATTGAGATGCACATTTTTTACTATTTTCTGACATTTTGTAGACTAAACAATTAATCAAATAAATAATTGTTTAATCAATAATAAAAACAATCAGAAGTTGTAGCCTTACTGAAAAGAATCTGTGGAAACCACACCTCCGGTTCACTCTCCTCTCTATACGAATACGTTCTCCCTAGTGTAATTGTGTTTCTAAGTATAATGCCTGAACACATCCTGAACTTTTCTAACTGAGCTTGATGAGTGGCAGGACTGGCTGACTGTGCAGTCATGTACCTGTATGTGCATGACAGTGTAAGCTGCTGTTAAACATGTCTTTGACACTAAACATTTTGATTCCAAAGCACGGCCTTTTACATGTAGACATCTAATGGTTATGCAACACCATATTATGCCAGTTTGTGAAACAGAAAATGATGGAAGTGTCAGACAGGTGTTTCTTGCATCAGCATTACCCTCACTTAGCTTAACTTTATCATTATGTGTTAAAGTGATCATCTCTGTAAACCTCTGGGAAGTATTAAATAGCACCCTACTGTCCTCCCCCCCCCCCCCATAAATTTAATTTTTGATTTAATTTCAGTCAACTATGCATCTGCCTTCCTTCCAGTACCTCTCTAGCCTCTTGGCATTGTGGTGTTCCTATAGTGTTGTCTGTCTGGTACCCTTTGAAGGGGCCCCTTGAGCCTCATTCTTCCTTTCTGTTTTAGTGGACTTGTTAGTCTTTTAAATTCATTTTTAAAACACTGAGTGAAAAGATTTTTCCAAAATGCTTAATTTTTAATGAATTAAGTTTGATATCAGTGAGTAGGTTATATAATCGCAGAATACATTTGACATAAATCTGTGCCCTTAACTTGTCTTTAGTTTGTTTGGAGTTAATGTAATTTGTGTGTGTTTTTTTTGTGTTTGCGAGCTTGACAGTAACGGAAAAACTAGTATGGTGTGGTGTTCTGTTCTGCTAATCTTTGCGTAAGGGATAAGGCCAGCATTACTGCTGATGTTCTTCACACTGTAGTCAAATTATTGACAGTGAGGATGGTATTTTTTGTTGTTGCTGCAGAGTAAAATCTTGTTTATTAATAAAGTCAGATGTGTGTGCTCTCCTTGGTTCTAGAGTGATGTTGCTGTTTGGAAGATTACCTTGTTGATTATTGCCTTGCATGGCCTCTTGTTTCTCTGTGGTAAACAAGTAATAAAGGCCAGTAACACTGCGGGGCTGGTGTGGTGATTATGATGTGGGTGTTTTATGCATATTCTGCCCGCTCTGTTCAGCTTTGGCTATTGCAGCAGCACCTGTGACTGTCATAATAAATAAATATAGATAAATCTCTTCCCCGTTATCTGGAGAGACTCTGAACAAGACGCACAGACTGACAGTCCCTGTCATATAATATTATACTGATATCATATGAGAAAAAATACGATAAGCTCACTGTTGAGTAGCTAAAGAACGTACAACAGAGCAAAAATCACAAGTTACTAAATGAATATGAAGTGATATTAGAAATGACATGCCAGAATGTGGTAAGTGGTAAGTAATTGTAAGTTACTAGACTGTAGCAGATATACAGAGATATGATAGGAATATTATACAGTGCTTACAATTAAACTGTAAAGTAGTGTTCCGACTTTTCTTGTTTCAGTAGGCATACTTTTGGCAGATTCTATACTGTGATTTATGAACAACATTACTCATTATATTATTCAGTGAGTGGGAAGTCACTCTGCCCCCCTTCTGTCAGTAGGCCTGTCCTGCCCCTCGAAGTATTTCTACTGATTCGTCTTTGTTATCTTGTTTTGAATGTTTCCTCTCATCCTGTTATCTTTATGGCCCAGTCTTTGTCACATTTGAGACTCAGCTGAACACCTTTTGGGACCATGTTTTACTGGGTATAAAAGTCTTGAAGAATCAGCAACAAGTCTTAAACTTTTTTATTTCTTCATTTTTATGTAAAGAGTTTGCTGAGTAATTCCATGATAGTATTTGGAACTTTGACATTATAATTACCCAACAAGTCCTCCAACCTAAACGACAGAAAAGGTTGTTTGTCAGTGACTCCCAAAACGACATATAGGCATACCGGACCTTTGTTGTCATGGTAACAATAATAAACACACAGTTAACGTTGCGAAATGGTCACAGTTTGTTTAGGTCAAGGCACCCAAACTATGTGGTTAGGTTTAGGAAAAGACCATGATTTGGGTTATATAAGTACATTAGTTACGTAACTTAACTTACATGCTGCTTGCACAGACAACCTATCTGGCCGTATTTTTGGGGAGGACAGTCTCTGATTACCAGAGAATCAATAAATGTGATCTATTCACCTTTAGTATAAACCACTTTTTTCTTATTCTAAGTTAACTTTTTTATAATCCCAAACAGAGCCAAGAAGCTGACTCTGAATTTAAGTACCCTTTATGTGATAACTCACAGGGATCCATTGTGCATCCTAAATAGTGTCACAAACATCCTCAAGGCACAGACTCGTACAAGCTAAAGACGTCTCTGATTGTCAGTGCTCAGCAGGAGAAGATGCTTCCTCATCACTGTCCATGATGCTGGTCCTTACGCTTAAGCTCCTTTACCCTGCAGCAGACTGTCTTCACTGTCTGTGTCTATACACAGTTTTTCATCTGGCTAGTATGACTATGATGGATGGCTTATATCGCTCCCAGGGTTCTATAATCATCACACCACCGAGATGTCACTTCCTCGCCCTTCAGTCTTAGAGAAAATGAAAGCTCGGCTGTGTAAATGTTACCACCTCGCTTTGCTCTCCTGCCGCCGCCTCCTTTTGACGGGAAGCCTCGTAAAAAGCTTTGTTGTTCAATTTTGGCAAATGTGTAGCATTAATGTGGCTCTGCAGCAGGAAGGGACTTTGATCAAAACAATGGCAAAAATTGACTAAATTAAGGTCCACATTCAAATGTGTGTAAATGCATTTGTGCGTGCAAGTTTGGATGACTCCAGGCCAGACTTTGTCTAGTCACTAAACTCTCCCATCCCATATTGTACCTCAGCCCACTCACTGCAATCCAAAGGAGGAAAAAGGTCAGCCCAACCCAGTGCCCTTCTGTTGACATCTGCCTGATTCAGTTTAATTTAATTAAAGCTGAGGGAAAAAGGTCATGCTTACTGTGATGTCAACACATGAAGGTAACTAGAGAGGACACTGGACACTATTCAAATTTATTTAATTCGTTCTTTTTCCTTTTGGTAAACTCTAAGGAGATTTAGCTGTAGTCTGCAAGTTGTAATAAATGTATTCAGCGTCACTCTTTCCTTTTTTCTCTTTTACCCAAATCCAGTATGTGAACCGTATCATAGCAAGTGCTATAATGGTGCAGGTGGGCTTGCTGTCTTCAGAAAGTCACCTGCACGCTCTATGGTACCACTGCTAGCTAAAGCTTGTACAATACCAAAGTGAGGAAAATATAATCAGAAGGAGTGGGAAAGTGAGCCTGACCTAAAACCTTGAATCGCACCTGTTCTAGGAGATGATCCAAATAACACACACACACATAAACTGTGTATACATATGGACCCTGTCTAACTGAATAAAAAATGTGCCAAACACATAGGTGGATTAAGGCCAAATATTTTCAATTTGCACAGAGGTGATTTTCCATCCTCTCTGATGACACAGCAATCCTGCTGAGAGAGCACAAAACAAATCAGGGCAAAAAAGTCACTTGGCGAGCAACAAGGATTAGCTGTGCGTGTGTGTGTTTCTCTCTGACCAAAATACATAGCTTAAACAATCTTGTTTTAGCCATCTAGACAATGAACAAGCTTTATTGCAACATAATGAATTTGAACAGTGTTTTAGTTAGCACTCTCTCATGTATTCTACCTAAACAACAACAACAACAAAAAGAAGACAAACAACAAAAAAAACTTGATTTTAGGTCCCATCTTTTTTCTATTAAATTCTTTCTTTTGGCCATATTATGCATACATTCAGCATCTCCACTACTTCCCTGACATAATACAATGTATCTTCAGAAATTCAACCAAGCCATTGTTGAGAAAGCCATGATGATATTAAGTGTTTGATGTTGTAGCAGTTTTAAAAAAAAAACTAAATCAAGGCAAATATGGTCTGGTACTACTTGGTGATTCAAAACAAACTTTGGGCTCTTTCAGCTAATACAAAAGTTGTCAGAGACTAAAGAATCATCTTTGATCATATTTGATGCTGACCAGCTTTTGATGTTAACAAGAGTTGTTCACTTTTCTTTTACTCAGTCGAAAAGCATTGCCAGACACAGCCAGCAATGTCAAGCCACTGAACAGGAGAAAACTCTGTTCGATTCACTTTACTTCCAGTTCATAGAAAAAGATAAAAGGGTATAAAGCAGAATCCAAAATAGCAATGTCTGGCCTGTCCTGATGGCTCTGCCACAATAGGTTTGAAATTCACCTGGACCCTTTTGTTGCTTTGTTACATTTCCTCTCGCCCAACTTTTCTGCCTCACTTCACTGTGAGCGGTCTAATAAAGCAGAAATGCCATAAAAGTAATCTTAAAAAGAGCATTTCTCAATAAATGGTATTGAATGTCTCATACTCTTTAAAGTGAGGAAATTTACCAGGGCTGCATTTCTGAGCTCCCACCAAAGGTAGTTGGTAATCCAATCTAAAAATTACAGGGATAAAATAAAAAGTAGCATGATGCTGAACAACTAGGAAACATTAAATGCAACTCTACTTGGCAATATCGTTTCCCACCATCCTCTCCCATGTACAGTATGACTGTATTCAAAATTGAGCTATTTTTATTGTCTGTTGTCTGGAAAGTTATTTACACTTTGTGCTTCTCTTATCTTAACACTTATACACAGATCTTAAATATCTTTATTTCTAACGGATTGCCTCTAATCTTTAAACCTGCAATCCTGTAATAACGGATTGCTTTTGGCCACTTGGGGGCAGTGGAAACAAGTTGTGAACACAACATTGACATATCATCATTTATATGGCGAACTTGTTAGCACATTTTGCTTAATTAAACACATCCAGCAGTTACGGAGCAACTGATGAATGTTAGTCTAATATTCACTTTCTGTTAGCTCTGCTTTTGGTCTCCACCAACTCCTGAGGGAAATATCTGGCTCTTTAGTGGCTAAATGCTCCACTATGGTTACAAGCTAATCGCTAACTGTGTCTGCCTGCTGTCTGGTGCTGTACAGGTAGTGTAGAGTGGGATTTTAAAACGTTTTCACTGAAAACAGCTGCCTTCTGCAGCCAAAAACTATGCCATAAGAGCAGTTAGAATGAACCTAAACAGTGAAGTTGCGGGCCAGACAACTAAACAATAAGCTGAAACTCACTTTAAAGCTCTGTAAAGCCGAGGGGAGCTGCAGATCAGCTTGTTCAGATTGTTTTCACATTGTCATTTGATGCATATGAAAATATCAATTATAATTGGGTTAGTGAATGCAACATTTTGGTTTTTATTTTATTTGGTCATGTGTGTTGTGTAACATAAAGTGTAAAGCATAAGTAGAATTTAGGTTGTATGTTGTCATAGAGCAAACAGTTGAAATTACACAACCTGTGCTGCATTATCTGTTTTGCCAAAGGCCACCATCTCATCGCATTTACCTCAGCACCTCCTTGTTTTGTGCGAACACGCCTGACTCTTTGATTATAGGAGGTTAAAGGTGATGTACAAGCAGTGGCAAAGCACTGTGGTGTATCATCTCTTCCAGCACAGAAAAAAGGAGGCGGTTTCTCGGAGCTACACTTGCTTTTCTGCATGGACTGTTATTTTATGTGTGAAAGATGAGCGTACATGACTATTTGTGACATTTTGTTGAGCTCCATCTCTATTCCATAGTGTTTTACTGTAATTTGCATACAGTTGCATACAACCGCACTACAGATAGATCACAGTGTCAGTTTAACACATGGCAGGTAGTTTCTTTAAGAAGGTATTAATAATTGGTTTAATAATTTATACAGTGATACCTGGAGCAGTGACCTTCGCAGATTCAGCATCTCTTTTCTGTGTTATTTGCTGTGATTGCAGAATAATGATAAAGCACGGTGTGAGAGTATAATGGTAATTCTCTGTAATGGTGTAGCTGATAAAGAGATTACCTACATAATTTGTTTGTACAGTAAATGGATAAAAGAGGAAAGAAAAAGAAAAATTTGTTAACAGCATTATGCTGAAGATGAAAAAGTCTTCTAACAGGATTTGTTAGAAATTACATGTCAAATAGCTGCTGATAAGGACAACTTCGACTAATGTAATGTTGCCAAAGTAGAAGAGGAAAGGAGATTTATTGTCCCTTGAGGGGACCTTCTCTTAACTCTGTGCTGCTGCTGTTGAAGGAGACATCAAGACCGGATTTAACAGAAATATTAAAATCCAGGAGAACAAACAGCAGCATCATTTTAAAACATACAGACAGTACAAAACTTCACAGTTTAGGTATTACCCGGGGCGTTTGAGGCTTTCATACCATAAATCATTTTTTATGTCAGTTTAATTGAGGATTAAAATAAGTATGGCTCAAACAACGAACAAACTAGCCATTTGCTGCACGTTTGAGTTGTCCCTAAGATAAAAAAAAAATAATACATTTGGTGTTGACTAATGAGTACAATAGTTTGTTAAGAAACTTTGGAAACTCAAATCATTTACATGTGGAAAAGGTGTCCGATTAGTCAACACATTTACTTAACCAATTTTCTAAAAGAAGGAAAGCATATAATAACATCAATGCTACATAAGATGTCATAGCTAAATATATATTCATGGCAGTAACCTGGCAGCTTGGTAAAGAATAAAGAATGCTAATTTAGTCCTTGGTAAAGAGAACAACAAACACCGCTGAGCACCAAACCCCAAGTGTTTGTGCCCCCCGCCTGCTCCAAGGACAGGCATTAGCAACTAGCTGCCGCTAGCTAAAACTAATTTCGAACAATGCAACAAGCATTTGATTGCACTTCATAAACTGATATATACACCATGAAAACATGCTGATCTGCACAGTGCCTATATAAAATATCAATGCCCTGTGCTTCAGTAGTACACGCAGGCTGCTGCAGGTACACATGCAGTAGAAACGCTGCGTGACATGTGTCTGCTGCGTGAAGTGGAAATGGGCTCCACATTAGACTATTTCTGGCTGCACAGCTGGAAAGCACTTTAAAGGCAAAGCGAGCCATTTATTTCTACTTATTATAAATATATGGCTGTGTGCCCACACCAGTAAACCCTGCTGTGCTGCAAGAAAAGAGAAGGCAGTTCTTTGTTTCCCAGTTTAATAAACATGAGATTCAAATACGAATGACAACAGAAAAGTGTGATTGCTACCCAGAGGCCCATTGATCAAAGTCTGGCCTGTTGACAGGCACCTGGGCTTCCTCATTTTCCCAAATCGCCAGGGACCATTGAGGAGTAAATAACAACTGCTGCTCTTCACATAAAAACATGCCGGTCTGCTCATTCTCTGCTTTTTCTTTTTTTTCTCACTTCTCACTATTGCTGTTTAAGGCTTTTTATTCTAGTTTTTGTTTTGTTCTTAACTGTACTGCACTTTTTACACATTTTTAAAAAGTATATTTAACCCACTGAGCCGCCTTCTTTGTAGAGGAATTTTGTTTAATTATATTTTATGGTTTTTAAACTGAAATAAAAATATTTAAAAGGAGAAGTAAGAAAAAAGATTGGCCTAATTTAGTAATTTAACTTTTAGCCTGGGTTACAACATCACGCTGTTCACGCAGCATGCTTGATAGTCATGGGAAACACTCACTGAAAATTTGCTGGATTATTGTTGGACTCTAATAACACAGAATTTCACCCTTTTTGTTCTGAGCACTAAGTTTCAAAGTTAGCACCACACGCTAGGTATTCAAAGGGATCAACACAGTGCTAACCCTCTTAAAGAAATGTTGGTGTAAAATGTTGCTTAACACATTTCTTTTAATTTGGCCCTCATCAGGCAGTCTCCTCAACTATCTTCTTTCTCCACAGCTCAACAGTCATTGCTGTCCTTCAGACATTGCCTCCTAAAAAATATGTACATATACAACTAATTTGCACTGACAAATATATTTTGGAGGAAATATAATTGCTGTTTGGATTACGATGAAAAGCTGATAAAGGGTGAACAGATGACAAACATTGACAGTGAACATTTCATAGACGCATTGAATATAAAAGTTTTATTGTTACGTTCATAAAAATACGTAATCTGGGAATTTTCTATAAAACTGTTCCTTTATATTCTCTCAACTGCACACTCACACACACACACACACCTGCTGTGGTGTGAATACGCACTCAGATGTTCTGTCACATTCGGAGTCAGGCTAAGGAAGCGAGCAGCAATACAGCCCATCTGTTTCTCTGTAATGTGGCTCCTGCAGAGCTCTCTCCACATTATCAGTCGCCCCACTGAGCCAAATACTAGTAATTGTATCGTATCTGTTGGCCCAGACTACAAAGTCCCAGCAACTGCTCTGTCATACAAATGGCACAGAGACAAATGGAAAAAGCTCTGTGGATTTTGAGACGGTGCATTTTTTAAATGCAAACTGCACATTTTCTGTGGCAGTGACTGTCGGTAACTCTGCTCAGATGGTCATGTTTGCCAACTGCAACAGCAATATACACACACACACACACATCTCACACGACAATATCCAGTTACACAGATGGAACAAATGCTTACTTGAATCCATTTCTCTCCTCTGTGGCCGTTTTTGGTATGTTTGGACACTGCACTGTGGTGTGTTTATGTTCATTTTGAAATAAATGTTTATTTAAAATATGCACATGAGTATCTTGTTTGAATCAGAGCACAAACCTGCCTGTTAAAGTGCCCTGATTTCTCATTTCAGTCAAATTCAATGCAGTGTGCCTGTTTTTTAATCCAGTGAATTCATTTTATTTTCATGCATATTTTTTCTTAGTAAGTAAATACTCATGACACACAATTTTAAGGTGTGTGAGCAGTCCAAAAAAAATCAAATATGGACAAAAGATGGCTCTGCAGACTTCAGTCCAGTGCAAGTATTTAATAATGATGAAAGCTGTATGTCACTACACTGTGTCGAGGTAAATGTTTCACAGAAGAGAATCTCAGAGCTATTATTGCATTAAATACAGGACTACTGTGCTTTGTCATGCAAGTACCTATGTGAAATGAAGTTATGTATACATATAGGAAATGCTACGAATACATAATAATTAAAAACAATTTTTAAAAAAAAGGACTGAGGACAAATCAGCATAAGTGAAAACAAGTGAAAAATCTTAAACTTGATTTTGATTGCAAATCAACTTGTATAAAGTGATACCAGCTTCATGTAGGTACTTTGTTATTGTTGTGCTGTGACTATATTTGCATTATTTTATTTCCTTATTTTCAACATTAAATATTTGTGACTAAATAAGCAACAATTAAAGCTTAAGTTTGAAAAAGAAAATCCACCTGTAGTTATGAATAGATAAATGTTCAGCACTCAAAAACTCAGCTAATCTGCTTCATCAGGAGTGTGCGGGTGTGGTTTGATTAGATTTGACTGACAGTGGCATCTCCCTGTTAACACGAGCAAAAAACCCTCCAACCTGTCATCTGAGTCTGATTCTGATTGTAATGTTGTTAAATTCTAAATTTGTTTGTGGATATACATGACATCACCTGTTTCCTACAGAGCCCCGCCCACTTCAAACCAGTTTGAAGAGGGCAGGCAAAAAACACAGAAATCTCCAAATAACCAGAACTTTGACAGAAAGTAGTGCATTCATGTGGAACTCGATCACTCATAGTAAGGACCTTATTAAGAAAATTGATTTTCAGGGCCTAAATTAACTTCAACAGCTGTTTCCAGAAAGCTCATATTTCTTACTGAATGAGATTAAACTGATTGGTTATGATTGACCCACATTTGTGGTAGAAGTCACTATCACTCCACTCTTACAGAGAGAAACCTTGAAATGTTCTCAGTACAATAGTTTGTCGGATTGAGCAGCAATTGTGACTGAACTGAGCTTTCAGCAGCACTGAGCTCACTGTTCAATGGATCGTAAAGGACCTTTGTCGTACAGACTCGCCTTTTGTTAAAACTAACAAAATAGAGTGGATAGTGAACAGATGATGGAGGTTTACTGCTTGGTTTACTGGAACAAACAGGCAATTTGGCAGGTAAACGTGTAAAAGACACTCAGCAAATCATCTAGAGCCTCAGGCCCTGCCAGAAAGCAGCTTACAGATCTCATGTGTAATTTATTTTATCTAAAAACAGTAGATTTAACATAAACATACTTTTTTAACCCTAAATGATCTGTTACACTGGTGCTGTGTCCTTGTTGTTCCCTTTGTATGCGTGTTGTTTCTTTTCTACCGAATAAACCAAAATTATCTTTGGGGAAAATGTTCCGCCGTCTGCTTTTATTTTTTTATAATCTTGGGCAGGTTTGTTTTTTCTAAAGGTTTACAGTTTCAGTAGCCAGTGATAGGAAAACAACCCACATAAATTAATATGATGTTATGACCCTCTTTGCCACAGCTTTAAATGATCCAAGAAATGAATCTCTTGAAATGTTTAACAGGATTACGAGTCAAAGTATGTGATCAGCATACTCGTCTGTGATCTTATTAGGTGAGGTCTAAACTACTAAAACTCTCATTAAGAGTTTGGTTGAGGGTCTTGTAAGGTTTTAGTCATTCTTAGAGAATACAAATTTAGCTAAAAACCAGACTTCATTCACAGTCATGAACTTGTTTGAACAAGTTGGGAGTTGAACCTGAGTTGTCAGAACTGATTGCAAAATATTATGTCTTAAATGCAGATGAAAATTTGGCAGTGTTTATGCGCTGACCTTCCTGTGAGACATTCAAAATCATGCACACTATCTTCAAATATGACACTGGACTTAACTTCCATTCCGATTGTCATAAAAAATATCATAAAATGTCTTAAATCTAAATTGATGAAACCTGCAGACACTTTGATTTAAACTAAACCAAAAGTTGAGAGGAAGCTATCTAGCTATGTATGTCAATTAGCTGATCCACAGAAAGTTATTTGTCAACTATTTTGATAATTATAATTTGGAAAGATTTTGACTTTATCCATGGGTAGAATCTTGCATAAAAAGATCAACTGCAGGCACTCAAGTGGATGGCTAAAAATAAATATGGGCTAATACATTATAACAAGACTAAGAGTCTAAGTCTACAGCCATGCTAGCGGCTCTGTGAGGTTGTGCTTAGCCACAGGGGTGCTTTGAGCTAACTGCTCAAAGCTAGCAGGTATAATGTTTTTACAATCTTCAGCATCTTAGTTTAGCATGTTAGCATGCTAACATTAGCTTATTAGTTCAAAACACAAAGTACAGCTGAGGCTGATGGGAATGTCATTCGTTTTGCAGGAATTTGGCCATAAACCAAACTATTGGCAATCCATCCACTAGTCATGATATTTCAATTAAAACCAAAAATGTTAACGTCATTGTGACAGGGGATCACCAGTGTCAGTAGAATACATCACCAGGAACAATGAATGTCTGTACATTTTTGCCAGTCCATGTACAGTAGATGTTGAGATATGTCAATGAATAAATGAAAACTTTGACCTGATTGTGGTGCTAGAGGAAAGGTCAGAGGATCACCAAACTCATTAGAATTTTTCCTCTAGGGACCTTGAATGTATGTAGCATATTTCGTGGTAATCCATCCATTAGTTGTCAACATATTTCCCTCTAAACCACAAATGTCAACCTCATGGTGGCGCTAGAGGAAAAGTCAGAGGGTCAGTCAGTAAAGTCAGTAAGATGTATCTTTTGGGGACATGAATGTCTTTACAAAATGTCATGTCAGTCCATCTAATAGTTGTTGAGACATTTCAGTCTGGACCAAAGTGGTGGACTGAGCAAGCGAGCAACCGACAGACCTCCCTGACCATCCCTAAAGCCATGCCACTAACAGGGCCAGAATACACCAATGCATGTCAGCACACTTGCCTTCTTCAGGGTGTTTAGACACACAATGAACCCACACCAATTAGTAGTCCAATTGCACACACCTGTATGAAGGTGAACCCACATTATTGGTCACTAGTGGCAGTTCTGACAAAGGAAACATCATGAATCGTTTGAATCACTAGGGCTAGAGCACCTAACATGGAGATATGCACTGGCTCATAATGTGTCTTGACTGCTGACTACTGAGTGTGTATCTGGGAAAATAAATCATTCAACATTAGAGGTTAATTCACCAGGTACAGCATAACAGACATAACAGGTAATGCAAACACTGTTTAAGTCATTTATCAAGCAAAATGTGAGGTTTTTCTTTGTTATATCATTGTAAACTGAATATCTTTGGGACTAAAAAACGGAATTGATCATTTAAAAAACTGATCACCTCATTAGTAGTCAGTTGACGCAAACCTATCTCCGTCTGAATATCAGTGGCTCACAAGTGCAGCGCTGTGTAAGAGCAGATGTTATCCAAACATCTGTGAGCATCTGTTATGCTTTCAAACCCCTAAAAGAAGCTCCAAAGACTTTAGCTCATATAATGGGTCCTGCCAGCATGAATTGTTTGTTAAAACTCGATGACAAGCAGGAGAAAGAGTTCCTGCTGGTCTGACTCTCTTCACACTGATCTGAGCTTCGGGCCGCTATGATGCAGTTTAACACATCAGTGTGGTGGAGGGATTAATCGATGCAGTCTGGACGTGTGTTGGGTCATTAGTATGCTCAGGCAGGAACAGCCAGTCAGGCTTATACACTCAGATTTCACTCAGCGTGTTTCGCTGCTCTGCGCCTGCACTGCTGTCAGAGTTGCATCATTAAGATGTTCTTCCTGCTCCACAGATCAAGTTGTTTTGAAAGAGGAGCAGCAGTGCAAAGTTTTCCAAAGACATTTATCAACATATAAACATGTACTGTGGGTATCTTATTTCCCTGTGTGTACAAATATGTAATACAAAAAAGCTACGGTGAAACAGACTACAATACCACCAAACAGTTATACTTGTAGTTTAGGAAACAAAACTCCATAATTTTAAAAGCCTAAATGTTTCATATGTTTCAAGATTAAGGATAAATATACATGAAGCAAGGAATTTTATGGGGTAAACTAACTGAACTGGTTTCCTAAATGTCACTTAGTGATGGCAGTATATGACAGAATAACGATTTTAATCATCTTTTTTCTGCACAAATGTAAATAGACTAAAGCGAATAACTATTTACGTCACAGTTTATGGGATCTTTGTGACTCCATCTAGTTATGTCATTTCACAAAAAAAGGTCAGTCCTCTGACTACTGTATCTCTGAACTGTCTCTATGACCAAATCACACACATGTAGGCTATTCTATGTGGTCTCCTTTTGATTACTAATGTAATAACTAATGGAATATATTTTCACTTCCATTCACTGAGCCTCCCCCTGAGGAGGCCCGCCTCCCACTTTGAAAACCTCTGATCTAGACGTTTTACACATTGTACATAGACAAAAAAATGAATTCATTTTATTGACCAGACCTTTTTAAGGACTTGTTCACTAATGATTGGTTTTTCTGGTTTTGCCACCTAAAATGTTCCAGAACAAACAATAATCACAATATATCTTAAATTGTAAAAGGATATAAGTATATTATTTAAGTTTCATAGCTTCATTGTATGATACAAGGTTACCAGAGGTAACAGCTTTGTTTCTACTTAGCATAAAGACTTAACCTCTAAAAAGTTTAAAGCTGTCACATATCACTGGTTCTATTCATTTATTATTACATATCATGAGCGATAAGTAATTCATACAATTTGTAAGAATAAGATGTTATTGAAAGCAGTGAATTATCTGCTTTCTGGAGTGTCTTTGTCAGTTTGAAAAATGCGCTGACCTTTTTAACAAAGCATCATAGCCTGAAGATCGTGGCCGTGAATCAGTGCACCAGAAAACAATCAATGCCAGCTTTCTGTCTCATTGCTACACTCTGCTGTATGAGGATGAAGTGAACCTCTGTAACTTGTGAACTTAGTCTGCTTCACTCAGATGGGACGCAACACAAAATGCAGCATGATCAGTGTTCAGGAGTGTTAGAGGAAGTGTTACTGAAGGGGCTAATGGATGAGGGGAATTCCTGATGGTGGATGACTGCGGTGGAGCTTGGGAGTCAGGCAGGGAGAGGACAAAGGAGAAGAAATATAATTAGAGGGATAAAAGGAAAGAGTGTGAGGAAGATATAAAAGGTGAGCAGGAGGAGGGGAAGATTAGGGAAGACAGAAGGAGTAGAAGAGGAGGAAAGGTTAGAGAGAGAAAGAATGGGTAGCAGGAAGAGAAAATCATTTATAATGAAAGGTAGACTGCCAAAATAATAAAAGAAATCAAGAAAGATCTGTTAAAAGCTGTAATGAGTGTTGCAAAGGAAAGGTAAGGGAGCCAAGGGATCTAATTAAAGTTTAATCATTTCCAGTGAAGGTCTCAAACTGAAGATAAATGTTTTGTCTGGACTTTGGCACACTCCATGTGTCCGTCCCTTTTCATTTTGGAAGACGCCACGGTTCATCTACAAACCCTAATCTATTACAAGTTCTGCCCATTTAAGAAGACAAAGGTATCATTTAGCAGCTAGCAGTTGGACGGAGTCGATATCTAATCTCTCCTCCCTCTGCCAAGGGACAGAAGCAGCGGAGGGAAATGTCAGGAGAGCTTAAGTATGAGAGGCAGCGATTAGAGACAGGCGGCCCACGCAGTGTTTCTCACTTTTTCTAGAAAAACAAAACACGTCTTGGATGATTGAGCAGCAGATATGATCACTATTTAGAGCTGGTTGGAGACACAAGTCACCACATATTTAGTATTAGTCCCTGACTGTGATAAAGGAGGATCCAGTCTCCTTTTTAGTAAGCTCCCAAACACAGTCTGTACTTGAGGTCATCCAGCAAGCACTGATTGGGTGATTTGCAGGTCAAGAGACACCTAGACGTCTAGGTTAAAGCTGAGCTGAAGGTGAAAGGTTTTTTTCAGTCATCACATAATGACGGGACCTGCTTCATGTTTAAAATTAAATGTTGTTGAAAAAACTATTGTATGTAACCTAGACTTCTAAATACCGTTTCAAATAAATTTAGCCCAGTTTTAACCCAGACATCTTTTGACCCGCATATCCCTAATTTTTAGCTTTTTCATGTGGTTTTATTCTTAATGCAAATAGCCACGGCAGTGCTCTTCTCTAGCTTTACTGTGTGATCAAGCACAACCTTTTTTTCTCTTAAGCATTGGTCTCAGTTTTCACCCCTGGGACTGGTTCCAGAAAAAAGATTCTGTCTCGTCAGATCAAAGTCCTGAGTTCAGAGGCTGGACCAGAAAGATGGTTTACTGTGTTATTTAAAAAACAACTTTGCATAAAACCAAGAAAATGTCTATTTACATCAGTCAACATCAGTGTGGGCTTTACTCTGCAAAGATAACTCCAGATGGATGACGCACGTCAGATATAATGTCAAAGCTGCCCAGTGCTCGACTACCTTTAGGGCTCTAAATTCTAGGTAGATTAAAGATCTCTTCAAACTAAAAACTGCTCCAATTTCTAGCAGAATTTGCTGCAGAAATGTTTGAGGGTTTAACAGGTACAAGAATTATTTCACAGTAACAGGAACTGCAAATTGAGCCATGTACATTGTGAGCATGTGACATTGATTGTTGCAAGGAAAATACAGCTCCTAGTCCTGATATGGCTTGTGGGCAGGGTGGCTAACTTTTTAGGGTTAAAATCAATTTGTACTTTTTTTCCCCAACTGTCTACCTCTCATTAGACTATTCACTGCAAAACATGTCTATCCAATACTTTCTTTCTGCTGTATAACCTACATACTTCTACAAACCTTATTTTCAGGAAACAGATGAAAATGAATCTTGCAGTGCAGCAAGAATATTTCAGCTTGTGTCGAACAGAAATCAGCTTGTTTTGAGAATTTTGAAACAAAAAAGATTAAAACAGCTCGCTGCACTAAAATCAAGAAAGACAAATCAAA
Source organism: Macquaria ambigua (assembly GCA_008360985.2). Lineage (NCBI taxonomy): Eukaryota > Metazoa > Chordata > Actinopteri > Centrarchiformes > Percichthyidae > Macquaria > Macquaria ambigua. The sequence continues at coordinate 1,950,056 of VMKM01000001.1, read as the reverse complement.
AGATTAGCTTTAGAAAATAGTTTAAACAAGTTGATTTTCATCGATAAGAGGTTGATTTTCTTTTCACTTTTCTGAGGATATCAGACTTTAATGATAAAAAATAACTACAACAGCAAAATCTGTTAACATGCAGATACATTTGAGGCATATTCTGAGTATGAGCTGCAGTTAATCTGAACCAGATCCAGACAGAATCTGGATATATCTGGATACAGCATGATAAGCATGACACACACACACACACACACACACACACACACACACACACACACACACACACAATCCTGAGAGAGAGCTGGAGAAAAGGAAGCATTAAAGTGAAAGAAGCACCAAAGGACCAGATAAAACAGCTTCACTGTTCTTAGTGTAGCTTTAGGGATCAGTGGTCCGGAGCTGCCACTTTATCCCTCTATCTCTGCACTCTGGTGTCCGCCACCATTCAGCCCTGAGCTGTCTGACCCAGACTGTTCATCACAGAGCTCTGATAATGTCAGAAGAATCTTTGACAATAGTCCTGATCAAACGGCTCGAGTAGGACAATTCAAAGGGAGCGTAATAGTCTGTCTGCTCGCCTCTTCTGTCTTCCATCACTGCTCTGTTTCAAACAGATATCAGGGTCCACGTTTGTTCTGTCTAAGACACATTGGGATTTATGCAATACTGATGTAGTTACGTAAACACATAGGATCTTCTGTCATGTTTCAATCTGTATTCCAAAACTTTAAAGTACCTCACCTATCCATCTGAGTGGTGGAGTTTGCTAAAATCCAAAGATCATTTACCAGTGGGAGTTGCTCTCTGTGCTCCACTATGTAGAAATCAATGGGAATGTTGGTCAGCTTTTCGGGTCACTTCTTCTGTTGAAAGCAAAACTAATGTGCTGGATTTTCCATGTTTCACACCATGTTTTTTTCAGAAGTAAAAAATCAACTTAAAACTGAAATCCTAAAGCGTAGAAGTTTGTTGTTTATTTTTCTGCTGAAAGTTGCTGCTGTGTATATGTAGCATCTAAAGACGGTCTTTTCCAGACTGAACTTCAGTGAGTGCAGCGTTTTTTCTCCAACTTTCTGCAATGAGTCTATTATTTTTTTTATTTCAAGATGTATGAGACTGCGTTATTTACCATTTAGTTGCCAGGGCTACTTAGAAAAGGAAAACCCAAGGGTGGCTTGTTCAATAGTAGCTTGTAATCTAATTAACTCTTAATTTCCCAGTGAGAGTTAACTGACAAATCATCAGTATTGCTACTGCATGTCCAGTTTAATATACTTTGTGTACTGGTTTAGAGTGGTGGTTACATTGTTTAACCATACTATGTTTAAGGTGTCTGGATAAATGATTTAACTGACACTTACCATGAATTAGAAACAAGTGTTTTCTCTATAAAGTCTAATTCCTATAGCTGATCAAAGGTAACCAACCATTATTAAGGACAACAGGCATCAGGGCCACCATTTTCCTGTGACCACAAAGTCATCTCGTAAAAGCAGCAAGAAAAGAGAGCGGAACCACAATAGTTTTTTTTGGGGGAGCAATTAGTGTGAGAAGAAGAAGACAGGGGATATAATTCATCACTTACCACTTGCCAAGTCATGCACTTCAATTTGCATTTAAATCTGTCTACATAATGGAGACAATCTTCTTCTTTTAAGGATTATTTGTAAGGCAGCACAGTGGAGACAGAGAATGAGTGTAAGTGCAATTTATATTACAGATTATTTTGTAGTTATCATTATATTACAAGTTTATTTGTGTTATTATTGCGGATTATGTTGCAGAGCCTATAGACTAATCTGCCATCTGATTAATGTGTTGCACTCTCTAGTGATGCTGCCATCACTCCAGCGGCATAGTCCAGAGAAATTCAGGCTCACTGACTTTGCAAAGTAGATGGCTGAATTGATCTTGGTCAGATGAATGCAAGTAGCCTTTGTGAATGTGGATGTTAATATTAGTCTGAAAGACTTTAGATTTGGGTGGAAAAAACTGACCAACATTGGCAGGATGGATGTGAAAGTGCTGTGTAAAGTACTTTGCAGCCTGGACTAGTATTACCTGGGGACCTCTAGTAATTTGTAATAATTGCGGAGGTGGTCTGTAATCTTAATCCCGTGCGAATCTGCCATGTCTGTAATTTGTAAAGTAAAAATTCCACCGCAAATTACCTACCATATTTCACCAAATACAAAGGTCCTGTGATAATAATTATTATTATATACTATAAATTAGTACCGTGCAAATCAGCATCTCTGTGATTTGGGGTCGTTTTGTTTTTTTTGGAACGTTTTTTGTTTTCTCCACACCTTTTTTCTGCCTCTTTCTGCGTTGGCAATTATGAATGAAAGTTTTGACAGCATCTGAAGTCCTGTACAGACGGGCACAGGAGCAAGAGGTCTTTGTGAATATTTTCCCATATGCGGTGGTTGTGCACCATTTTATCAAATTGCTTTTGGTAACATGGTTCATCCCACACAGCAATTAAACTTGTCTCTGTGCGTACAATGCCTGTTTTTCTTCTTAGCAGCTCTTGTCGTTGAGTGGATGTTACACAGAGCCTTGAACATCATATATGGGGGATAATGTCAGTAAATTTGAGTAAAATACATGCTTCACTTATCCCGTCCAAATGCACCGCATGAAACACAGATGTGAGGGGGTCATTTCTAAATCACATGAGGTCCCCTGGTAATACTAGACCCGTGTGAATAGGGCTTTAGGCAGCATTAGTTTTCAGACTTAATTTGCTGCATACGATTTTAAATCAACAAACTTGCAATCCATGATTTTTGCTTTGTAATCAGAGGAAATCCAAAATAAGTTGTAAAAGTGGAATTATTTTCTTTGCTAACGGTCAGATGAAGCATTTGCATTTCATGGAGACACATGACTTCACGAAGTGACATCTAGGTGTCTCTTAAAATTGGGTTAAAGTTTCCCTACCCTGACTGTGGGACTGAGCCCTACGCCCATCTGCTCCTCCTTGATTTCCTTAAACATCTTGGCACTGTAGTTTTTAGCAAACGTTACTTAACCCTTTAGAACCCTTTAGAGCGTAGCATCGATGCTATGCTATGCTAGACAAGCTTTACAGAAGCTTTACTGAACTGTGAGATTCTCAGCTTTCTGAGGCAACTTGAATGGTGCATTTACGATCACGTGATACGGAAACAGAAGCTTGCTGACTCACTTGAGTGGAAAAGAAATCATGGACCATGATGGAAATTTGCATTTAAATCTGTCTACAAATGGAGAGTCTTCTTCTTTTAAGGGTTATTTGTATGGCAGCACAGTGGAGACAGAGAATGATTGTAAGTGGTGCACTGTGATGTGCAAATCTATCAACAGATTAGGTTGTCTATTTTCCAATGATATATACCACTTTGATATTTACTCTCAGAGGTGATATTGACCAATCTATAAAGACAGCACCAAAATGTATATATTGTCACAGTGTCTTCTGAAAGAATGCCCAGGACAATATCCAATAAATGGCTGTAACTCACTGAGGAAAAGGTGTATGAGTGAATAGGGCATTTGTAAGGACTATTTTGAGATGCGGAATAACACACTTCAGGTGCTCCAGGGAGTATTTCCAGAAACAGGACGATGTATGTGGGATTGATCAAAATAAACTACAGTGTGTGTTTTTATGGTAATGAAGGAACATGTCAGCCAGTGCAACAGTGTGACTCAACAACAATGGAGCTCTATGGCACAGAGGAATAAGCTCTAAGGCTCTGACAATACTTGTTGTTACATTATTTTGGTCTTTTTGTGTGATTTGCAAACAGTGAGAAAAATACAGAATACCGCCAGCCTTGTCCTTTAAGCAGCATTTTAATGACTAGATTTCAACATGTATCAGGCTCTACTGGCTGTAGAAAAGCTTTTACGGTCCTTTACATGTGACAAGTGAGATGCCACCACAGTAATGGCAGCTTGTTTACTTCTACTTATATCCATGGATTAGTCCATAGAGTCACTATGAAACCACAGAAACTTTTCTCTATACACTTCTGCCGCCTCTTGCCTGCTCCTGGTGAATCATCAGTCACATGCAGGTGTGTGTTCACAGTCACAGGGAGAATCATTTTGGACATATAGGGTTTATAATTGGGAGTTTCAGTAGTATTTTCAGAGTGTGTGGCATTTCACTGTGGTCAATCAAACAGCCTGCCGCCTGATTTGTTTTCCTCTCAGGAATCAAGAATGTGTTCTTATTAAACAGCAGCATTGATTAGAGCTTTAATCGTAAACATCTTTGCCACTGGTTGTTGTTTAATTGCCCAGAATGCAGCGCTGTGGCGGCGGCACCTCCGGTATGACACAGATTGATCACAAAAAATGAAGTGCTTGTGACTCAGGACAGGGCCCATCTACTCTCAAATAGAGGTATAATGAGGGAGAGGAGGGAGCGTGGAGGGGCAGAATAATGAGAAGAGAGAGAGGGAAAGAGAGAAAGAGAGAGAGTGAAAGGAAAGACATCAGTGGCAACTTCATGACACTAGGAGATGCAGCAGCACAGTCAAGTGTCTCAATTTTAACTACATGAAGCAGCGTGTGTGTGTGTGTGTGTGTGCAGATATCTACTGTGTTTACATGCACAGTGTGGTTGTTAGTGTTTTGTGTTACATAATGCAGACAAGTTTTTTTGTTGCTCCTTAAAGAGAACACAAATAACTACCGAAATATTGATCGATCTGTCCCGAACCATTACAATAATAAAGAAATTCTTAGGAAGATTAATACAGTATATTGGCATTCTCTAATTGGTTTCTGTGTAATTAACAGTGTGGTTTTGAATGAGGCTCACAGGGTCATAAAACTTAATCAGCGTGTAATTACAGTCAGCATCAAAGTTCCATAAATCAACTTAAGAAAAGTCAAAACAGACTCGAACAGAAAGCCCAAAAAATAAAGAATAAAAACAGTGGGCTTTATTTAACTGTTTGATTCCAGACCGGAGGCCTTGTTGCATATCACCCCTCTCCCTATCACCATAGCAACTAATAGGCCTTTTTCACAGCAGACATTTTGACTTGAAGGAAAAAAAGAAGGAAAAGCACAGGTGTTACTTGTAACATTAACAATGGCTCTGTTCTATCAAAGCGTTCCAGTAAGTCATGACAGTGTGACAATGAGCCAGCATGCACAATACCAGGACCCTGAAACTGAAGCATTCATTTTCCCTAATGTGACATGTCAACATGTCTTCTGTCATCTTGGGTGGGAAGCAGCAATGAAATATTCTGATGGCATTAATCAAAAACTGAAATCCCCATTTACATTTATTATTTATTTACAAGTATTAAGTGCCTTTCTTTCGGTACAGCACCTTTGGCAGCATTTACAGCCTCAAGTCTTCTTAGGTAAGTCTCTGCAAGATTTATGCACCTGAATTTGGGCAGTTTCTCCCATTTTTCCCGGCAGATCCTCACAAGCTCACTCGTATTGGATGGGGGGGCGTTTGTGAGCACCTATCCCCAGGTCCCATTACAGATGTAATATGGTGTTCAAGTCTGGGCTTGGATTGGGCCATTTAAGGACATTATCTTATTGACTACATAGTAAATGGGGAGTGATTTTGGACACAGCCCTAGTATTATGCATGCTGGCTCATTGTCACACCATCATGTCTTAGTGGGACACTTAATTAGAACAGGGCCACCGTTAATGTTATTAGTAACAACCTGTGCTTTTCCTACCATGACAAGTCAAAATGTCTGCTGTGAAAAAGGCCTATCAAGTTCTCGAGATTATTTCAAGGATAATCAGCGCAAACAGGATGCACCTGAGCTCAATCTGGAGTGCCATAGCAAAGACTCTGAATACTTATATAAATGATTTATTATTTTTAACAAACTTGCAAATATTTCTAAAAACATGTTTTTGCTCTGTCATTGTGGGTATTTTGTGTAGGATTAATTGCCAAAAAAGTAACTTTAGAATTGAATAAAATTACAACACGATAAAGTGTGGACAAAGCGACGGGGTCTGAATACTTTCCGAAGCTACTGTGTTCACACAAAGGTAGTTTATGGAAATATGTACTGAGAAAGAGAGAGAGTGAAAGGAAAGGAAAGACGTCAGTGGCAACATCATGACACTAGGAGATGCAGCAGCACAGTCAAGTGTCTCAATTTTAACTACATGAAGCAGCGTGTGTGTGTGTGTGTGTGTGTGTGTGCAGATATCTACTGTGTATGCAGTGTGGTTGTTAGTGTTTTGTGTTAAATAATGCAAACAAGTTTTGTTGTTGCTCCTTAAAATGATCAAAGAGAACACAAATAAAACAACAAACAACAACAAATTGTTCCGAAATATTGATCGGTCTGTCCCGAACCATTACAATAATAAAGAAATTCTTAGGAAGATTAATACAATATTCACAATTCATTCACAATTTATTTTCCTGAAATTTTGGACATTTGCTTAAAAATTGTCCAACATAACTGCGTGCACATTTACTGAACATAGTTTGGAGACAGTTGTCTGTTACTATACACAAACAACACTACAACCTTTTTGGGAACAATACAAAAGTATATGATTATATAATGGTTTTCACGACCGCTCTGAGGTCAGAGTGCCATTTCTCTTCAAGTCACAGACGGAAGAAAAATGGTGGTGTGCTCGTGTGTCTGCTTCTTTTGTGTAGGTTTCGTAGCCATGTGTGCACTCGAGCTGTGCCAAATTCAAGTGAAACATAAAAAAAACGAACTGAGCTCACAATAAACTAAAAATAAACACAAGCAGATTATTGACTGTTTTTCGTGCCTTTTTGTAATGCAAACAGCTGGAACAAACAGCTTGTAATCTGTTTTAAAATCTGTCTCTCATCTCTCAGGCTTCATCTCAGCCTGACAACACAAATAAGTGCTTATAAATGTTTGCTGTGTGTGTTCTCACTGCAATGGTGCTTGTTAACGTTGATTAATTGATTGCATTTCAATACAGTTTTGATTATGTGTCCATTTGCAATCAAATTGCCCTACTACGTAATATTACAAATTGTGCCATTGTAGAAGCTGATAAAGGTAGAGGTTTATGTGGAGAATGTCCTCAGCTGCCTCAGATGTGCTGTGGTGGTGCTGCTGTGCATTAGCAGTAACAGATATGGTGTTGGGTCACCTCAGGTTGTTGGAAAACACCCAAGAAACTGAAACGTATGAGATTCAGAATGTCTTTAATCTCTAGCCTGCACTGGCTGCTGCTCCGAGAGAACATTGAAGTGATTGTGAGGTTCGGTTGGCTGACCAGAGTAAAATGGGAATAAAACAAAGAGACAGAAAGGGACATTTGGGAACTTTTTAAAAAATGTTAAACACTACATCAAGTCTAAAATGCCAGACAGAGTAAAAAAAGACCAGTGACTCTGTGCTGTTTTGTAAAGGGGGAGTGGTGAGCCTGTCCTAGGTGACTAATTTATTACACAGTAATGGTGACAGATAAAGTTAATAGAGTCAGTGTAAGACCGTAAGATGACCAAACTACCTGACATTATTTTTTTTACCCAGAGCATTTCTTTCTATTTGGGGGACAAATGACTATTTGTTAACAGTGTGCCTGCACTGTGACTTTCACACTGTTGGTCACTTGTAATATAAAGCCCAGTTCAAACCAAAGATTTGCAACGAGACAAAACCGTTTTAGAACGTCGCAGGGAAAAGTTGCAGCGGTGTGAACTGGCCCGTCTCAGCTCGACTCAAGCCGACGACTCAGCTTGTCAAATCACCAGCGGCTGGTTTTAGAACGTAAGGCACATCACCTGTTTCAACAGCCAATCAGCTTGTAGTGAAGTCAGCCGGTCATCTCGACCCTCTCGTTTTTTTATGTTTTTGCCGTTTCATCAATACTAGAAATGCAACTGTAGCAAGTAACTCACTATCACTCATTCATGTTTTAACACGTTTCAAATTATATCCAGCTACAGAAAAAGCCTGAAAAGCCGGCACTTAGAACGGAAGTACAGAGAGTCGTTGCTATGGAAACAATACACCGTCTCGTCTAGTTGCATTGGTGTAAACTGGCAGGTTTCAGAACGTTGCAGACCGGCGCATTGCAAGTAGTTGCAAGTTTCAACTTGTCTCGTTGCGAATCTTTGGTCTGAACTGGGCAGAGGTTGAAATTCAAGACTTGATTGCACTTCTGTTGCAGCATACAAACTGTTTATCATGTGTAACATGACTGGTAGCAGTGAGATAAAGCCAAGCGTGGCAGATCAAGTAAGTAGGAAGAGTGCAGTTTGAGGTTGAGATGATGTTTCAGCTTCATTCAGCACAGATGAGGGTCCCTGCCACACCTCAGAGGCTTGACCTCGCAGTTAAAGCTACAATACATCAGCTCATTGTAGGAGACAGGAGGTACGGTCCAAGGTGGTGTTTAGTATGGACATCATTATACTCTTTCTGCCGCTGCCTCCAGGCTCAGCCCTTTGATAGAATGTGAAATTACATATTGCTGCCTTTTCAATTACATATTAAACAGTTCTGGTCTTGAACCTGCCAGTGAGCAGAGGATACTTTGTGTAATCATTTCTGTTCTCTGCCCAACCTGAGGAAGTCACAACTTTTAACAAGATATCTACAACCTAATTATCTCGCTCTGATCCATTAAACATTATATACACCTCCACCACCTCCATCTGTTACGTTACCCCTCTCTGACCTTTGACCTATGAACCTGTGCATGTGACAGTGTCTGCCTGGTCCACCCTCGCCGCCTTGCTCAGTCCCCCCCGCCACGCCTCTGTGTTCCCTCCCCTCCCTGCAGGTCGGCGACCAGATCTTGGAGGTGAATGGCCGCAGCTTCCTGAGCATCCCGCACGATGAAGCCGTCAGGGTCCTGAAGTCGTCGCGGCACCTGATGATGACGGTGAAAGACGTGGGCCGCCTGCCGCACGCCAGGACAGTGGTGGGTGAGACCAAGTGGATCGCCAGCTCGCAGATCGCAGAGAGCTCCGCCAACAGCAGCATGGCAGGGTGAGTTTTGAAAAATCTGGTCCAAGCCCTCTTATAAATACCCAAACAGAGTACTGTTACTCTGATTTGTAGATGCTAATACTACATTTTCTGTGAAATAAGTAAATCTAGATTTCTTGATAATGACAGAATTTACAGTTTATTAATAACTAAGATATCACAACAAAGTATAATTACATTCTGAGAAATCAAAATATCGAATTACATTTCTTTTAGTTATTAATTATTATTAGTTATTATCAACCAGCAAATAGCCTTTACTACCCACAGATATAATATAAATTTAAAAACAGTTACACACACAGCACATGAAAGCACATGCAACAAAATGAATGAAAAGTAATGAACAAAAAGACAACACACAGTGGCAGTGAAAATGAAAATGGATTTTGTTTTTCAAAATACTGTCACGTAGGGGGTAAAAAGAAAAATTCATTAATAAAAATAAACCTAACCCAAATCAAGTCAGAGGAAATTAAAAAGAATAGTTCAACTTCTTAGGAAAGAACGCATATTTGCTTTCTTGCCAAGAGTTAGATGAGCAGATTGATTCCACTCTCATGGCTGTACTGTAAATAGGACGCTGGAGCCAGGAGATGGTTAGCTTAGCTTAGCATACAGACTGAAAGCAGGGGGAAACAGGTAGCCTGGCTCTGTCCAACAGTAACAAAATCTGCCTACCAACACCTCTAAAGCTCACTACTTAACACGTTATTAACTAACTTTTTTTAGTTTAATTCATACAAAAACCAAAGTGTAAAAACAACACGTTGTGCTTTTACGAGGAGTTATGCGCTGGACTATTTCTTCTTTCTTCCTGGAATCTCCACTGGTTGCCTGGCAACCCCACGGCAACGACAAGATTTCAGTCTTTGTGCTGAGCTTAGCTAACCGTCTCATGGCTGTAGCTTCTATTAAGCGTACAGACATGAGAGCAATATTGATCTTCAACTCTCTGCAAAAAAAAGTGAAGCCTAGTTCCTATGTCGAAGTATTCCTTTAAGTCAGGTCTAGTCGGGCACAGTTCAGTTTGGGCTGAGAATCAGAGCTAAAGTAGAGAAGTAGAAAGTTAAGAGTAGCAGAGTGTTACCTTTGTGATACCATATGCTTCTGTAAAGGTTCCTGATTGAATAAAAGATGTGTTAAGAGGTTATTCAATTTTCTCAAGTTAGACTGATGTATCTGTGATACTGGATATTGACCAGGCATGAGATGGAATGATAAAATGACCAACCACATATACTGGTAGACAGGTTTTTAACCTTTAACCTTTTTTTTTTTTACATTTTAAATTATTCATTTAACTGTTGGGCTTTTTAGTGAGCTTTTCAACATTGATCATTTTCATTAGATCATTAACTCTGATTATTTACTAAGTGCCTTGTTGCAGGTAACATAGAGACGTTCAAATGCAATGGGAGTTTCCAACAAGTGAAGTGGATTAGTCACCTTATTAACACAATATAGAGTGTCACATTTTATTTATACAGTGTCTGTGGGTCACAGTAATCTAATTTGACCTGTTTAACCACCAAAATCACCGAACACAGAAGATTTTATCCTTTACGCTTCTTTTTTTTTTAACCAATTAAACTACAGTGAAACTGCGCTAGTTTCAGCGATGAAAACTGGCACAAGAAAGAAGCTTGGGACTTGAGAGCAGTGCAGAAGAAAAAAAGACTTCACAGAGATAATGAAGAGAACAAAACATCCTCTCCTCCTTAGACTAAAGTAGATGTCACAGTCTTTAACTGCCTAATGTTATCAGACGTCTGTCTCTCAGATGGCAGAACTCTTCGAACATTTGCTCCTTTTTGCAGAATAAAAAAAAAAAAAGCAATATACAGCTGTGTTGGAAAAATGCCAGAGCCCCTCTCAAAATGCCACACCTGAGCAACGTATCTGCAGCCCATGACCGGGAATAAATGTGATCCCCAACAACCAAATTAAAGTCTGATGTAAATGCCAGACTAATTTTCTCATCAACTCGATAACACACAGCCCGTCAGCCCGACAACTCAGAACTTGTAATGCCTCTCTCCAAAACAAACAGGGCCATTAAAGGTATTTAACATTTACAACGACAATGAATTTCTGGTCGAATCCCCCCTGAGATGTTCTGTCATGGTTGTTATAGTGTTTCTTGCAGAGGCAACGCAGCTTAACAGTAGAGACAGATGGTTGTTCTCAGTATGAATCCATTTGTTTCACTCTGGTGTCTCTCTGCAAGAACATTAAGACGTAGCTGAAACAACAGCATGTTTTTTTGTTTCATTTGGGACTTAAAATGTCACTCCTATTTACACAATTTTGAGTATTGAGTTTTAATTTCAAAGTTTTAGTAATCTAAAAAGATTAAGATTTGAAATGTTAGCTGCTGTGCTGCCCTAAATAACGTTTTACCAACCAATTTGTGTCTTTACCATGTTGCATACATAAACTTTCATGAATAAATATTCCCCAGATTTATTTCACATTTTGGATAATTTTAAATTAAAATAAAAAATTAAAAAATACACAAGGAGTTGGCCTGTAATAATGTTTTACTACAGAATTAGCTTTCTTCGGCTTGTGTCATTACCATGTTGCATATTTTAAATCAGTGAGATTATAGTGCTGCACACAGTGTTTAGTCATTTATTATCTTTGCACTGCCAATTATCTGGCAGTGCAAAGAGAGCAGCCAGGGAGGAGACATTTGAAAAATCAGTAGGAAGAGAGAATAGGCGGCTGAGTTGGTCTCCAAAGTCAACAGAGCTAATTGAATTTGAATCCCACAACAGGTCTCCATGCTGAGTTTAACGTGCCATTGCAGGTGGGACTGCAGTATTTTTCAGTTTAATTATATTAAATTATATATTTGTCATTATTTCTGGCCCCGAAGGCGGCGCTGTGAGTTGTCGGGTTTACTCATGGATTTAAAGCCTATTACTTTGTGGGCACTTGAGGATGTAAAGACATCTACTCGAGTCATTTCACTCGGGCAGGAATATGGGCCTGAAAAAATGACACATTTCAAAACACTTGCTTTAATTTCTGCAGAGAGAGAGAGAGAGAGATTGTGTTGGTGTGGGTGTTTGTGACATGCATTTTGATGTCTGTGCTTTAAAATGTATTGAGAAGCCCTGACTGGAAGACATGCACACTTCAGGTTTCCTGTGAAAACGGCTTTCCGTGCAGCAGTTTCTCCCACATCTCTAAAGAACATGAAAGCCATGACGAAGATTTAAAAATCTGTGGTACTGTGCGTTTATCAGCCTGTGATAAATGAGAAATATATAAAAGATGAAAAGCTGTCAGTCAAGATATTTCAAATCCTCTTTTCCATTGCTAGCTCCAAAATGTATGTGTGTGTGTGTGTGTGTGTGTGTGTGTGTGTGTGTGTGTGTGTGTGTGTGTGTGTGTGTTTGTTTGAGAGAGAGAGAGGACAATATTTCAGATAGAAAATTGGTGAAATAAGCTGTTCACTATTAACTGTTAAATCACTCTTAAAGTGTCCCCCAGCGATTAATTTGTCCTTTTCACCTGTTTCTCTGCAGCTTCTCGGTGGACAAAGGAGCCTCTGCAGCAGGAAAGGTGAGATTCACAAGAAGGTCACTTCTCCTTTGTGTGTGTATGTGTGCACATGAAATACAGGACTACCTGTGTGTTTGTGTGTTGCGTGTTTCTCTTGGGACATGATTATCTATCTGTCTGTCGGGCCTTCTGTTACCTCCACCACTGGCCTGGAAAGTGGTATAGAAGAGTGACAATGATTAGGAATGAAGACGCTGTACATGTCAAGCCTCACCTTTCACCTGTCTGACACACATTTTATGTCTTGGCTCATGGATTGATACAAAATCAAAAAACATGAGCTTCTTTTTTCTTCCTTTTATTAATGTGTAATCTTAAATTCCAATCAATCAATCAAAACACTAATAAAGTAATAACAATGACAACAATTTGACCTTAACTGATCATTGACTGATTAATGATAACTGACTATTTACATACAGTTACATTTCTTCTTACTTACTTCTTACTTTTTTCATATAGTATGGAAACAAGTGGACAGGAAAGCAAAAAACACACGGGACAAAGAAATAGTTGCAGCGCTGAAATGATTAGTCTGTTAATTGGTTAGAGGATTGACAGAAAAAAATGTATATTTGATTAATGTTTTAAGTAATTTATCCAGAGAAAAGGTCAGGCATGCTGGTTCCAGTTTTTCAAATGTAAGGATAGGCTGCTTTTCTCTGTTTTAAATTGTAAATTCAGAATTTTGGGGTTTTGGATTGTGTGAAGAAGACTTCACTTTGGACTCAGAGATCCAGTGACGGGCAGTTTTCACAATTTAAAATGTTTATTTTATTGCCAAGTGGGTTTTGCATGCAAGGAATTTCCCTGGGTATATTGGTGCATAACAAACATAGTAAGTAGAAAATATAAAGAAAGATAAAGCATGTACTGCAAGTCAAGAAGCATAAATATAAAATAAAAAAATATTATAGAAGATATGTACTATATGATTTATTTAAATGAAAGCTGTGCAGGGATGTGCAAAAGTTCACAGTATGAAGTATACAGAATATTTGCAATGTGCAAGATAGTAAACCAAAAGATGTCCCAAATGGTGTGGGGGGTATAGACTCAGTGTCAGTATGGGTCCCGGGCCTCTTGTTGATGAGGCCAGCTGCAGATGGGAAGAAACTGTTCTTGTGCCGTGAGGTTTTAGTCCTGATGGACTGCAGCCTCCTGCTGAGTGGGAGTGTCCTTATATATTTATAAACTAAGCGCATAATCAAAACATAAATGAAAAATTAATTAATATGAAAATAATCAGCATTGTAATCCTACTTCAGTTATAAATGCAGGTGTGCTGCAGAGCTGGTGCCGTGGCCTTCTGACAGGACTGTCAGCTTTGGGTGATTGCTCTGGCCAGCAGCAGAGGGAGCACTACTGCAGTCGTTTGAATTTTGGGAGGTAGTTTGGGGTACTGCAGGTTTTCGGCACTGGGGCTGAGAGCAGCCCTTAATGTTCAGAAATGGGCTAAACAGACCACTTTGGGTTTCTACATATAGATTGTCTCCATAGGATCTTATGTTTTAGTCTTTAGTGATCAACCCTCAAGCATTAAAATCTAAAATCTAAATCAGGTACTTTAAGGCTCACCATATCTACACACTACACTATCTTGACATCGTTAATGCCCCCAAGGCTATCAAAAACACCCCATCAGCAAAAACAGGCCTTGTGTTATTACCCTATACCATGAAGCTGTCCTTAACTCACCCACCGTACACTGTTGACTTTGACTGTGACTTTGCAAAGAAAGAGAGAGTGTTGGAATGGAGAAATAAGAGGAGGCAAGTTGGAAGAGACAGCAGCTGACGGCAGGGAAAGAAAGGGGGCGAGAGAGATGGGTGGAAGGTGAGAAGGAGAGCTCACTTTTCATTATGGAAGCTCTGATGGACAGTCTTCACCTGACAGAGGGGGGAGGCGATGTACTGTAGCAACGCTGTAAGAGAGAGAGAGAGAGAGAGAGAGAGAGAGAGAGAGAGACAATGGATGTGGGAAGTATTTTGAGAGGAAGAAGAACACATTTCCTCCAGACTTGGGTCCAAAGAGGGTTTAAAAGTAATTTATAGCCTTTGTTTTGACCTGTTGCCTTACAACACACCACCGGTGTGCACAGCAGTGTCTGTGATTACCTTCCCTTTTTGTCAAAGGCGCCCTTTTCAGACAGAAAAACAAAAATGGAATTGTTTAAGGGGCACTGTTAACTGATCAGGAGCTCTGAGATAAAAGGGTCTAAACAATCTCCAGGGCATTTAATAGATACTGCAGTATTTCCACTCCATTACATGCAGGCTGCCAAATCCTTTTACTCACCAAACCAACAAGTCTTCATACACCTGTGCCTCTCAACTCTATGGTTAAAGTCTGGGTAAGTTTAGGCTAAGTTAAGAACTGCTTGGTCAGGGGTTAGGAAAATATCGTCTTTGTGGATAAAAGAATCCAATACTGACTGTTGGTAGGGGGACAGGACACAAACTGCAGTCTCTGGTGGCGTAGTCACGGGTAAAGCTTACTAGGAGCTCAAGTTCTTTCTGTTATTCTCCTTTAGTTTCTCTCTCTTTTTCCTCCTGTCTCTGTAGATGGTACAGCTTCAGGATAAGCATGAATGTTTTGCTCAAGTTAGTGATCATCATGAGCATTTTCAGATTGTGCTGACACATCTTCAATTCAGCTCATGCTGCATTCGCATCAGGTCACATCCAATTGTTTCTTTGTATATAACCATGCCACTACTGAAACAGAAAATGTTGCAGCGGCATAACAACATCATGCTTCTTCTGTCTTTGTGAATGAAAAAGGACGGTCATTATTTGCACAACCGCAAGAAGAAAACATAAGTATAGGTCATTTAAAAGCATTTCAACCAATAACCAATGCTGTCATTCTTTCGGTCTCCACCAATCACTCTATTAGCATTTAAATTACACCCACACTATGACACTACATTAGTGGTGTCAGTCAAAGCATTGCAGCTACAACAGCATATGATTAATCTGATCTGTGGATTCATGCCTGTAATACCAGCAGCATTACAGACTTTGTGTGGTGGTCGTGACTGAAAGAGCATTTCTGCTCTTCAGCTTCCACTAGTCTGTCAGCCTGGCACATTTATGACCACTTGGTTGCTTTCATCCTCTCCAAGAATTTACAGGACACTTGCCTTCCTATCTAGTCTCTTATCCAGTGTGTGCAGAGAAATAACTCTTTCTGATGAAAAAGTGCCAGAACTGTGAGAGGTGCCACACTGCTACTGTTGAGGTGGGACTGTGGACTGGACTAGATGACACTGTTAAAAACACTAAATACACTAAAGACGTCATCATTATGGGGTCAGAAATACTGGTTTACTTTATTTTCTCCTTGAAAAGTTGTCCTTGTACAAAACTCAGCAATTTTTTTAAAACTCCCCTTCTTGAGAGCATCATGTGTGGGTACTATTTTTGTGGAAATGCTTTTAAGATTGCTTGTTTGGTATTTCAGATTTATTCTACAGTTCACTGTGAAATCAAGGTGACGTGACAGAGGTCCCAAGTTCAAGCCGAGCCTTTGATGTTGCAGTTATATGACTGGTGTCTTTGCAAATGTACCTGGCAGAACACCTCAAGACTGTGCTTTTACAAGTTTCACATTTGCTCTTTCAGAGTCTGTGCATCACTGCCAAACACAAATACAATGAGAGCTAGGAAGAAGAGAGGAAAAATCTGTGTAAAGATTTTTCTCAACATTCCCATAGTTGCAAACTACCTCATCCGTCCTTCCATTAGTCTAATGTGAAAAAAATATATACATATACATGCTGATGCGGTTTGATCCTTCCTGATCCATAACCTTTGTAAGACACTGTGCAATCCACTCAGGTTTAAAAGCAAACCCTCACATAAAGGTCATCAGGTGTCAGACATTACACTGACAGTTCATTTAGAAATCCCTGAATGAGGGGAGAGCAGAGAACAAGCTAATTCTGAGATTCAAAGGAAATCATTATCCTCAGCTTCAAGCTTCATGTTTGATAGATTTTCTCCTCTTTTCCATTGTAGTTGTACAAAGAAACATCATGACAATACAAATGGTTACCTAATTAATTTCACTCCACTATCTAGCCCTTATTTTTCTTATTTACAGCAGGGCAGGGCAGTAGGTTTCGATAATAAAACAGAGAGTTGTTCAGCCTGTATTGCCAAGGCAATTCATGTCAACAATACATGCTGTGCCCCTGGACTTCACAAATAGCAGCAATTCAGCATTTTTTCTTTTAAAGAGATATGTATATTCCAGCCAGAAAGATTATAATGCCCTGAAGCAGGTCTTTAAAATTTGGTTTGAGGACCATTTTGTCTGCTATATGTAGGGACTAATCAGCACAAGATCCAGTAGTAGAGACTGCGTAGTCTTGGGTTTATTTCTGCAGTGAATTCTTTCATTGTCTACTAGTGACTGAAACAGCTGGGATTAAAGTATCTCTTTTTCTTATACATTAACAAGAGTCCACAGCCATGCTTGCTACTCTGTGAGCTAAATGTTAATGTAAGCATGCTAACATGCTCACGATGACAATGCTAATATGCTGATGCTAAGCAGGTTTAGTATGTTCACCATCTTAGTTTGGAGTGTTAGCAACTAAGATGGTGCTAATTAGCACCAAAAAATAAAGTATGGCTGAGGCTGATGGGAATGTCATTAGTCCTGCAGGTATCTGGACATAAACCAAAGTATTGGACAAATTAAAGTTTTGACCTGATGTTTGCGTTAGATGAAATATTAAGGCATCACTAAAAGGATTAGGATTTATCCTGAGGGGAACATAAATCTATGAACCAAATTGAATGGAAATCCATCCAATAGTTGTTGAGACATTTCACTCCAAATCACAAATGTCAACCTCATGGTGGCACTAGATGAAAAGTCAGGGGATCACCAAAGTCAGTAGGATTCATCCGGCATCATGGATATCTGCACCAAATGGCAATCAATCTAGTAGTTGTTGGGATATTTCAGTACCGGACCAAAATGTTGGACTGACCGACAGACCGACCAACACTGCCATCCATAGAGCCATGACGCTAGCATGCTAAAAATCCACTGAGAACCTCAAGGACTCCTTAAGACTCATCGTGGTAACTCTGGTTAAGGTATGGTTGGACCTGCAATCATTTTTGGGGCCACTGTTTGGTGAATATGTGTTAGGTGAAAGAAGTCGCTCATAGTGACGAACCCACAGACAATTATCACCCGACTCTGCAGTCCCACTTAGCTCTTAGCATCTTTTTACTCATTGTTTTGGTTTTCTGGACCGCAACTTCGCTGTTTGGTTCTCTCTCACCGCTCTCATCAGTGAAATTTTATTATGAGAGTCAAAATGTACAAGCTCAGAATGAGCCAAGACAACTGAAGTGCTTGTAGGTGGACTGGCTGCTGCTCTGTGCTTGTGTTTGAATGTGTATGTATGATAGTGTGTGTGTGTGTGTGTGTGTGTGTGTGTGTGTGTGTGTGTGTGTGTGTGTGAGAGAGAGACACACACAGAAACAGAGGGCGAGAGAGGGCATTAAGAGGGAAAGATATGTAGCAGCAGGCCTTTAGGGCTAGGCAGCAGGGAGGGGGTGATAATTCACAGCCTTGCTGCTCCTTCATGTGAGCCAGAGAGCCTCTATTAGAGTCCACCCCCACTGCTAACCTCACACTGTGTCAACACGTACTCAGCATTAATATTAATCTCTCTTAGAATGATCTACAGGTGATTGTGCTGCTTCAACAAGCTAAGAGGTTTGTGTTCAGCCTTTTCTGCATCCTCTTGTCATCTCTGTCTCGGCTAGATTCAGCGCATCCCAGCGGTCACATCGCCTGTCCTTCCAAACACCCCCCTCCTCTCTGCCTCCATCCTGTAATTGCAGCCCAAAGGCCAAGCCAGACCGATAAGCTAATTAGTTAAGGATAGGTCACAAAGCAATTCTCAATCATTAATTCTGCCCTGACCCAATTTGGGCCCTGCTCTAGAGCAAATGAATGTTGTTTGAGAGACAACAAAATGTATTACAGCAAATGACGAGGGTAAATATTGCTTTTGTCAGTCAAACCTAATTTGCTTCGTGGAGCCTGTGGTCGCTTAAATTGAAAGGTACACCAGGATTTTGGTAGGTTGAGATGCCCAACGGTCAGTCTACTGATCATAGATGTACTGACAATGAAAACAATAAAAGAGAAATAACAACATAAATCTTAGATTTTGTTAGCATGAGTGCACATACAGTAATCATACACAACCAAACTGAAAAGCTTGAAAAGGTCTTGCTGAAACCTGAAGACACTCAAAGACAAACTGTTCAAAGATAAACTCAAAACTAAAAGTTAGCGAGCTGAACCTTAAGATGTCCTGTTTTTATCAATAAGATATATCCCGCAACTTTAAAAAAAATATTCTTCACAAAGCTATCTTCAAAACAAGACAAATGTAATTCCGTCATTCTTCTGTTTTGCAGTAGCGAGGTACTTTTGGACACTCCAAATAAAATCCACCTGCTAGCATGCACAATTCATGATTGATTCATTGTGTTTTCCAGAGGTTTTACAAAACAGCATGAGCAACAAACAATAAAAATGGAGTTGGATTCCCACCGATTGAAAAGAAAAGCAAGGTTGAGCCTGAATGAAAGGAATAGACATTTTGTGAATGATGGCTGAATGAAATCCACTAGCCTGAATGGAATAATAAACACACTCCAATAAGGTGTAAATTGTGTCACACAAATCCAAATCCAGCTCACAAAATTAGCCTTCACTGCACAATAAGACTGCAAAGACTTTCATTCAGGTTTGAAAATAAACATACAGAGCAGACTGTGTCCAAATGTGTGAGTCAGGATCAAATAAAGGCAGCTTAATCAGAGGTGGTACAGGGTTACACTTGTAATGATTATACTTCACTCCCAGGCCTTCATAGTGTTTTTTTTGTGTTGTTTGTTATTTGTTTTGCTAGCTATCCATACAATAAAAAAGCTACCTATGAAGTGTGTTCTCTTTGTGCAAGAAAGAAACGGTTCACTTGCCTATTTCACCCAAAGCAGCTCCTGGGAGGGTTTTTGTCCATCTAACGAGGCAGCATTCTTTCTGTTGTGACATCCTGTCACTCGACTCATTTTTTCTTATTCATCACTTGCAAATGAAGATCATCAAACCAGACAGGGAAGCCCATCTGGGATCAACCTCCATAACAACCTGCTCTATTTCATACACAGTTGAGTTTCTCTTTAGTTTTTTTTCTGGTTTTCCATTTTCTCTTACAAATAATTGAATGACAATCTGACTTATGAGCATATCAGGATTTACCATTGTAATTTCATTTACCATTAATGGGTAACTATGGTCAGACTACAAAGGCTTTTTGAGATTTATAAGGCTTAGATTTTGTGAAGGTGAGCAATAGGACAGTTTTAAATCAGGATATTTTGAGCCTACATTGTTATCTTCATATGTAGGCAGATTGTTGGCACAGTGATCATCAGTGTGTACAGCCGTATACTACGTAGCACAGGTGCATTCAGGGATTTATTTGTGTAGATTCTCCACATTGTACAGATATGCAAAAACTACTCAAAATCAGTCGATGGTAGTTCTCTTTTATTGGCATTCAGTTTGTAATGAGACATAGCCCGTTCTCATTCCCAGGGGGTCAAATAGCGACGTTTTGTCACACCCCTCGGCGTCTCAAGGTACCCTTGAGGGTCTGTATGAGACGCACCTGGCTTTCAACCAAGTAGTTTTGTTGTCTAAACCTAAAGGGCACCGGGCTTTCAACATAACCCATCTGTGTCGGGTTATGTAGTATAAAGAGCGACAAAATCCACATAGGGAGGTGGTCGTGGTGGTATTTGACGCTAAAGGGTACCTTGTGCGTCTGTATGAGACGCCGAGGGGCGTGAGAAAGCGTCGGTATTTGCCGAACTGGGATGAGAACTTGTTGTAAGATGAGGGTGTTCATTGTGAAGCAAGTTAATTTTACTATGAAACATGGTCTGTGTAGAGGCATGATACTAAAAATATAGGAAATAGGATCATTTTAAGTCTTCTGACAACAGAATCAACACCAGCAAGATTTTACAACACTTACAGTATGTCAGAATATAGCATGGAAAGCGGACCATTAGTCCATGTGAAGAGAAACTCTTTTTAGGGTTTGGGCAGTTCAGTTTTGCTAAAAAGTTTACAGCAAGCCAAGGAAAGACACAGATAACAAAGACAAAGTTGTTGCAAATGAGATTGTTGAGCTTTTTAATATGCAAGATACTAACCAGGTTTACTGTTTATCTCACTCTCTTGAAGTGGAAAAACAAACCTGCGACACCGTAACCATGACATGCTATATGTTTGGGCAGCTTATCTGTTTAGAGACTGGTGAGGGAATTGATGTGGTTTAAGAAAGCAAGATATCTGGCGGCCTGTTTGATGTATTTCTTCACATAATATCAAGATTATAGATATCCAGATTTCAACTCTGCCAACCATATGCTGGTACTGCTGCAGTGATGCTTGTAAGAGTGTGATTTCAAAACCAACAGATCCTGCCCGTCTACCAGTTGCCCCTCTTCTTCACTGATACTCATTGATGCGTCCAAGATGACTGCAGCAACAACCTAAAGCCTGCAGCTGAAATATGTCTGCACACAGCTCATCACGCACTGATCCAAAGAGCAGAAAAAACACCAACTGTTCAGAGCTTCAATAGAGCTCAGGAGTAATATAAATACTTTGACAGGGAGTCTGATGAGGATTTATGGAGCCTGTAAAAGTAAAGTGTCTCTTAAGAGATGTTGGTTCACTTAGGCGCCATCTTGGTGTTGTAGCAGGTTTGTGACTAACAAGACAAACTTGTTGTATTTCTCAGAGGAAGTTGTCTGAATCTGCAGTACTGACGTACATGGTATCATTTCATATTTTGGAAAACTAGTAGATTGTTTCTACGCGGCTGTCTCATATTTTTTCTCAGTGAGATTACTTTCATTACAACTTTATGGCAGGTCCCGTATGTGTCCTTGACATGGTATCAAGTCATGTTATGCAGTCAGTCCAGTTTTTAGCCATGCTAGCAGCGTGGCTCTAGGGATGGCAATGTCTGTCATCACTTTGGTCCAGACTGAAATACCTCAACAACTATTGGATGTATTGCAGCGAAATTTGTATGAAATTCAGGTTCTATGGAACCATCCAGTCCAAGGCTACAATGCAGGCTACTTTCTTAAAGGTACTATATGTAACATTTTACATGCATTAATCACTTTATATTTCTTATGTGTGAACGGATTGTAACGTAACGTAAAAATGAGACCTTCCCTGACTTTCTCGGTTGCCTGTAACAGCCTGTGGACTGATTTCTATGTAAAGGACTCGGGACGAATTTTCTGTGAAAATCCAAAGGATGTAACGTGCCTTGCCTCTCTTCAGCTCCAGTTCAGCTCAGCTCCCCTACAGCCTCCATAAAACCAAAAGAAGAAGAAGAAGAAGCTCCCCTACAGCGTGCAACACTAGCTAACATTAGCTTAGAAATGGAGTCCGTTAACGTCAACAAACGACCGGTGTAGGTACCAGATATGGTAAAAGGTTAGCCAGCTAGCTGTAATTTAGCTACACTGTATGGACTGGCGTTGGTTGCTGCATAACGTTAGCTGATAAAATAATTTGTAAACGGCAAGCTAGTTGGTATCATGGAGCTAATGGTCCAAATAAAATATAGGAAAATTACAGATAGTAACATTATTCTATGATTGTAAATCACGTTCAGTCTTGTGTATGTCACGTCCAATTGCTGTTTTGGACGATGCCCAACCTCGAAGCATGAGCAACAGGATGCTGACTGCAGTTCACTTAACGGCCACCAGGTGTCATTAATAACAAGGACTTTCTGAAAACTCCGTATGGTACCTTTAATGAAGACTTATTCAATTATCAAGCATATCTTACCTAACTTGTTCTGCTTTAACTAACTGTAAGGTGCTTGAAATTAGCAGTCCGCAGCTGTATTTAAAACAAAATTAAATAGGACATAGTTTTTGAAATTTTTTATTTAAATCATTCATCTCATTCACCATAAATTGTATAATATGTTTTCTGATGCAGATGTGGCCGCTCTCTGAGCAAAATAAGACACACACACATTTAAAGCACAGAGGGCTGAGAGAATCTGTTGCAGTGATAAGCAACCACTACCTCTCACCTTGATGAAGTTGATTAGCAGTCCTTAACTGCGATAAGAGTAGGGTCGATTTCACTTCTTGGCGAGACTCGAGCAGTGGACAAGATCTGACTCCATGGCTTGAACACACTTCTTTTATGGTTACTATTATCAACGATGGATTTTTATTTCTCCATCTGATGGAGGAGCATTATAGCTTGTAATGAAAAGTCAGAACACCGTCGCCCCGGGGAATATAGGTATCTGTCAGCTTCATTGTGGAGAGTGCCAATGAAGTAGTAAATATGTCTGTTGTCATAACTTCCTGGGTTTGCAAAGACCCTCATAAAGTTTACATATTGACCTTAAAGTTCTGTCAGCTGGGAATCAGTGATGGAATTGAGAAGCTAATTTATTGGGTGTTTATAAGACTGTAATATTACAACATGACAGAGACTCACTTGTTCTCTCTGTAGGACTTTTTTATACCAAGATCTGCCTTGAGAGGTCAGACACAGTTTGTGCCACCTCCATGTGCAATCGATTTTTATAGCGTTGGCATGGCAATTTTTCCTCTCCTTTCTTTTTCAGTGATTTTCCTCAACCTGTTTTTATTTTCAGAAAAAGAGGCTTAATCTCCCTGCGAGAACAATAATGCACTAATTTTGTTTACAACCACAGAGAGTGCAGGGGAGTGAGAAATCAAGGAAATCTTCACTTTAGCAAGAATCTAGTTTTATTGACTGTCATTATGGTAAAGGAGCTGGAAAACACAAACTCTAAGCTGTTTTTTCTTGGTTTACTCAGTGATTAAAAGTTAGAAAAGTGAAGTTAATCCCTGTCTGACAGCTCACCAGTTCAGTCATGTATGGTTTGCTTCATTAAACTGTGACTCATTTCTTATAACTTCCCATAACCAAGGGTAGAACTCAAGACAACCCTATCAAGACAACATGATGTTAATGTCAAACCTGGCTTTTGGTAAATCTAATTATATTTGACCAAATAACAGATTTCTTCTAACAAAATAATCTTAAAACAAGGTTCACGCACTGGCTTTTACCTGAACTTTCAAACACATCTTGGACTTGGCTTAGTTGTCATCATGTGACCTGAGTATGGAACTTTGGTCACTTGATAACAGGTGGTCGTATATGAGGGGAGGGCGGGATCTCTGTTCAAAGATGGTCTCTGGCATCACATGTGAATGGTCTTCTTGATCTTTCTCTTTTTTTTTTTTTAAACACTAACAGAGTGAGTGTTGGCCATTGTCATCATCATCTTTTTTAAATTATTTCAGTTGTCATGGACACTGAGCCATCTCCATGACAACTGAGCAAACTTCAATGTGGTTGAAAGCTCTGGAATAAAGCTACTAAGTGACCTTTGGGTTAATATTATTTTTTTTAGAACTACTATTTCAAAAGTCAAGAATGAACTCACATGGCTGAGCTTGGAGTTTTAAAATCTCAAGAATAGACAATATCGCTGTATTCTGCTGAACAATATCATTGAACCTGGCTTTCCAGCAGAGATAACGTTACACAACGCTCTCTTTCATACACATGCTGTCTCTCCCCCTTCCTACTATATGTCACAGACGTAGGGAGGAGGAGAGACTGTCTTTCTGTGCAGTTCTGGTCCCATGACCTTTCCGGTCCACCTTCGGGCTTCCTTCCCCCTGAAGCTGTCCCTCAGCTATGCAGGTGAACCTACTTCACCATAGCTTATGCTAACGTTCAAAAGTCCTCTGTCCTCCTCCTGCAGTTAGTTGATTTGGACGTCCAGGTTCACGCAAATACCAAACACATTTGAAATGACATGGCTGTCAATGAGAACAACACTAGCTCCATTAACCAAGCCTCACTGTTTTTGTGTTTACCTACAGTTTAATACTGCTGCATTAATTTAGAACTGCAATTAAACACCTACGTCATAGGTGTCTGGTTATACTGTCTGGTTACTAAAAGTTAATCAACACCTTCCAGCCAATCAGATTCGAGAATTCTCAGTGGCCATGGTATAAAAACATATAATTCATTTGACATGTCGAAACAACCCTGTCTCCCAGAAATTACTTTTATATACAACAAATTTGCAACAGCAAATACGTTTTGTGGGAAACATAATGCCGCTCAGATTACATTTTTTTTTTTTTTTACATAATGAGAATATGTTGTTAATTAACCAACCCCACCACCTCCCTGCAACTCCGGCATGCTAGATAAATGTAGCGCTTTGTCCACTCAAAAAACCTAATCCAGGCAGTGATTAGGTTTGTCAGCACAACATAAAAAAACGATTTAAGATAAAGGTGATTTCTAGGAGACAGTTTATGAACTACTGTTCAGGCTGTTTTCAGATTTCACTGACCCATTTGATTCTCTGAATTGCTACAGACCTTTTTGTAAAACCACAGAGCAGATCTTTTAAACCCAGCAGAGTCACTCTCCCACTTCATTTATGGAAGATTTTTTTTTTTTTTTTTTAGAAACCTGCTTGAATCCAGCAGGCTTAGTCATCCCTTTTGTTTTTTCGGTTGTCGGTACAAAGAGGTTTCTGACGACCACGTGGGCCTCTTCAACCCAGCAGCTCAGCTGGCCATTTGCTTGTTGTTTTTCAGGAAGCCTTTGCATAAAAGTCATTAGACGAGATACTCTGAGCTATGTTTACAGATAAGTAGGGTGCAGCGGATGTGCAGTCTGCTGTACAGTGCGACCCTGACAGCAGTTAGAGTGCAGGGAAAGAGTGTTTTTTGTGTCCCAGAAGTTAATGCTGAGACTAATGGAGGTGTGATTCAACAAAACACAGAGGAGAATAGTCTCATATCTATTGGAAAAAAAGAAGTTCCAATAGATTTTTGTACTTTATCTCAACTTCTTTCTACTCTTTGTATTGTTACATGGAGTCTGGCTATAGCAGAGATAAGGTGTGTGACATTTCCAGGTCTTAACTTGCCCAGCTTTTGATCCGGCTTTATCTGATATGCTCTTTATCGATTGGATGTCGACGGCGGTCGTTGTTGTTGTTGGTCACTGCGATAAAAGGGCCAATCAGCTTATCTGGCATTTAACAAACCCAGCCAGAGAATGACCTCAGAGATGGACCGGGTCCAACAAACGGACTGGTGTTACCGTATGTCCATTAACTGTAAAAAAAGTGCTCTTACAGTAAAAGCGCCCTCTCTCCGTCCTCGTGCATCGCCTTCTCGAGCAGACCTCATTAGCAGGAGACTGCAGGTGTTCCACTCCAGTTGAGTGACGACCGATTTCATTAGCTCCCTCAAGTGCCAATCTGCCCTCTAATAGGACTGCCAGAGACAGACTGACTGCTCACATGCCTTGCGTGGTCCCATCGTTAAGTAACCGGGACACGGATGCTTTAGAGAAATTTTTGTGGTAAGCATTGAGGTGATTAAGATTCAGGCAGGGTAGCGACAGAGTTCACCTTGGGCATTAAACAGTTTTTGGCTCTGCTCAGACCGGGACACTGGGACAACTACTGCTGATGATACAGATAGATGAGTGCGTGCACGAGCTGAGGATGAGGGGAAGGCAGAAAGTGAAGGAGGAGGAGGGGAAGACGGCGCCGGGCCTGTTTCTTCCTCCTGTTTCCGTCTCGTACGAACGCGGACAGACACGGACCCTGAAGCTGTGACTTTGAAGTGGTGTCTTTGATTTGTTAATTAAAGAATAGCTGCATGCTAGCGAGCAGATAACAGAAAAGAAAAGGAACAGGCAGAGAGAGAAAAAGAGCAGATACGGGAGCTGAGAAGTGATATTGGCAGCTTGTCAGTTTCTGAAGTGCCAAAATGTGTCGTCCTTCTGATTGGCCAGCTGGCACACTGGTGACAGATATGGAAGCTGTAAGAGAAAAAAACAAAAAACCTGCCGCCCACATGTGTGAACGGCACAGTTTCTGCCCTGCTGCAAGCTGTGGTGTGAGCACAACAAAGCTAATGATAATGGATGATGCTAGGACAGCAGGAAGAAGGAAGAAGGATGATAATTTATACATTTGGGATGAAAAGACTGATGGTTAGTTCAGTGTATGTGGGTGTAATTTATGTTCTTGTTCTTTTTCTGTCCACCCTGATCTGTTTCCTGCTTTTGTCTCCTCTCTAACCCTCCTCCTGCTCCTCCGTCACCTCTGGGTCTTTGAGGTTATCTCCCTCTATCTCCCCTCTTTCTTCCCTATCCATCACTTCTTCCTCCTTCTCTTCCTGCATTCTCCTCCTCCTCCTTCATCAACCGCCGTCCTCCTTACAGTTTTCACAACCTTCCCATCACCTCTCCTTCACCCTCCTACTCCACAATCCCTCTTCCTCCTCACTCCTAACCCTATCCCTTTTCTTCGTGTTGTTCTCCTCATTCTTTTCTCATTTTTCACTCCTCCTTTCCACCCTCATCCTCTTCTTCTTCATTCCTTCCTCATCCTTCTCTAAACACATTCTCACCACCTCTCCCCTTTTTCTATAAAATCCTATATTATAGCTGCCACCATTCCTCTCCCTAACCTGTTCTTCACCTCTTTGATTTTCTTCATCATTGTCCTTTTTCTCTCACTCCCTCACCCAGAAAATGTATAAAATATAATATAAAATACAATAAATAAATGTAAAAAATGCATTTTGAACAATGAAAAAAAATTAAAACCTCTTCTCCATCTCTTGTCTTTGTCTCCTCTTTTCCTCCATCTCCACCAGCCTGGGTTTTATAAAGGCGTGGCGGGCTCACAGGTGACCCTGTCCAGCCTGGTGAACCAGTCTCGGGCCATGCTGGAGGAGCAGGCGCGCCACTTGCTGACAGAGGCGGAGCGGCAGACCATGGGCTACTACGTGGAGGAGTACCGGGACGGACACATCGGCGTGGAGCAGCTAGTCGTGGCGCTGTTCGAGCTGCTCAACACGCACGCAAAGGTGAAGGCAGAGGAGGATTGTTTGAGAAGAAGAAGAAAAAGATCAAAAGATAATCAATTTTCTTTACAGTATGCAGGACTCTGTACTCCTGTACTGTACTGTCTGTGTGTGTGTGATTGCTGCGAGATTTGAATTGAAGTTTTCTGAACCCTTGTGAGATTTATGCCCAGGCTTTTTGCCGATGCTTACAGTTTTGTTTTTCCTTCCTCCCTGGCTCTTAAAAGTCTCTTGATTTTCTCACAGTCTGCAGTAGTTCACCTTATAAAAAAACACAATAAATCAAAGGCATTTTATTTCCAATTTCTCAAGTACACTGCTGTATCATACACCCACAGAAAGCTTTTCCAGCTGCCTTGTACTGTTTTGACAGCTACTGTACTAACTTCCTTAAAGGCAGAATGAGTAGGCCTTTCCTAAAAAACAATGTATATACAAAATAGTATATTACAAAGTACAAGTACAAAGATACATTTTGTGGGAAATTTAAACTTTATCTTACCAGCATTGCACATGAATGAGTGAAACTCAGTTTAATGATGATGAATGATGATGATGAAACCAAAGTTAGTACAGTTTAGAAGAATGAATGAGTTGCAGGCCCATTTAAAAAAAGAAAACACCAAAAAAAGATTTTCAGCGGTTCGCACCAAACGTTTGATACTGAGCATTAACTGGTTATGAAGTATAAATGCACACATTTCTCTTCTTTGAAGAACACTTATATGGTCGAGCTGTTGGACTCTTTGTGTGTTGTTTTTAGAGGACAAAAAATACAAATTCAGAATCATCAGAAATCTCAGTAGGGGTAAGTTTTCCTTCATTTTCCTCAAGGGAATGCTCTCGTTTTGCTCCAGTCATCTCACAAATCCAGACAGTATTGAAGTTCAGCCATCTCAGCAGCTGTCAGTTCAATCTTGATCAGAGCTGATTTTAATCTAAACATTTAAACAAAGGCTTAAAAACCTGTTCAGTGTAAAATGAGGCTTAAAGTTTTGGTGCAACAGAACTGTAACAGTGATTCAATCCTGGTTTAAGGTCCAACTTAGTTGGTGCAACCCACCCAAGTCTTGCCTCCCCTCTTGTTTCTCCCCCTCTGTGCCTCCCTCCCCTCAGTTCTCTCTGCTGTCAGAGGTGCGAGGCCTGGTCGCCCCACAGGACCTGGAGCATTTTGACGGGCTGGTGCTGCGGCGTGAAATTCAGGCCTTAAAGGCGCGGCAGGGGACAGCTGGAGCCACTGCGCTCCAGCCAGACTCCCTGTCCATGGTGTCGTACCCAGACACCCTGACCTCGTCTTCAGCCAGCTTCATGACCAACACCACCCTCAGCTCTGCACGGGTAGGCTGGGTTTATTAGTTGGATCTGGCTATTCTTGATTTAATGTGTAGTTCTGAGTTAGTTGAGACGGGAAGTGAAAATGTTAGCTTTCTTTAGCTCTCTCTGCTTAAAATAATTTTCCATGTGTTGCAGTT
The DNA here is from genome assembly GCA_008360985.2 of Macquaria ambigua. Classification (NCBI taxonomy): domain Eukaryota; kingdom Metazoa; phylum Chordata; class Actinopteri; order Centrarchiformes; family Percichthyidae; genus Macquaria; species Macquaria ambigua. Next base: position 1,920,968 of record VMKM01000001.1, on the reverse strand, counting down.
ATTTAAGATTTCATTCCGGTACACATCATTTTGATGGATTGGATTTATTTTGGTCTGCCTCGCTGTCTGTCTGTTTTGATTGTGAATGGTTCCTCCTATGTTTGGTTGTCTGCTCACTCTTCCTTTCTGTTGGCTGTGTGTATGTGTATGTGTGTGTGCATGTGTGTGAGAGAGACAGAGGCAGAGAGGGTATTGTGATATATTTCCATGGATTATAACAGATTCTGCTGTAGAAAATATTCTGCTCTGGTGTGGACTTCGAACAATGACACGTTTCAGTGAGACTGAAAAGTCTTTCGGCTGATATTTGATAGGTTGTGTTTTTATTCCACCTCAATAACCCCCTCACTTCCACCTCACCCCTCTCACCCCCTGTAGGAGAGGCTGCTCTGGCTGATAGATATGATGGAGGTAGGAATCGCTGCTGAGTGATGAATGCTAACCCACACATACAGGATACACACTAAACAAAGAGATGTGAAGTTCCCTGTGGGCAGATGTGTGCCAGACACACGAACATACACTCCGACTCTCACCTTGGTTTGTGGGTTTGCAGTGAATTTGTTTGCAGTGTTTTTCTTCTATCTTAATTTTTTCTTTCTCTACCTTGATTTGGGCAAGGACTGCAGTGCTTTTAAAGAAATTGATGTGTCTCTCCACAGTCCTAATGATGAACACTCCTTATAGTCCACGTTGTGACTGTTTAGGAAGTCTCACACAGATCACGAAAATAACAGCTGGGGTGTTTCATCCCAAAGAGTTTTATTATGAATTTTTGTCCAATATGCTTACATTTAAATACGTTTTACCAAAATGTATTTTAGAAAATGTATGTGCATGCCTTGTTTGTAAAGAACATCAGGTATTGCATATGTTTTGCCCAGAAAATAATTCAACCAGGGGTTCATGGGCATTCCCTACCCCCATTCTCTCTTCAGTTTTATTATTTATTTTACTTTATTTTATCAAACTTTTCTGAGCTCTGCTCATCACAAGAGGAGTGTGTTTACTGTAAACTAGTGTGATCAGTGTCCCCTTGCAGAAGGAAACATTTTGGTGTGTGGAGGCATAACATTTTGGTGACATTTTATTAAAATGATAAAATTGACCCTTTGAAAAAACAGGTTATTTTTCAGTGAAAATCAGTAAAATCATAAAGATTAGTTATGTTTCTGTTAAAATGTTGCACAAGTTTTGAGCATTAAAAAAAAAAAAGTGGGAAGCAACAATTAACTGAGCAGCAGTAACTCTGATACATCAGGGCAATTTTCTATCCTTTTAGTACCTTGATTTTTCTATTTATCTTGTATCTGAGTATATTTAAAAGTATTATATACAATTTATTTAATAGTATTATTCCTTCTTCCTACCTAAGACACATTTGTGTTTTTTCTGTATATAGTGTTTTTGTATCAGCTACTATAGTGATGGAGAGGAAGATGATGTGCATTAAGGCCCCATCTGGACTTTTCTTTCTCTTGTGTTTCCACTCTGTTTTTTTCATGTGCACAAAAGCAGGTGGATAGACACATTACATTTATTTACCAAACATTTTTGTCAGACTTACCCAATCAGCCTAATATACAGTTTTGTAATAACATACTGTAGCCGCTCTTCAGAGGAAACTATTGTCCCAGACATGCCATTCAATGCTTCTTTGCTACAGCAAAGCACATTAATTTGGCTTTAGCCCTTAAAAGAAGCACCCTGTATCTGCTCTGTTTATGTTTCTGAACAGCTTATTTCACCAATTTTCTATCTGAAATATTGTCCTCTCTCTCTCTCAAACACACACACACACACACACACACACACACACACACACAGTCTAAGCTGACAGCGGAGATAAGCTGTTGACTGTCTGCAGATTTTTCCACCAAACAGTCCTTCCCATTCAGATGCCTCGGTGGGTTTTCTCTGCCTTTCTGCTCCCCCACCCCCCCAACATTTACATGTGTGAGAAAGTGTGTGTGTATGAGTGTTGGTCTGTATTCTTCCTGTGTGTCTGTGTGTGTGTGTGTGTGTGTGTGTGTGCTGTTTTGGACCCATGGGTTACTGCTACCACTGCTGTGTTAAGCAGATTAGAGAGCTGGGTGGGTTTGGGAGGATAACAACACCGGATTTCTGAACCACACTCAAAGCCAGGTATATAGTTAACTGCATACCAATGCATGTGCACACACACACATACTGTACACAAACACACACACACACACACACACACACACACACACACACACACACACACACTAGGAGATAGACACACAAAGATACAGTTGCAGCTAGAATACTCACTCGCAGGCCAAACACAATGTTGCTGTTGGATGATTCTGCAAAACCTCAGATTACATTCAATGACAATGTTTTTTAAGATTTAAGATAGGCAACTACCAACATTAATTATGCCAGACAGGTGAATGGTGAATCAGAACAAGTTCATGCAAATTACAGGTAGAATACCATGCCGTATGCCATACCATACTGTTTACTCCACAAGTGTTGTGACAATTTTCCAGTATTGTAAAATTCTGTCTCATTGTATTACAAACCACTCTGCAGTGTTTTGGCATCTTATAAGACAGTATTACTCAAACTCTCCAACACCAATGCAGCACACATTGTGTTTTTTAAAGCTGCAGTAGGCAATATTATTTCATTATAATTTTGGTTGAAATAACTAATTTTGACCATTGCATGTAACTAACAATATTTAATTGGAAACATTTTTTTTTAAATGTGTGTCTGTGAGCGCCCGTCCCTTTGTATTTGTTTTTTTAAAAACTGGACCCGGTCTGAATCCAACAACCAATCAGGGTTAGCTAGCACGTAACTAGCCAATCACAGCGACTCTGTACAAACTGTTGCAAACACAAATTGACGTGAGGCGATCAGCTAGAGAGAAGAGGTATCACTCTGTTGGAGTTGTTGGAACTACAGAAACACGGTTGTACAGTGGTGTTACAAAGTGGAGCTTCTTCCCTCACAAAGGACCAGTTTCTAACCTCGGAGTCAGACATAACTAGCCGAATAGAACAGACGTTAGTTTGCTAGTTAGTTACGACGGTTGACAACCTTGACGTTCCGCTTCAAGCCCAGCAAAATGTGTGTGCATGTGGTGGGAGGGGCTTAGCGGAGTGAGAGTGGTGAAAGTTTTTGCTTTTGTTCAAATGGCCTACTTCAGCTTTAGCACAGTCCTATTGTAGGTCTGATCGCGGCCTTGCCCAGACTGAACACTGCAAGGCCGCCAGGTGCCACGAAACACCTCCCACAATCAGCCATCTGTGGGCAGATCAATAGTGTTTGTAATGACAATTGCTTCCACTGTTGTTGCAGTTTAACATCTGTGATCCTGTCACGGTCCGCTTGAGTCATTTGCTGCTTCTCATAGAAAATGAATCAGAGCTGCAAGGTCAGCCTAGCTCGACCCGTTCAGTCTAGGTTGCACCACATTTTTCTTTAAAGATGGTCACTGTGTCAGTTTAGGTGATCATGGCGCCTTAAATTCCTGCTGTGGCTTAGCTGAGAGACACATAGAACCAGTTATAGTTTGCAGTCTGTCAACAGGGGCAGACAGGGACAGACCTCCAGGATCAGGAATGTCAACAAAGAGTCACGGAGCATGTCGTAGATGTCGTCAAACTAGGCAAGAGAAGAGTTTCATTCACGATGCACCACATCTGTCAAATCTGGGAATTGCTGAGCTGAAATAGTTTCGTCTGATCCCAGCAGCAGCAACAAGTTTGCCTTCAGGGCTTTCTGCCAGAAAGCCTTTAGGAAGTCAGGTGACATAGTATAAAGACCGACATAGTCCGTGTAGTGAGGAGGTTGGGGTGGATGAATGGGTCAAACACCGGATTTTCACCCAGGAGACCGCTTTTGTGTCCTGTGTGAAACTTAACTTATTATCTTAACCCAAACCATGAACTCTCTCTCTCTGAACCTCTCTAACCTTGTGCGTGCGGCAGTACTATGGTTTAGGAAAAGATCATGGTTTGGGTTAAAATAATAAGTCAAAGTTGAACTAAACAGTACGTACTTTTGGTGCCTAAACCAAACCAAACTGCGACCGTTTCACAACGTTAACCACATGTTAGAAAGCCTTCTGCCAGAAAGCCTTAAAGGCAAACTTCTCTCACGTGCAACATGTTACAGGCCACCCCCATACTGTTATTTTTCACCAAACTACACAAACATCTCGCTACTTTCTGCATTTGCACTGAATGTTGGCATTGGATGTAAATCATGTTCTGCAGAATTGCCTAATATGATTCCTGGGTAGACTGAGATACACGTGCTTCCACACACACACACACACACACACACACGCACACACACACACACACTCTGTGGATGGTAACTGTGGATGAACATGATCATACATACACACAAACCCAGTGTTCTCTGAGTGCTTACAGTGCAGAGCAGCGTCTCCGCATGTAGAAAGTCGATTGACTCTTGTGATAAATAAATTGTCTGTAAGTGCTCCCTGTGCGGCAATGAGGGGTAATTAAGCTGAATTGATGGGGCTTTTGTTTTGGTTTAGTGGCAGAGTTAAATGAAGGGCAGCGTTTCTCTGAACTCATCTCCTCTGCTCTGAAAATCGCTCACAGATCTGCCGCAAATTACCTCCTCTCCACCACGCCGGTGGGATTGAGCTGCCAAATCCAGCTTTGAACTGAGCTGATGGTTCTTTTTATCGATTTCACAGCATGTGTGTTTAGCTTGTGTCAGAAGACATGATATCTGTGTGTGTGTGTGTGCGTGTGTGTGTGTGTGTGTGTGTGCGCGCGCATGCCTTATTTGCTTGCCTGCCTTTTAATGTGAATGCGAGCAGACACTGACGTCTTTCCTTTTTTCTAGGAGATGTGGAACATCCACCAAATCTAATTTGGCATTTGTTTTGGGACAAACACACATCTGTGTTTAACATCTGCTCACAAGCTTTCTCTCTCTCTCTCTCACTTTAATCACTCTCTTCTTCCTCCTCCCTCTCTGTTTTTCTGTCTTTGCTCCTCTCCCCTCTGTCTCTTTCACCTCTGCACCTCACGCCCCTCTTCCTCCATCTCTTTCCTGCGTCTCTCAGAACGACAGCGTCGTGGAGAGTAATGAGGATGTTCCTCCGGAGAGTCTGAACACGCTGCTGACCGACATCTCTCTGGTGAGCCTGGCAGGCAGGCAGGCAGGCACGGCCCCTGCATTGGCCTGATAAAGATGGATGCGGCACAGGGGAGATGTGAGGAGGGGTGGGAGGAAAATGGTTAAGGCAGGTCACCCCCCCCCCCACGTGGCTGACCTGCAGGCTTTGTATTGTAGACTGAGGTGGAGTGGAACAAGTGTTTGCACCAAATGAGAACGAGAGAAGGAAAGAGAAGTAGAGCTTTGTGTCTGTGTAGACTTTCTTCATCTTTTCCTCGTTGTGTGGAAAGAGCAGAGTCGTAGCTGATCACTATATTCCACCTGGCAGGTCCAAGTCCTCCTTCCTCTCCATCACTGCAAGAAGGAAGAGCTTACGGTTGAACCTTAGGGTTAAAAAATATATATATATATATATATATATATATATATATATATATATTTGCAGTTTCCAAAGCAACAATTCTGAACAGCAGGAGGCAAGAGGGAGGTCGAGGAGAAAGCTTTTAGTCTGTCGTCGTCCAAGTCTACCTGCCGCTCGAATCATACCTTACTTTTCTTTTGTAAACTTTGTTTTACGCTCATTTTATGTTTCTTTCCCATACACTGGTGAGCCACTCATGTCTCAGTGTTGTTCACTCCACTGTTCAGTTTGTGTTTGAGCACTCTTACCTTAAAACACAGGATACCGACGGAATCAAACCGACAAGCAGCAGCGCGTTCAACCTGGGGTTGGATGTGTTAAACGTCTTCAAGTCGGCTGTTTTTGTCACTAAAACTGGTGGAGTGGTTAAACAGGTGTCTGATACAGTTGTGTGGGTGAAAATTGGTGAGAATGGTGAGGAAAGAATAAGAACAGTGGGTTTAAACTTTACTTTTAAATGTACTTCCTCTGCATGTTAGGGGGTTAGGGGTGTAACCATACAGCCAGCTCATTTTTTTTACTACAATACAGGGTTCAAAGTTGGTAGTGGAAAAACTGTGACTGTAAAATTCCTTATTTATTGCCCTTTAGATCAAAAATCTGCACTTTTTTTAAAAAATTCTTAAAGGGTTGTTTCATCCAAATTACCAAAAACATATTTTCTCATGTACCTCTAATGGCATTTTGTTTGTGGTGTGCACAGCATTGAAAAATTACATCTAAAAATTGAATAACAATTCTATAAATACAAATATATTTCCAAAGAAAGTGCCCCTGTTGTTCTGGAAAATCCACACACCTCACTGTGAACAGTTTTCATAGTATTTCTTCAGTAGACTGTAGTTAGAGTAAAAACTGTTGACAGTGTTTTCTGTGGATTATCCAGAGTAATTGGGACATTGTTCCCGGACAGACATGTTGCTATTGAATTTTTTAAATATCATTTTTCAATGCTGTGACTACCACAAATTAAACTCCATTCACCTCCATTGTACTGGTGTGGCAGCATAAATCTCAGAGATGGATGTCTCAAAACCACCTGGACAAATAAAACCAAAACTGTAGATACAACTAGAGGTAAGTGAGAAAAGCTGTGAAGCGACCCAGCAGATCTTTATCTACATACAACTAAAATGAAGAATAAGTAATACCTCATACAGAGCAAATGTCTGAAATTGGAGTAACATTGTCAAAACTCCTCATTTTGCCACAAATCCTAATTTAAACATCTTCTGCGCAATTTTTTACATTTGTGAGGCAGGACATTTCTTTAGAACTTTAAGCTTGTGAATATTTTTACACAATAAGTGAAACTTTTACAGTGTTAATGGATTAAATAATATTACGCCGTCTGGCATTTAATATATGTAAAGAAGAAAATGTACATATTCAGAGTCAGAGGTGATGAGATTTATTGCATAACATTTTTCAGCTCCACAGTGCATACAGTATGGTAATATATTGTATCGCGGTATATTGCATTGTTATCGCAGCCATAATACATTGTTACACCCCTAATCACTGATGAATATATCCTCTCACTTCAGGACGAAGTACAGTCCTCCACAGCTGAATCTCCCCCCTCCTTCAAGCCTCCGCCCCCACCGGGGGTGCAGAGGCACCCAAGTAGACGAGATCAGCTCAACAAATGCCCCTCGTCCGAATCCTCCCACTCAGGCTTGTACTTCACAGCCCCGACCTCTCACAACCACAGCAAAGAGCCAGGACACGTCCCCGCCTCGCCCTCACTACACCACAAACGAGAACATCCCAGGGACCCGTCTCGGGACTACGCGGCCATCAGAAAGAGAAATCCCTCGGTACCTTCCAAGAAAGAACAAATAACAGCTGCTCAGTTGTCTATGGTCACCCAGCACAACATCGGCCCGTTCCCCAGGGTCCAGTCCCCCAGCAGAGGCACCAAACCGGCCGCCCCCTCCCCTTCACCTCCACCTCCACCTCCACTCCCTGCTCCTCCTCCGCCCCCATCTCTGCCCCTTAAGCCAGTGTCCATGTCCAAAGCCTCCTCTCCCAGCTCTAAACCACAGTTTGTTACAGTGGAGGTTCACAGGCCCAACGCAGAGCCCGATGTCAACGAGGTGCGGCCGCTGCCCCAAGCTCGAGGTGAGGAAGTCAAATGTATCAAGGGTCACAGTTTTGTCATCTGTGTCCTCAAATTAATAACATGCACATGTTGGGCAACTTATTATTATTTTAAATTATTGATTAATCTGTAGCATGTTTTTCAAATTAAATGCTAAGTCGTTTAATTTATATAATGTCAGAAAATAATAGCGAAAAATGTCCATCACAATATCCCAGAGCTCACATTATTTCTTTTTTCCGACCAACAGTCAGAAATCCAAAAATATTCAATTTACAATGATGTAAGACATGATAGACAAGCAGCAGCATTTTGCATTTTTGCTTCATAAATGAGTTGAACAATGAATCATAATTATAGAAGCTTTGAAATACGAAATGTTGTATTTCTCACCTACCTTTTTCTTTCAAGTATTTGTAGTGATTAGGAAACATTCAGATTACTGCCAGGCCAGGTTCTGAGGCTTGCTAATTGTCACTGTCAGCAATAAAAATGAGGAAATGTGCAGTTTCAGTTATGAAGATGTGTATAAATATCATATGTATAATCTCTCCAAATATGTATTATACTTATAATACTTGGGCTTAATGTGCTTAAATGAGCAATTACCCAGAACACTGTGTACGACTGCCACTGCATGCAAAGCATCACTAATCTAAATACGTTTTTAATCTTGTATTAAATCTTAAAATCAGATCTTTTTCAGAGAAAATCTAAAAATCTGGGTTGTTTTTTTTTTGATTGTTTTTTGCAGTGCAGTTTAACTTCACTGCTTAACTAAGTTCAACATCTCAAACTAAAGACGGTCCCTCTATTTGTTTCAATATTCCACTAAACTCAAGAAAGAAAGTGTAAAACCAATAAAAATAAAAGTTTTGGATTGCTTTCATACAAGATTTTAAGATTTAAAGGCCAAACGATGTAGAGTATGTTGAGATTCCCATCATCACGTCTGCCTGTTTGCCCTCAGGTGGCGCCCTGTCTCAGCTGTCAGACAGTGGCCAGACCCTCAGTGAGGACAGCGGGGTGGACATAGCTGAGTCAGGACACATGAGCAAAGACAGCAGCCCCCATTCCTCACGCACACGCCACCCCCGAGACACCCAGGGGGGCGGGGGGGACAACCCCTCCAAACCGGTGAGGGGGTGATTCAGAACAGCTGTGAGCCAAACATGGATGGATGAGAAATGTATTCAATTAATTTAGGAGTGTGTGCCGTTGTATTTCCGTCTTTGTTGGGACCAATTTGACTGAGATTTTTGGAAGTTTGGTAAGTGAGGACATATTGGAAATTATGCACAATCTTTGGAAGGTGAGGACAGTTTTTGGGAATTGAAGACATTTTTGGAAAGTGAGAACACAATTTTTTTTTAATTATGACATTTTATAAAGTAAGAACATCTTTCTCAAAATGACAGCAGTTTTCAAAAGTGAGGGCTTTTTTGAAAAGTTGCAAAGTTGAGGACAATTAGGTAAGTGTGCTCACTTATGTAATTGTCCTCACCTTCTAAAAAGGTAAATGTGTGGACATTTTTGAAAGTGAGGACATTTTGAAAATTACGCACAATCTTTGGAAAGTGAGGACAATTTTTAGGAATTGAAGACATTTTTAGAAAGTGAAGATATTTTTTGGAAATGGACTACCTTTTTGGAAAGCAAGGACATATTTGGAAAGTGAGAACACATTTTTTTAAATTATGACATTTTAGAAAGTAAGGATATTTTTGGAGAGTAAGGTTTTTTTTATCAGATCCTCACTTCTTCGAAGGGCTGTTTGAGGGTTAATACTTGCTTTTAGGGTTAAGGATAAAAGTAGTTTTAGCGTAAGGTCAGGGGGTAGGGAATGCATTATTATGTCGCTGTGGGTCCTCACAAGTATAGAAATACAAATCTGTGTGTGTGCATCAGCTGAAAAACAAACCAAGAGTTACAGGTTGATGTATCGACGTGCTTTTATTGCCTCCAGGATGTGTTGTCAATCCTAACCGTGATCTCTTCTCTCCTCCCTCTGTTTGCTCACACAGACTGTTTCCTTTGTTTCACTCTTTTGTTTATTTCTCACTCATGTCATTCATTCAGTCACATGCTCCATCAGTTATTTCATCACTCACCGCAGTGTAGCGTAATGAATCTCTCAAATCGCTCTCTGGTTCTTATTGATTGATGGAAGGAATAACAAGTAAGGATGGAAGTAGGCTGATTGTTTGTGATGAGAGGGCTGTTAAGTTCAGTGTATGATTTAGATTGGAATTATTGGAACGAAAATGCAAAGGCTGAATCGACATCGTATCATAAAAAGCTGCATTTTATTGCTAAGGAGGAAGGCATTTACCTTCTGTTTGTTCGTGAGTCTCAAGCAAGAGTGTGCTGAAAAGAGAAAAATGATGTGCTGATAAAAACATCCCTAAATTACATTTGTTTAAGCCTTGTTATAATCTACTCATCCTTATGTCAGTCAAAACACACAACAGGTTATCTGGTGCAGAACTGTGGGCAGCTGTGAGCATGTAAATGTGGTCCAGAGTCACTGAAGAAAATATTGCAAGCCACATATCATGTTTTAGAAAAGGCTGAAGTGAAGGTGAGCTAACCAATTTGTGTGCTATATACTGTAAAGAAGTTCAGCTCCCTCTGCTAGCTAGCCTCTGTAGCCTGTAGTTGACTGTGTTCTCTCATAAAGGGGTTTCATTTATTTTTATTTTATTTTGGCCTTTAAGCTAAAACAGGATTCTGGGGTTTTCTGTCCATATTCAAAGATAAATGGGTGTCTGCCATTGTACTGGATAACAAAGGACATTTTGTTAATATTCAACAACTTTTGGCTTTAGCTTTTAACTTTAGCAGCATGACAGTGGTTTAGGGATGAGTAGTTATTGAAATAATCAGCAATTTATCTTAATCAGAATCAGAATCGGGTTTATTGTCAAGTAGGTTTTCACATACAAGGAATTTGCTTTGGTATTTTGGTGAATAAATTAGTAGAGAAAAATACAAAATATATCAAATAAAAGCAAATACTGTAAAAAAGCAAGTCAAGAATACAAATATAAAATAAATCAATTTGCAATAAAAATATGAAGAAATATTATAAAATAAGATAAAATAAGAAATAAATCTACAATATATCTTTTATGAAAATTAAGAGCTGTGCAGTTTATGTGCAAAAGTTAAGTAAAACCAATTTCTGCAGTGTACAAAGCCAATAATCCAAGAGATATGCTTTAATGTAACGCATTGATGCAGATGTGGAGGCTTTACGTTAATCTAACATGTAGTTTTTTCTATATTAACAATGAATCATATGACTGTAATGTGAAAAGGGTCATTGATAGTGACAAATTCACAAAGAATTTGAGAGGCTTCGGCTCATAGTTTTGGTTTTCCGTGCACATCTACTGCATGGTACGATCTCACTGTTTTCAGCAGTAGGCAGCTGTTTTCAGCAAACACAGCGTATAACTGGTGAAGAGAGTGAACCATCTAACAGCTAAAGATCGAGTTGGTGGGGACCAAACCAGAGCTAAAGGGACAGTGGTTACACACACAAACACAGCTCCAAATGAATGTGTTATGTGACTCTGTGTCTCCTGGATGTGTAAATAGGCCGTTTGCTAACATGTTGGCTATAGAAACTCTATAGGGTGTTAATATGTGTGTCTGTTGTTTTGGATTATTTCTGTGCCCTAGTGGCTTAAAAAAGAAATTAATTGCAGCTTCAGAATTGTACTATCCAATACAGCAGTAAATTGTCTTTTGTTATTATTATTATTATTATTATTATTATTATTATGATTATTTTATGGGCCCTTTGCCTTCATTTGTTATTGACAGAAAACATGGGGCACGTAGAATCTGTACATAAAACCCCAGGAACATGTTTCAGATTAACATACAGATGACCGAAACCCCTTTAGAAAAAAAACCCCATTGGGTTACAGAAGCCAGTGGAAAAGAAGCTTTACGAGAGCTGACATAAAGGTGACTAAATAATAGGAAACAATTACATAGATGAAGTGAGAAGTGAGTAAAGTTGCTTTAAAAATGGTTATTTCTTTTGTCCTCTGACTTGTGAAGCTGGTAAACATGATTGCTCATTCGTGAATATGTCACCAGGATCGAATATGTACATATTAATATAGAGTCATGGCCTTTATGAATGTGTAAATCTCTTGGGAAGACTGTCTAGGTGCTTAGAGAAAAAAAAGCTCTTCCTTGGATAAACAAAGGCAGAAAATATGTGTACAGTGGCACAAAGGGGAAGCAGGCAAAGGAAGGTTGTGTAATGTTATGAATAATTTTAGGTTTATAAATATGCATAAATAATGTTCTTATATTATAACTTGTGCTCCTGTCTCTCCCTTACTTTAGCCGGGGCTTTTGGAGCCCACTTCTACACTAGTGAGGGTGGCAAAGAGTGCCAGCACCCTGGGTATTGCCATTGAAGGTGGGGCCAACACTCGCCAGCCGTTGCCACGAATTGTCACAATACAGGTGAGTCAGGAATCTCACCTCTACTTAACCCAGTATCCTTATTAATATGCAGCCGGCTCCATGTTGGTGAATATTCTCCTCGTATTGTCGGCGGTGTTTATTATACCCTGGGTGCCTTCTTTGATTCTCTGCGATGGTGCCACGCGCCCACTTACCGGGTGGGATTTGATGTCCTTTAAGGCTTTATATGGATTCACACTGCAGCTGAACTCACACTGAGATTCCTGCTAATTTTGTCCTTGTGGGACTCTCACAAGATGATTACAACATTTATGGCCTTCACGGAAAGGCTTGACTCCCTGGAGACTCTGGCAGTTTACTGCAATTAACGTTGATGTTTAGGAATAAAGGCAGAATCAGCAGCAACACCTACGGGAGATTATAAAGCACCTTTTAAATAAAAGCTAATTAAGGCTCAGTTTGATGATGAGGCTGAATATAGTTGCATATGTTACATTTCAAGCTCAGATTTTACATTTGCAGCATGTCTGTATAAAATACTTGAAATTCAGATCTCCTGGTTATGCAGAGTGAAGTCCAAATTTTGACAGATTAGCTAGAAATGACAGATCAGTCACCTCTGAATAAAGCTTATTGTGATATATTATGTGTGCATATATCTGTCTGCCAGAGTAATTTGCAAGTCAACAAAGCCTTGCATTAGCTCAGGACTATCTGTAGCACTGATCATTTCCTAACCACAGAGAACCGGGGAAATACAATTTAAAGATCAGACTACAGTCCACACCCCGCTCAAAGCTGTCTCTCAGCCTCCCACTCCACAGAGGCGGTGATTGAAATAAAAAAAAAGGGCTGCTGATTGCGAGGGGAGGGATAAAAGGATTGGAAATCAGCACATTCAAAATCAAAGAGTGCACTGGAAGAAAGGCCAGTGCACTGGAAGAGTGTGAGTGAAGGATGCAAGTGAGAGCGATGTTAATAAGGAGAGGAGGACTGAGGAGGATTTGTACAGATGAGGAAGCGGAGGTCTGGTGTGGGTCTGGGTGGACGCAGTATTTGGGTAAACACATGTGTTTTCATTCCTAAACTGCGCTTGTTCCCATCAGTGCTACAAATCCAAACAATGTAGGAAGATGGGATATTAGGTTCTTTTCCTTTTTAAACCTTTATATCTGATGTATGTGTTTCTGTTTTTGTCTCCTGAAGCAAGAGCACAGTTTGCCTAATTTTATATCAGAGCTATATTTTTTGCTGTGTGTTCCCTAGCTGTTTCTTAGCTCCATTCACTCAGAGATAACAAAGCACCGGCTCTTAAATGAAGAGGAAAATCACAGACTTGATAAAATTGAAAACATTTCATGAAAGCATCTGTGGTATTGAAGTGCCTTTTTTTTTGCACCACCATGTGGTATGGGCAAAGACACAACAATATAATTTAGTAGCAGTGGTCTTGTAAAGCCTCGGGAAGCTCAGCTTTCCAGGAGAGTACATCAATTAAAGAGATCACCAGCTCAAGTTTCTTGCACATTTTTGAATAAACATATCCTGTTTATCACAAAGAAATAATTAAATTAAGCCATGAAACTATTGAAAGAAAATAGAAAACAGTGGCTTGTCACTTTTCAAGAAGGCCAGCACTGCAGCTTTGTGTACATTAATTGGATTGCCACGCTGACATGCAAGTCAGGAAACCACTGAAATAGGACCTAACCAATCCCTCTCAACCTCACAGACTGAGAGACTGATCAAAATAAAAAGGCATATCCTTTCAGTATTGTTTATAGGGGTTTTATCCATTTTCCCTTTTTTATAGGAGTCATCTGGTTTGATGACCAGATTGTGACAATGTTTACATTAAATACAATTAATTGTAATTACATTACTAATTACCAAAAAATAAAAAATAAAAAGACAGCTGATTGCAATGGATGATAGCAGAGGAAGTTGGTGCTCTCTCACTGTGGCTTTGGTTTTTAGGGACAAAGACAAAGTTAAAATTCATTTCATGAGTTCAGTTTCACAGAGTTAAAGTTAATTCAAACCATTCAGGCAAGTAGATTGAAATTTTAATCAGGTTAAAATTATTGCCGGGTCTCTAATTACTGCTCCACATTTTTGAAATTGCATACATTTCTTCCAAACGTTGGTTTGCTGAGGTGCAAAGGCGCTATCGATCACAAGCGAGACAAAGCCACAAGTTAGATGACACCACTGCTACATCCCTGAACAATAACTGTGTAGCTTCACAGTTATTTAGAGACATTAATAACATGGCAGCCTCGGGATCACTTGTTGAAGAAATGGAGGGAGACTTTCTGCACGTTCAGTTTTCAAGGTGGAAAAGTGAGCTGTGAAAACTTTGCTCCGTCACCTGGGGAGAGCTAACTCAATGTTATTGGGCCCTTGAGCAAGGCACACAACCTCAGTGCTTCCCTCGGTCAGGACCAAGCATCAGAATGATACATTTGCTAAAAAAGTAAAATATAAAAAGCAAGAAAAAACTTGTTAATTTTGTTTCTGGCTTTCCGACGGGCATGGGTTCTATCCGGGGGACACATGGTGGCATCACATCAAAGCCAGTGCCCTGTACAATACCATTTCTCCGCAGTGTTGGAAGTAAGCACAGTGGAGTCGTGATACAGCAAACCTCTGGCTTCTGTATTTCCTATTTCTCTGGGGACAAGGGTTCTCGCCTCAAGTCACCTCAATCATGCCTGCTGAGGATGAAGTACAGATGCGTAAGCTGCTGCCGGCCAGCCGTTATCAGTCCCCATCACGCCTCCTGAAAACGACAGCCTGTTATCACTGCCATCTTCCCATCATGACGGACGACTGCTCCACTAGCTCAGGGGAATTGTTGTAGGCTCGGTAAATAAGAGAGGTGACGATGCCGTCCTGTTGTGGAAGGCACTGCTGGTGTTTTCAGCTGTCAAAGTTGCACGTAATGAGGTCAGCTGTCAGAGTCAGGAGGAGGAAAACAAGGAACTGACAAAAAGGAAAACATGAATCTGTGTCTTATTTGGTGAAAAGACCACAAGAAAGTGGAACCTGTGATCTTTTTTTCAATAGGTATGTTTGGGGATAAAAACATAAATGAAGTTTAAAGCAGCATTAGTGTATTTGTATGGCTACTTGGTGGCAGGAGAACTCCACAACGAGCTGACATTCCATTGCCTTATACATTTACTAGCATGCTAGCAAAAAGACATCCAGCAGACACAGAGCAACATTATCATTAATTTGGAGTTGGGTTTGTGTCCACCTGATGAATGCAAGTCCAATATTAACTCTCCTTTTAGCTCTGGTTTGGTCTTCACCGACCAAATATTAGGCTTTTTATCTGTGTTAAGTATGTTTTACTTCTTCACCAGCTAGTTGCTAACTTTGTCTGAATGCTGTTTGTTGCTGGGCAGGTAGAGTACAGCGGGTTTATCAGCTGCAGCACGCTTTAAGTTAGGTTGAAGCACAGCCAATCACGAGTCTTCAACAAGGAGCCACGCTAAGTCGGCTCACCCGCAAACTGCGATGTTTCAAATTTTGAGAGCCAGATCCTTGCCTAAGCTCCAACGACACAATTCCAGAGATTTGCGGTGCAGAGGCCATTAGATTTTGCCTCTCAACATAAAGAACACACTCACTTTTTGCATTGGCATTTAATACAGGTAAATCATCCACAGCAGAGACGTCCAGTTGAATTGAATTGAACAGTAGGGCTGTACCAGACTCTGACAGCGACGTTCACGTAATAAAGTAAACAAGCCAAGCTGGCCCTCCAAACTAATACATGCTAACTACACTAACGACGGATTGGAAATGTGCAACAACATTTTTTGCCAACGCTAGATATCAAACAAAAGCCAGAGACTATATCGTATTAAGTTGCTGTGAGCCATAAATTCATCACTGCCTGTCGCAGACTTCTTCATCGAATGGACGTGACGACTTGACGTAGTGGAATGATTTTAGCCCGGAGAGCAGCATGAAGACGGGAGCGCTCACTCTGCAGCTACTTCTAAGGTCGGAAATTAACTGACAAAAAACAAAACAGAAAAAAACGACAGCAGACTGTTGATTCAAATCTTCAACTTTCAGGGGGCAGCCCTAATATACAGTGAAAGTAATTTAGACAAAAACTGATCGTGAGTGTGATTAAAAATGTGGAAGCTGCTGGTGATTTCCACTTCACACTGGAGAGAGGGAACGAACAGCAGTCATGCCTTCATCACTTATATCTGTCGTCTATGCATGTGACCTTAGAGGAGAGGCAGATAAGGTGAACAAATGTGACTTTTTTATTCAGGGTTGCTTCAGAGAAACAAGAACACAAGCAAGGCACAAGCACGCTGAGGAGGCACTTTGTGGAGTGAGTTCTCCAGAGCAGAGAGAGGCCTTAGATGCTTACTTCACACAGAAGCCAACCGCCTCTGTTCAGCAGTTCAGACTGTGGGCAAGGATTCCGAAATTGATGGCATTCAAAAGTTTCACTGGTACTTGTGGGACTTGTTGGGCCGGGATCTGCTGGCTCTTTCAGAGTCTTCTGATTTCACTGCCAAGGAGCTGAGACTTAGTCAAGAAATGAGACCTGAGTCCTTGCGTGTCTGGGGAATTTGTGTCCTGTGCCCATCTCAAGGTGACAATAACAAACATATTTCTGATCACATATGAAATGTGTGAGGATGTAACTGCAAGAGGGGAGTGTTGCCGGTTCAGGAGACAGCATTTCATTTTGTTGATCATACACTTCTTTCTAAAGGCACGAGGCTGCATACATTTACTGCTGAGCCTTCACTGTGTGCTCTGAGGGCCAGACTGCAGGGGTGTGTGCGTATATTTTTGTGTCTGTGTGGCTGTGAATGTGGCTTTCTGTGACAGGGTGTCTCTATTTCCGTATGCTAATGAAGTACCTGTCACATTTGTGGGAGGATGTTTCAATTTTAGCTTGGGCACTGAGAGGACCTTGTTTACTTGGGTGCACTAGAACACAAGTAAGGATCTCAGACTCTTATAAAAACTCTTTGTAGGGCCTCTGAGCCACAGAAGGAAGTGGACTTCTTTTTGGCATAGCCTTGGACTTGGACTGCAGTTAGATTATTGATGTAAAGATAGTTACTTTTTTGCTCAAATATAAATACAAACCAAACTTTGAAAAACCCTGCAAGTCATTTTTAAAATACTTACCACTTTTCTGATGACATTTTTGAATCCACCAAAGACTCCTGCTGGTATGAAAACAAAATTCTGTCTGCTGCAAAGTAGAGTCGATTTTTGACCACTTGCACAAGCTGCGACCATATTTCTTCAACCAAACAAAGATGGCAACCAGAAATGACATATGTCCCTGCTCATTTCTATGACATAGCACTAACACAGAAACATTTGTCAGCTGAATTTATCTATATTAATTAGATTTTCTTTTTTTTTAATTATTTTTATATTTTCACATATGATATTGCAGGTGTTGTACAAGACAAGGAAGGAGACGTTCTGTGTTTTTTGTTGTTATTATGTATATTGAGCATTGACATTTTGTATACTTGGCATTTTTGTATTCTTATCCTAAACCTGTACTTTTTTCTGTAAGCCTTGCTAAATCACATGTACGTGTTGCTAATTAACAAATCTGTTTGTATGAGTGGTTCTGACACAAGGCCCATTTATTGTATTTATTGTTTCAGTTCTTACTCCAATTTTAAAACAATTAAGTTCCCTTTATATTCACAGTCTTTATCTTTCTGTCTCTCTCTGTCTTTCTCAGAGGGGTGGTTCAGCTCATAACTGTGGCCAGTTGAAGGTGGGTCAGGTGATCCTGGAGGTAAACGGGGTTTCCCTGAGGGGCCGCGAGCACAGGGACGCCGCGCGCCTCATCGCCGAGGCCTTCAAGACCAAAGAGAGGGACTACGTGGACTTCCTGGTGACCGAGTTCAACGTGGCGCTATAGCTGAGTGGAGGAGAGAGGACGATGCTGAGGGCAGCGCCAAGAGAAGAAGAGTCCGAGGACAACATGAGAGGAAGAAATTCAAGCGTCTATTGATTTAAATGGCACAACTCTTTTAGACAGACATAAACAAACCACCAACTGATCTCTGAGCCCTTCTCCTTTCTCAAAAACCCACCCCTTGAGTCTGGACACATGATACTCAAATTTACAAGGCATTACTTCTGCTGTGGACTTCGTTCAGGATTCTCCTCAACGTCTTACCTCCCCACTGTGAGACCTTATGCACTAAAAATGGAAAGTAGTGAAACCTATACCTTTTGTTTGTTCTCTCAGTGTTAAAACTTGTGGATTTACACCCATTTGAAACCCACTGGAACTTCTCGTAGCACTCCCACACCCTATGGTCTATTTATTTTATTGATTTTTTGCTTCTGAGAGACAACTGCACATCTAAGACTAATTCATGCTCGACTTTACAAGCTTGGATTTGTATATGTAAAAATGAACAAATGTAGATACAGATGCATATATACTGTACACATAAAGATACTATATGAATTATAAAACCCGTAACCTCTGTTGCATCATCAACATATAGTAATATATTTCAAAGATGATGATAATTCAGGCCATCATGGCGATACGGGATTCTGCACATTTTACAGTGATGCAGTGAGGCCTGTCTGCGCATTACCACTCTTTCACAAACAAGGCTAGCAAAAATACACATTACATGCTCATATTTGTTTGATCAGACATCAAAAAAGACTATATGTGAATGACGGAAAATCGTCATATGGGTTCCACGCAAATGCGCATCATTTCCTGTTTCCTTTCCACTTCTCCTTGTGTATCTGTACAGTTTGAGACCTGGCACATACGCCAAAAAAAGGTTCCAGCTTTCGGGTTTACTTCCGGGGGTATGCAGCCCACTGAATATGCGCAGTAGTGTTTCTCTTGCTGGCCCCGCCCGCAAGTTACCACTCGGCCCACAGACTTTACATTGTGATGATGTCACAAATTTTTAGGTTGCTTTTGTCGGATCAAGGAAGGTTTTACAAATATAAAACCTCCATGGATCTAAATAATTGACGTTGTTTGCAGTTCGAGGTGTCCTGTCAACAGTTTTACAGAAGTCTTTTTTACAGTGGTGGCCTATGGAGAAAATGCTTTTTGGGCCGCAGGGGAATTTTGTGCTGCAGTACCACGAGTGGCCACTGGGCAGAATTGGAAAGGCTGAGGGCGGTGGCGCCGGATCCACGTCTTGTCATATATCCATGTTCGAGACTATGTCCACACTTAGTCAGCAAAATTTGAAAATGCTGTTTACGTGTGCACAATACAAACAATAAGAAGCGGCTAAATCACTTCTTCCTTTTTCTATTTCCATTGGCAAACAACACATTTCTGCATCACTGCCAAAACCTGGTAAGGAGTGGAACAGAGAGTGGTTACTTAGTTACTGTTACTGGTTACTGTCCCCTCCTGCTCTCAATTATCACCTATACTGTGATACTACTATACAGCCGATTTCACAATTTAGTTGTTCTCATTGACATATTTTCTGTTTCTGTTTTCAGACACCTGAACAAGTATGAAATAGCGATTTGATCGCAGGTTGCAAATGCTCCCTGTGAACATTTCCTGTGCCGCTGCTCTCACACATCAGTAAAATCCCTAATAGCTGCTCCTTGAGCTCCTCCTTGAGCAGCTACTTTGTCAGAAATACAACAGAAAAACAACTGATGGATTTGTTTACAGTGCAGCCAAACAAACTCACATCGTTTTAATAAAGAAGTCAGTCATTAATTGGCCTTTTCCCATCATTCCATGAGCAACCGCATTGCGAGTAGACATCATAAAGGATGTCTACTCACAACATAAAGGAGTTGGTTACCTTGCTGAGGAGTTGGAGGTGTTCAGCCTGTCGCCTCCAGTTCTTCATCTAACAGCTCACTGAGGCTGCTCCTTCTTGTTCCATTATTTCCCGCAATATTTAAAACTGATCTGCTGTCAAAGTAATGTCAAAAATGGTCATTTTCTTGTATTCAATAACCCTCACTGACAAAAACATTGCATTTCCTGTGACTGCTTCACAATAAAAGTAATCCCATGTTTTGCCAGCTGAATGCTTTTAATGTGAAGCAGCAGCAATAGGAAATGTTCAGTTTGCATTATCAGTCTCTAGATTCGGCCATCAGTGAATTTTACAACTTTTAGGACATAATTTAAATAAGGGCTATTTAAGTGTTCGTACTGGGAAGGTGATGTACCTTAAAAAAAAATTCTGCTGATTTACAGACGTCTCCTTCACAATGTCTATGGGAAAAGGCCTTTTTGGGCTAGTGTGCATCACGTGACGGACACGGAAGTTGTAATTACATGGTTTGGCCACTATGTCAAATGGGCTTCAAAGCCCGGCGCAGTTCCTGGGGGCTTGGTAGAGGCAATTTGAATCCAGTGCGGAAATGGCAGACCCCACCCCTAACAATAACAACTAGTATTAGAGAGGTAATTACAGTATGTAAATACAGTTACAGTAATGGCTATTATGACCAGACCGGCACATACGGGTACTTCGTAAAACGTCATGGCTGAAGATCCTATATGCGTCAATGCAGTTTGACGTGTGTTTGGATTACAATTTCAACATGTTTGTATGCATTAATTTTGTGTTAAACAAACCTTTGTTTTATAGACATGTCTAATAGTTATTTTACGACCTTGCCTGAACCTGAGCATTTGCGATACCTTAATAAATTAAGGTTGATCGGTCAGCCATCATGCCCCTTCAGTCTTCCCCTGTCCAAGTGGATCAATGACCCAACACAGTGGCAAGATAATGCTTATCCAGGCATCTATATTTGATTGCCAGGTATCGTTTGGCTAAGTGTTGTCTGTAAATAACCAACCTGTTATTAGCCAACTGTTTGAGCCAGGCTAGGATGAGATTTAGTGTATGACTTCTCCAGCAGCCTCCTGCTCAAGCTAGCTATCCATCAGTAGTAACCAGCATTATTTAGCTATTTACCCCAGTGAATATTCATGTATCATATATGCCTCAAATCAGGATTTGTATGTTTATTTGTTTTACAACCTGCTACACAACAGTTTTTTTGGTATTTTCCTGTTTCTCTCGTTATGTGAAAGCATGATTCTTTCCCCCAAAAGGGGACGCAGCCATGGTGATTGGTGCTTGATGACGTGTCGCCGGCCTGGTTGGTCTATTACTGAAAAATGCCAGCCATAAATAGTATCAAAAATGGAGTTTGAGTTTGTGAAAATCTTCAAGATTATAACTTTAATGATAACAACTTTACAACCTTTTAGCCAAGTTTGCTCCTACAGACTAAAACACAAGGTCGTTGTGTTCAGATTCATTCGCTCTAGAGAGAAATTTTGAAAAGCTCAGTTTTCGTGAGTCGAAAATACTGGTTCAAAGATACATTTTCAGATTTGGCCAGCTTTGTGTGGAGGTACTCTCAGAGGGGATAAAATCCCTCAGTTTTTCCCTCAGACCACTCAGTTTTTCTCCTGCTGCTCCCCTCACTGGATAACAATTGATGATTTTATTTTGTAATTTCATAGTTTTAATTATATTCACCCACAGGGGCTTGCTGAAGCCATGCTCAGTGCAGCAATTACGCCCAAGAGGGGAGTAATGAGACATTTAGAGGACGACACTGCCAAAGATTTTAGAAAGACTCCTCCACACATGCTCACACATGGAACGTGTGTGCGCGCACGCACACATTTTATCCATTTATAGAAAAGCAATTAGGAGATAAGCAATCAGGTAGAGTGAGAGATGGAGCAAGAGAGAGAGAGAGGAAGAGAGAAAATGAGAATGACAGAGTGACTAAAGTAACAAATGAGACGTGATTGTTGTTGTGGAGATGATTTGCTTCCTCTCAGGAAGAGTGCAAGCGTGGAGAGGATGTACAGCAAACATCCTCCACGTGTCACTCCAGAGACTCACATTAGGCTGCAGGTAGAAATATGAAGTAATTGAAGTAATTAATCTAAGTGTTCTGTGAGTGGATGTGTGTTATGCATGTGTTTTAATGTGAGTGGTGTGTGTCTGTCTGCAGTTAATGGATGAAAAGAGAAAAAATATGCTCAAAACAAGGAGACGGCAAACAAAGACAAATGTAAATGTCATCAAGGGAGCTGCTTTATGAGACACACAAGGAAGTGAAGCGGTAGTCTGGTAGTCTAGGCTTTTTGAAGAACCGAGCGGCTCTCTGTGAGAAATTGCTGTCAAACAGACCTGAATCATTCTGGTGACGACTGAGGGAAGAGAACAACACATTCATGCTTTGTTTTTACAACATATCCCTGCTGTCTGTCTTCAAAATGTCAACATTTAATGAATAAAAAACAAAAGGGATGCTCTGGTAGGGTTTTTCAAAGGTCATACCCGTATCCAGTAGCCTATGTTTGTACCTCTAATGCCCAATTATGATCCCAAGATATATTTTTTGAAAGAATCTATAATTTCTCAACAGGCGAAAACCTGATTAAACTTTTCAGATGTTTTTTCTGTCGAAAGACCATGTTTTGTTCTGTTGCTAATTAAGTGAGAAGTAAGAAAACAAAAAAACTACCAACATTTTTTTAAGCTGCTTAAATATGATTTTGGCCACTAGAAGGCAAAAAAAAAACTCCACAAGAAGCTGACATGTACACAGTTCTCATTCATTTTTGTCTGATTAAGTTGTTCATTTTTTCTTTGATTCATTTTGAGTCGTGTTTCTGTCAACCTGATGAATGTCACTTGAGTATTCACCCTCCTTTTAGCTCTGCTTTGGTTTCCACCAAGTCCTGAGAAAGATATCTGGCTCTTTAGCTGCTACATGTTACACTTTTTTTACCAGCTAGCTGCAAATTTTGTCTGGCTGTTGTTGGTAAGGTTGCACACAGTGGGTTTATGACCCCGGGAGGCGCAAAATGACGCAAAGACACGTTCCCGCAAGTTGAAAATGTTTAAACTAGAGCAAAAAATTGCACGTATCCCCAGGCTTTATGAATCAGCTTCATAAACATACAAAGACGAGAGGAAAAAGGTGAGAGACTGCAGGGAAATTACCGGAAAAACTGGGGGGGACACTCCCACACACGGGAGTTGCTGGGCTAGTTTACAGCTAACGTACAGTGGCTGTTTGGGGCAAATAAACACAAATGGTCAAGCAGTCAAATTTGTACGAATGACTTGAGGCAAAAATTTTCTTCGCTTTCTGCCTGAACACACCTTGAACCATGCAGTAAATGTGCTGTAAAACCAAAACAATGAGCTAAAACAGGCTAAAAAGAGCAAAAGAGTTGGTGATAATTCTCTATGGGTTCCTGTGTCGCATTACACATTTCATGTATCATTTTATTTATTGTTAAGATAAAATATATTGATTCATGCAGCTTTAAAAACTAAGTTAACACGAGGCTGAAGAGTTTTGCTGCCCTCTCTGGTTGAAAGTTTCAAACCTGTTTAACCTTTGACCACACCCAACAGTGATGTCACAGGGTCCTGAAGTACATGTGTACATCATCGCAACAAGGTGAGGTCAGTAAAAACAAGATTTTTTAAGTGAGTAACTGTAAGTTACACATTAAAGTTGATATGGGCCTGCCAACATACAGTTTCAATGCATCCCCAACAAATATCCAAACTAGGATTTTGTAAAACCTTTCTATAACAGCAGAATTCCTCCATTCACCTAAAAATATGTAAAATTAGGCAAATTTGAGTTACTGGGTTATGTCCAATTCAACACTGACTTTACACATTCAGCAGAATTTGGATTTTGTTGTAAGTCAAAAAACTAAAAGGCCGTTTTATGTTAACATTTCAAACTGACATCCTCTTTTCATGTAAAGTTCATTTCAAATGTGTTTTGGGCACAAGATCAGGAAACATATTCATATTGTATCTATATCAAAGGACCACGTGAACTTTCAACACAAGACAAAGAACGGGGAGTTAAAAGACAGTCAACATAAAAGTAGTGACATGATACAACTGAAGAAGTGAATCGAGATGAGATAAATCCACTGTGTGACTAGATTTTTAGAGGACAACCTGCACCAGTAAATCATAGTAAAATCTCAGCAGTTAAGGCTTTAACAGTAACTCTAGTCCTGCTGCAGGATTTATATAACATTTTTGTAGGTAATGTTGTCCATTAATAACTCAACGGACTTGATGAAAAGCTTCTGTATTTAACTGTAGCATCAGTTTGTATGTGAGGGAAATGTGGAAACGCTCTCATTTATATATACAAATATTCTCTAAGAGGCTTTTGAGTGCATCCATTGATTTGATTTGGAGAAATGTATGCATATTCAGGACGTGAGACAAACTATCTGGAAAATAATGTACTCGCTGCAACCACAAACCAACTTAACATTCAGGATGCATCAGCGTGTGTATATGTGTGTGTGTGTAAATGAGTGTGTATGTGTGTGAGACAGAATGAGCTAGATAAGAAGACCGAGAGCGATAGAGAGACATTCAGACAAATGAGAGCTGGAGTGCGTCCTCTCAGTGGAATTACTTTCCGTTAAACAATCTAATCTGGGGGGATTCGCAGCCACACAGATGAAGGCTTTTGTTTTCTGCATTTAAACACCACACATGACACCTCCCTTCAGAGAGAGGAGAGGAGACCAGGGAAGAGGAAGGGAGGAGGAAAAAAAAAAAAAGAGACACTGCGGGTGCCAACCTGTTGATGGAAAATAATAAAAATGTTTAATTTGTCCAGTGAAACCACATACTATATGTTTAAATTTGGTTTGATTTAGTTTAGCTTTTTAAGGTCCTTCAAATAAACTGAAGGATAACATTTTCCTCTGTGGGTTGAGGGACATTCTCTCACTTCGGAAGCTAGTAAAACTCTAACTCAAAAATGCATTGCCACAAACAGGGCAAAGAAAATATTCTCAATACTCTTAGTTTCTGTACTGATACCAAAAGAATACTTACTACCTTACTAGGAATATAAGGATGTTTTTCTACAATAGCCTTTTTTTCATTTAAAGGATAAGGCAAGTATATTGTTCTTGTTGTCAACAAATCCCATGAAAAGACTCAAAACCAACAATGTGTTAGTCTGTCTCTCATTACTTTGTGACTTCTCTACCCTGTCTGTGAATCTTAAAAAACAATCACAAATGTATATAGTATAGAGCAGAGTGGGAGGTGGGCCTCCCCGGGGGGGCTCATAACTGTTTCAGGGGAGGCTCAGTGAATAGAAGAGAAAAAATATTACGTTATTACATTAGTTATCAAAAGGAGATCACATAGAATAGCCTAAATGTGTGTGATTTGGTTAAAGAGATCGGTCAGAGGTACAGTAGTTTGGGGAGAAATTGTACTGTTTTTCCCAGAGTCAGAAACTAATAAATGCCTCAGAACAAACCTTTTTATGTACTTGGTGTAGTCTGAAGTTGTGTCAAACAGCAATATTAGGCTATCTTGGCTCAATTGTTGATTGTCTATGGGATCAAAAACATCATGATCCCATAGGCATCTAGGAATTGAGCAAAACAAGTAAAGCAAGTAAACTAAGGGGGGGTTTGCAGCTCTAGTGAGTATTCCCAGCAGCAGGACAGTGTATGTGGGATTGACTCAAAATAAACTACAGTGTGTTTGTTCTTTATAATGAAGGAACATGTCAGCCATTGCAACAGTGTGGCTCACTGATGTGTTTTTAATAGTTTTTGGACAACAATGGAGCTCTATGGCACAGAGGAATAAGATACATCAGGCTCTGGATACACAGGTGATACTTGTTAGTGGGATCAATTTATTGTTGTTTTTTGTATTTTCATAGGATTTGTTGACAATAAAAAAAATATATAATAACCTTATCCTTTAGCAAAAGAATCCAAACATCCCAAATGTTAAATGTTGTCTAAACATAAGCAGCCACACAACAACGTTTCCCAAATAAAGTCTGACATTAGGAGAATTATCATTTATTTTCCAAACTGTCTCATAAAAGAATAAATGAAGAAGAGTACATTTCCGAGCAGTTGTCTCAATGCTTGGGACACATTTAGGACAGTACCAAAAAAGTATTAAGGTTTGATACCGAGCCCTTATAAATCTTCAAACAAAGCCAATTTCCAGTATATGAAAAGTTGAGATGCATAGTTTTCACAGAACTGCAACAAAGCGTGACGACAATGGAGGACAAGTTACAGCTGCAATCTTGTTTGATCATTTTATTGAAGTCACTTCAACCGAGGTAAACATTTCCCAGTAACCTGAGAGTCACTGGTTTGATCTCTGCGACAGCTACATGTGTCCATTAATGCCAAAGTTCCCTTGAGTAAGACAGTGTTCCCCTCCCTGCTGCTGGCTGTACCCTGCTCAGGAGAAATGTGGATAAATGCAAACATGTCTCAGAGAAAGTCACATGTGAAAATTGATGAATAAAGCTCTACGGGAAAAATAACAGCCATCATTATATTGACCATACATTTATTTATTTAGACGTTTATAAACCATGTTATAACTGCAGACTCATCCCTCCTCATCGCAAAAACTTTTCGGGAGTTAACTCCATAATGACCCCATCTTGTAGACACATGTCGATAGTAGCTTGGCCTTCTGTTTGATCTGATATTAAAGGGCCATCCAGGAGGGAGGGATGATGGAGGGAAGCGATGGAAGCTGCTGACAGTCTCATTAATCAGACGCCGAGACGGAGAGGTGCTGGCCTTGGCTCCGACATGACACGACAGCTCAGACATTGACTTGTTGCTCGCACTGAAGCAAGGTGCGAAGGTTTGCCCCCACCCCCCACCCCTGAACCACGGCTTTCCTGCAAAGGTCAGACCCATAAACCAACCAAGACCACTTGTTGACTCTGCTGATAATGGTTATCTGTTTCACTGAGTGTGCCTCCTGCTTTATTAGCTGCACAAGTTGGTTTCGTTGGTGTTCATTTTTTTCCAGCCTTCAGCTGCCTCCTTTTGCTTTTGCTCTCCTGTCAGTGAGTCCATCTGTCTCTTTGCCTGCTTCCTGCACATTTTAACGAGGAGTGTTGTACAATTACATGCTATTTATACAGAAAGTGTGTTTAATTTTTCAATAAAGATAACTTCACAAAAACTAGCAAGCTGTCTGCTTTTATTTTGAAGTAGGAAACAGGTAGGTCTGGGACTGTTTTTCATGGTTTTGTTAGTGTTTGTTAGTTCCAATGAGGGGAGATCTTAATGTTACATCATACAAGAATATTTTAAACAATAGCGTGCTTCCAACTTTGTGGCAACAGATTGGGGAAAGTCCTTTCTTGTTTCAACAAGACAATGCCCCCGTGTACAAACGACATTTTTTTCCCAGTTTGGAGTAGAAGAACCTGACTGGCCTGCACAGAGCCCTGAACCTCATCCAACACATTTAGGATGAACTGGGACGCAGACTGTTAGCCAGGTTTTAACCTCTCTAATACTGCCTTCAACTGCCCGGAACTCGTGAGCTCGTGGTTACGATATGGGAAGTGGTGTACATGATATGCTTGGTGTTCAAGTGGTAAGTCAAGAGAACACTCCTGCAACAGCAACATGGACACCACAAGACCCCTAGCTGTTCTCTTGACATTCTTTGCTTCTTTCCAAGAAATGTTGACTTACTTTCTATTTATATCAACATTTTCCTCAGACATGTTATAAAATTACGAAGTAAAACTCTATACGACTAAAAGTACAATATATTCACTTATCATCCACCAAAAAATGAACTGTCATGGCCTCCGTCATTTCTGAAAACGTCAGCAAACACGTCCCAACTGGTGAACTCAGATCTTTCAGAAAACTTCCACTTCCGAGGTCATGATGACCACAAGAGGGGGCGTTCATATGGACTCTTCTCGTAGGCATGGTAAACATGACCCCATTTGAAGGCACCATAATACTCTTGTGGCTGAATGGGAACAAATCCCCATTGTCAGGGTCCAAAATTCTTGTGTAAAGCCCTCCAGAGTGAAGGCAGCAGAATAATGTCCATGGTTTTGGAATGACATGTTCAGCACTAACACCGCTGTAATGGTCCAGTGTCGACATACTTCTGGCTATATACTGTAGAAATGACAGTTTCCTGCAGTGCATGGCACAGACGACCCTGCATTATTCTATTCCTTTTCATTTGTAGACATGTCTCTTGTTCTTTCAGGCTCTTTATAGATTCATTTCAGTTCAAAATGCTCTGTTATTGTTTGTTATTTAATTTTCTTCCATTGCCAAAGCAAAGATACAAAAGCAGCAACAAAACACAATTACCTCAGATGCTATCAAGTTCAGCAAAAGCACAGCTTTCACATTGTAAGTGGGAAACACTGTACTGACTTGTACCTCAATCCATTTTCTAAACCACTTATCTTGCTCAGGGTCGCATGAGAGCTGAAGCGCTAACATGTACTGGGCGGGAAGCAGGACAGGTCCCCGATCCCATCCTGTCTCCAAATGGGACCCATGAGTGGTTTAAGTCTTGAGAACTCTGTTTGCAGGCAACTGACAACAAACATGAACATCGCCTTGTTCCCCTTTTAAAAAAAGTGAATGATTTGTGTCATTTTTACAGTATTTGTGTTTGTGCCATGTTTTGAGCATTGTAAAGCCCTTTGAGGCAAATTATTATTTATGATTTTGGGCTGTATAAATAACACCGACTCAACTTAATTCATTTATTGAGCAATGCCCAATGGCAAAAATCTTCTGGTTCCAGCTTCTCAAATGTGATGATTATTTTTTTTTTTCGTTTTATATCATTGTAAATTGATATACAGTATTTTTGTTTTGGGCTTTGGTCGGATAAAACAAGCAATGTGAAGATTCCCACTTGGGCTCTGGGTGATAGCCACACAAATTCCATAGATTCATAGATATTATTAAAAAATATTCATTGGTTGCAGCCCTAAATTTGAATTCAGCTAACCTGCATGTGGTCTGACTGGGCCACTGTGCTACCTGGTTCTGAAAAATATCATGAATAAAAATCATGTCACCAGCTTGTCTTTCTGATGGGTGCACTCAAGAGATGATTACTGTATAGGGTGCTGACTTTCTGTTGAATATGTTTGGTATCTGTCACTCTTTTGTAATCAGAAAACAGCTCTGTCATGTATTTTTCCTGGTGCAGCAGGGTCTGCAGCTCTGTCTGTGTTTTATAGCAGTGGACATACAGGCCTCTGGCAACCAGATGTGCCTATAACAGGCTGATTCAGCCCCCAGGCAGTGATCTCTGACACATGCAGACCAGGTTTTGGGTCAGTGCCAGTGACCATAATACTCTACCATTGTGTCTTCTCTAGTAATGTAAAAAGCAATCTACTGTTTGACATTTCAGTCTGTACCAAAAAAGTATATTGAATAGTGAATAGATACCCATGCCCTATGTAGTAGTACGTTTCTTTCTGTTATTGCTGGACTTATAGCAGTTGTTTCTTATATAACTTATTTCTTATATATATATATATATATATATATATATATATATATAACTTGCGGAGTAACTGGTATTTGATGAACTGCATGATGGTGACAAAAAAGGAGATTGCAATAGCAATAAGAATGGGAAATTTCAAGATGATTGCTATTTGGAACATTTTAGAAAATGAGCTGTGAAATCTTCTGTCTTTTCAATAAAGTGAAAGACTTTCTTAAACATGTATCTGGATCTCCAAGTTGATGAGGCTGCCCACTAGAAGAAGTATAGAAATACAGCCTCTTGTAATTAATGAACTTTATTTCACCTTTCATACACAAAATGCAGGTGAAAGTACTTTAAAAAAACAAGGCTGCAACTTAGAAATAGTTTTCCTTTTGTGAAGGTAAAGTTTGAATGAGACAGATTATTGCAGGAATGTTTTGAGATAGGAGAGGGCTGATTGATGTCAGCTTCATGGTCATCTCTCTGTCTGTGTCTTTCTCCCGGTTCAGTTTCAACCAGTTTTTTCCGTCTATTTGATATGTCCTTTAAATGTATTTTACCAAAGCGGGATAAGTAACACATGAAGGAAAAACTGTAATAATAATAAAATATACTTTTGAAAAGAATTGGTAAAAAATGATTGTGAAACGATGAAAAGATGGTGATGAAATCTTCACATGTATAACACATCCTACACATCCTGTGGGCACCTTAATAAGATTATTGTTTTATTCTATACTGAGCCATTACAAAGCTTCCACATGAGACATACGTTTATACTACAGAGATTTTGTTTGGCCATGTAGTGGACGTGTAATCATTTCTGCAGATAATTGACCTTGAGATAACATAAATTACTTTGTTCTTAGTTATACTGTAATAGAGCAATATTGTCTACATTTGTCTACCAGGACAGATAAGCCTTACTGTTCAGGTTGACCTTTCTTATAAATGTAGCCTACCTACAAAAGCACAGTTCACTTCCAGTCTTTTGTCCCTTTGTAAAGCCAGTGATTTAAGTTTGGCAGTGCATTTAATTTGCTTTTTAAATACTGAGAATGATGTTCTGTCTTATCTGCATCACAACAGTGTAATTATAACATTTCTACTGGCATCTTTTAAAAGTGGACCAGTGTGTTAGCCACTACATGGTCAACAGTATGTGGACACCCAAACATTACAGTCATGTGTAATTGCTGAACATGTCATTCCAAAAGTTTAAAAAGCATTTATCTGCTGCTACAACAGCCTGCACTCTTCTGGGAAGGTCAGGCCAGTCAAGTTCTTCCACATCAAACTTATTAAAACCATTTTATCGACCAGGCTTTGTGCATGCGGGCACTGTCATGTTCAAACAGGAAAGGGCAAATTATGTTTTTTGCTGTTTCAAAATGTAATGAACAATTTCTTGAAAATCCCTTTTTTTTACATTCTTAAATGTTATTTAAATTAATTTAATTTAATTAGTAGTTGTTTTTTACTTATCTACAAAATAATTTCATACACTTTTTGTATTATTTGTTTCTGTTTTATATATGTGTGTATATCGATGCAAACCTGTGTTGGACATCAATAAAGGGATGGGAGGACAGGGAGGAAAAGATGATAGGTAGTTGTATGATACAGAAAAGTTAATAAATAGTGTCCTCTTGTGGCCACTTATTTGAACTGCAATCATCCAGTGTTGTATTCCCAGCATCAATCTAAGTCCCGCCCCTGAGCAGCCTCATAACCAATGACCACCAGTCTTTGGATTCAAGCGTTCTGTATTTTGAAACTATTTTTCCTGATTTTGGACTTGCAGGTAACGCCATCCACATCAAACTCCACAAATGAAACGAGCATGTTTAAACTAAGGTTAGAGAAGGTTAACTGTAGGGTAATGCCCACTGTCTGAAAAAGGCGAGATTTGTACACGGTCTGTTAGAAGGTAAAAAATGCCTGAAATACTAAACTCAGGACCAGAATTTTCCCATAGTATTTTGCCTCGGGTAACTACTCTGCCAGCTAAAATCAGTGCCACACTCCGCAAGACTGACAATTAGCCTCATAAATATCAGAATCCCCGGCTTTCTTGGGAGAAATTAACTCGTGTAACTCCTCCAGAATTAAGGTACCAGCACCATGTAGCTGAAAGTCGTCTTAATGTGGGTTGTTTGCGTTTGTTTTGATGTCTAAGTCAGGAGTCAGTGATGGTAACGATAACCAACTTTTGAAACTGGCACTGACTGTGTTAGCTAGCTTAACGTTAACTTACAGTTACCAACGGTTTTCTCTAACGTTACTCGCAGTTCGTAAAAGACAAATAAGTTGCTACATTCAGTTGTTTAACGAATGTGTAGGCTTGAAAGTGTTTGGGGAGGAAACCTCAGTAACCCTGTTGACAGTCGGTGGTGGTTTGTTGTGGTGTGTGTGCCATGGTGACACAGGGGTGGGTCTTCTTCTCTCTTAAGTTTTGCGGTTTTCAAGGCAACCAACCCCTGTTGCTGTGAAGTCTGCCAGTGGAATCTGCTACTGAAATCCTGCCTGCTGAATCGACGAAATAAATGTATCCATCTATAATATGAGGTAAGTTTGCAATGCAGTTCTGTTGTTACAAGTGTTGTGAGTTGCTCCTCAGCCCACCAGCCGGTGGGACTGGTTGGACTTGCAGTTGTTGGTACTTGGATGTGGTTGAGCAAGTCTTTCTTGAGTTTTTCTGGAGTTTAAATTATTGGAGCTTCTTGTTGTTGCAAAGCACGGGGCATGTGCTTGAATACAGCCTACATGGGTACAATGCATTTTTAAAGAAAGTGTATTGTTGCTGTATTGTTGTAACCTCTCTTACCCCTGTTTGCCTGAAACTGTGGATCAGAAAGAGACTGGGGGCTTCAGTGTCGGTGTGAGAGACTGTTGTTTCCTCACCTGACTCTCAGGGCAAGAGAATATGTTTTCACATGGTCTGTGTAAACTAGTTCAGAAAATGCACTCCATCTGGCCACACAGATTTCTTAGAATACTATTTGACCTCTGATGGTTATGTTATTACCAGAGAAATATGCCTAACTGGAGAAAACTTGCTGTCTGTAGCCAAAATATAATATAACAGCATCTGATCAAATAATAAGTCAGCAAGATTTAACCAGAATTCAATGCCATCTTTCTTTCTTTGCCAAGGACACACTTCAGCTGTACCAAAAAAATACTGAAGTTTTGATACCCATGCCCTATGTACTAGTAAGTTTTCTGTTATTGCTGCACTTACAGCAGTTGTTTCTTGACAAATATTTAACACCAAAGGATTTATAACTTGTTGAGTAACTGGTATCTGATGAAAAAAAAAAGGTACATTTCGAGGAAAATGTTATTCGGAACATTTAAAAAATGAGCTTTGAAATTTTCTGTCATTTTCAAGTGAAAGACTTTCTCATGTGTCTGGATGTCCAAGTCGATGAGGCTGCCCACTAGAATAGAAACACAGGAAGAAATACAGCCTCTTGTAATTAATAATGAACTTTATTTCACTTTTCATACACAAAATGTAGGTCAAAGTACTTAATAAAAAACAAACAGGGCTGCAACTAAGACCTTTATCATTATTGGTTAATGTGTTGATTATTTTTTTCTGATTGATAATTTAATTGTCCATAAATTGTTAGAAAATAGTGAAAAATGCCTGTCACTAAGCCAAGGTGATGTCTTTAAATTGCTCGTTTTGTCCAACCAACAGTCCCAAAAGCCAAAGATATTCCAATCACAATGATATAAAACTGAGAAAAGCAGCAAATCCTCACATTTGAGAAGCTGGAGCCAGAGAATGTTTGCATCTTTGCACGATAAATGACTAAAATGATGAATTGATTATTGACATTGTTGATTCATTTTCTTTCTATCGAATAATCGATCGATCATCAAATAATTTCAGCACTATTTTAGATGATTATGCCACTTTCTTCAGTCACTCTTCTCACCAGTCCCCTCTGCACGGTGTATCCATGTGTCCTCAGCGCTCCCTGTGCCTCGTAAGAAGATTAGCTGTCATATATTAGTCACTAAGCCATCCTAAACAGCTCACTGTAGGCTTGCCAGCGTCTGGGGCAGCTCCAGCTACACTTGCTGTTCACTGTGCTCAAAATTCAGCCGCTGTCACTCTGTGTAAAATTCATGTAGTGTCCTTGTTGGCCGGGCTGTGGTGGGACTGGGAATGACAGTAGAGCTTGGCAGAAATTCTCTGCCTCTCTTTTGTCTCTCCTTCACTTTCCCCTCACTCATTCTGTCATTCCTTTTCTCTCCTGCTTTCTCTCTCTCTCTGTCTGTCTCTTGTTCCTACACCTCCACCCCACCTGTCCATCCTTAGCTCGCCTGACAGTCAGGTGATTACAGCCCTGCTGCTGCCTGTGAGGAGCTGGCCTCCTGTCCTGGATGTATACTCATGATCATTGTCTGTTTACAATCAGTGAAGCCCCCTGTAAGGGCTTTAGAGCAGCTTAATTCCCCCCATCTGGCAGCTGAGATAAATCCTTAGTTCCTCTGCAAATGAGCAGGGAGCATGAGCAGAGCAACAGGTGAGTTGTTTCTTTGTGTTATTCTTACCAAACAGAAGCTCAGAAACCTAACAATAATGGAAAACCTAGAAAGTTTTTGAATTTGGAAATAGCTTTGATTTCACTAGAAGTTTGTTGCTGTCTGCTTCTCTTCTGCATTTGCTCTAAATCTAGTTACTATGTGAATGCCCAACATGTCTCTGTGTGTGAGACAGAAACACAGTACCACCCAAAACTGAAAAAGTTGGTAGCTGGTACCTCTGGTTAAAAGCAGCGATAGAAGAAGTACTCAGAGCCTTTACTTTAGTAGTCCTGCAATCACATTTCTACTGGTTAAAGTACTGATAAAGTGTTATCAGCAAAATGCCCCTGTATTTCTTAAATATTTGACCTTATTAAAACAGAGCATACACATGCAAGTAGTAGAGCTGGGTATAGGCCTTTTTCACAGTGGTAATTTTGACATGTCACCGTAGGAAAAACGCCGGTTTAAATAATAAAATTAGTGATGGTTGAATTCCATTTAGTTGCTTCAGTTTCAGGGTCCTGGTATTGCTGGTTCACTGCCACACTGTTGTGGTTTATTGGGACACTTGAATAGAACGGAGCCATTGTTGTAGTTATTAGTAATACCTGTGCTTTTGGTCTATTGTATGAAATTGGTTCCTGAGTTTTGGTACAAATACCAAAAAGATACATTATTGTACTTATAGATAGACATACTGTATATATTACAGATGTGTTTTTCTAGCAGCTGTACACAGACCTTTCCTAAAGAAAATAGCCTAAAATTGGCAAAATTCTGATTTAAATCAGGAACCATCTGATCTAAGCATTAGTAAAGAAAAGTACAAATCTGACCAGACATTTATTGGTACTTGACAGTTTTCGATACTTGGTGCTACAGACACATTTTGGTACACACCAAAAAGGTACCCAGCCCCAGTTGGCAGTATTTTCAATGTTATAGCTGGTCGAGGTGGAGCTGATTTTAACTAATTTATATACTGTTGAGTTCTTTAAATAATAAGGCATCATATTTTATAAACTTGTCTTAACTCTTCCTTATAAGATCTTAATTTGCAAAGTCATCAGTAACTATGGCTATCAGATAAATATAGTGAAATACAATATTTCCAACTAAAATGTAAAGGAGTACAAGTTTATTCTTGCATACAATCGAGCTACTCAAGTAAAGTACAAGGGTCTTACAGTTGTACTTAAGTACTTGAGTAAATGTATCTAGTTACTTTTCACCATTGGTTACAAGTTTTAATCAAACAATTTTCATTCTTGTCTCCTGGCGGGGGTTTAGTCCCTTGAAATTCTTGTGTGTTAGATGAGGAAGAGGGAAATGAACAAATAATGTCATAATTATACTGTGAGCGCTAACTCTTTCTATTCTGAACTTATTGTTTTTCTAAACCTACCTCTCAACTATCTGCCGTGGTGTGTGCTCTCATTCCTTGTGGTCTACTTTAAATGCATGGTGAGTTGCCATGTGGGCCAGTGTGGAGACTATGCTGTTGATTTGTGTATGAAAGGGTTGTAGAGAGAGCACGACGTGAGTCTGTCAGTCCTGCACACCGAGCCCTGTATTTGTTTCTAACACAATCAAAAAAACAAGCGTCTGTGTGGATGCGCATGAGTGTGTCTGGATTTCTGAGCAAAAAACATACTCTCCTGATGGCTGGGTCTGTGTGTGTGTGTGTGTGTGTGTGTGTGTGTGTGTGTGTGTGTGTGAGGTTTGTGTGTCAGATAAGAGACACTGTAAGAAGCACCAGGCAAATAATCTGCTTGCGATAATCTGGGATATGGATGAAAGACGCATGGGGACCACTTTTCTTAATGAGAATATGAGTGCTGCTGTACAGAATGTACTTCACTTTCTGCCTTTTTTTAAAATTTCCTTGCAGTAAGTTGACAGCAAGTTTCTCTGATAATGACGCTTGTTTAGGCCTGTGACTTGGTATATGGTCATCTTTTTTTTGACCTGCCGGCTGCTTATACTGCTTCAAAAAAATCAGAACAGTATAATGCAGAGTTTAAATGCATACCTTGTTGAATAACTCATTCATGTGTGATCGCTGGAATCAAAGTGATGTTGCATCAGAAATGTGTACGTTTGTGTACATGTGTACCAGTGGCAGTTGGTGATGCAAATAATTGGGGAGGACAGGATGAAAACCAACCCACAGTGTTTTTCTTATTTTACCCCAAATCCTTAAAATAACTTAAAAATCACAATAAATTGACCTAGAAAATAATATTTCATACCATATACCCTTATAAATCTCAGCTGTGATCTTTGACTTTCCTGAACATCCTCCATGCTGTGCAGTCCGTGCAGCAGTCCAACGCCCATACCAGGATCTAGTCCCAGGTGAGCACAGTCCTTCAGTACTGCTACAACAAGCTAACTGTTGCGTTGGCCAAGTAGCTAGCTACTGCTATTTGAAATGATCACTGGACCAATGTAATGTCAATATTGTATTCTAGTTGTTGATTGGTTAGGGAGGATGTCCTCCATTGGAGCATCATTTTAAATTTTTTGGCCAATAACAGATTAGCATGAAAAAAAATGAAGTACATTAACTTGATAAATTGAATATACTGTTTTAAAAAGTATAAGATGACAATTACATTATGTGACATTAGTGCTGAAGCACGCAAACATTCCTTAATCAAAGTTTATATAGAGATGGACTTGATGATGTTTGAGAATTAGGTTATGTGGCCTTTTAGAGGGAATAAGCATGTATAAAATTAATAAATGAAATGATGCTCCTCTTTGTAGCATTGTAACAGAGTGTTTTGGGGTGAGGCACTGGCAGTAGCTGTAACACAGTATGTTAAGACTTGTCAGAGATGTTTTATTGCAGACGCTGAAAAGCGTCTTGTTCATGTTGTGGAGTTACCATAGTGAGCGTTGCAGCTCTGGGCAAATACTTTGGGGATTTGATGGGACATTGTGAACTAGCTGTCTAATCCGAGCTCGGTTACATGTATGATTTGCTTGTCTCATGATAAAGACCATAAATACTGAGTGGTGCGACCTGATATCACTGGATTTGAGTGGGGGGGTCAATAAAAAGAATGCTTATCTGTTGTGTAGACTAACAGAGTTCATGTCACCTCACGCAAGATGCCAGACAAAATGTAACATCAACACCACTTACGTCCAAGTGCATGATGAATAAAATATCCCGCAGGAAACATTCAAATACATTTGTAGTGCACATTTTTCAGAGGCATGATATTTGTTACAAGTGCGTACACATTACCTGAAATTATTCTTAATTTTAAGGCTGCTTATACTCATGATCAGTTTGTCAGTCATGTTCAAATTGCTTGTCTTGTCCAGGCAACTGTCCAGGCAAACCCAAATATATTTAACAATGATTAGCAAGCAAGTATTTGGAATTTTGACTTGTAAATGAATCAATTAATTCATTTCAGAATTACTACATTTAACAAAACTCAAAAACCCACACTGATCACCCAAACAAATTAACTTTAGGACACTATCACATAGACACTGCTGAAAACAACTGCACCTTACTGCATTGAGAGAAATCAAAAAACCTCACACAACTTAAAGCTTTTAATGAATCAGTAACCCTATGCTTTTTAAAAAAGAAAACAACAACCGTCCTCTAGCTGGTAGCTCATTTGTGCTTTGCCACAGCATTCTGTCACCTATAATAAATCTAATTTAACTGCGCAAGTAAAACAGTTCCCAATATACAGTGTCAGGTTTAAACCTTCTGAGAGTAGTTTGTGCTGAATTTACAGTACTTTAACAGTCCACCTGTCTTGACACCTGTTGTATTAATTTGTGAAAATCCTAAATGCTCAGATGCACCTACAGCAGCACAACCTGGGTTCTCAGTGAATACTTGTCTATAAATGGGATGGAAGCCAAATGAATGGTTGAAGGGTACAGTTGACCTAAATGCTTCTAAATGAAAATCACTTGTGTTGTTAATAGGTCAGGCTTCGACCTGTCTTGATAAAACAAAGCTCTAATGTGATTTTCTGTGAATTATTTTTGGTTTTTATTACGAGATGAAAAAGTTTATATTTTTCTGCTTTGATTGCTATGCATGGCATTTACTTTTTGTTGATGAAATGATTGCCTTTCGTTTGGATAGCATTTAATCCTATTTCTTATCCCCTTTGGACTTCACACAGCAGCAGCTCCTCCTGTTGGAGAATGATGCACTCAATATTTATGAGATCTGCAGTGTAAATGTTTGTTTACAGAGGAGAACAGCTGTGTGTGAGTGAAAAGACAGACTGATGTCTTCCTCAACCCTTACATCACTCCATTAGTTTGGCTTGTTTTAGATATGACTGCTGGGCTGCTGTCATTTCTGACTTAAAAAGAAGTGATGTTAAAGATTGTGATTTTGACTCATAGGAATTAGGAATCCAAATCACAGATATGCATATTCTGAATCTGCAGTAAATTTTCTTTTGTGTGTTGTAGGGCTGCAACTAACACTTATTTTCATTATCAATGAAAATGGTGATTACTTTCTTGATTTACTGATACATCATTTGGTCTATAAAAGGTCAGAAAATGTGAAAAATGCCCATCACAAATTTTCAGAGCCCAAGGTCCAGATGACGTCTTCAAATAGCTTGT
Organism: Macquaria ambigua; assembly: GCA_008360985.2. Lineage (NCBI taxonomy): Eukaryota > Metazoa > Chordata > Actinopteri > Centrarchiformes > Percichthyidae > Macquaria > Macquaria ambigua. The sequence continues at coordinate 1,882,312 of VMKM01000001.1, read as the reverse complement.
TTTGTCTGACTGACAGTCCAAAGCACAAAGGTATTCTGTTGACTGTCCCAGAAGACCAGCACATATTCACATTTGAAAAGCTGGAATCTGTGATATTTTTCTTATTTTGTGTTTGCATTTCTAAAAAAACTATTGATTAATAAAAATGCCAATTAATTATTTTCAGTTGATTTTTCATTTTAGGTTTCAGTCTGCTACAGCACACTTTATCACCTTTTACTGCTGTGTTTAGGTTTTTCGCCTCGCGTTACTCGTGCGAATACGGCCGCTGGAGTGTTTTTTGGACTATATCACAACCTGCGAATAATTGCCCTTAACAGCCAATGGGAGTACTCCTTCCGGGAAGTGCTAACACCAGTGCTAACTTGGTTCGTAGTAAAGTAGAACCGATGGCTGGAATCAATTAACAGCTACATATTTTCAGAACTTACCATGTAGCCCTATGATTTCGCTCACTTTTCTCCAAGCCCTCTCCTTTTTTGTTCTGTCTCTGTACAGTAAAGACGTTGAATCAATACGTTTGTCCTCCATTTCTGATACTCTGTGACGTCAGGAGAAACTCAACGCTGATAGGCTTTCACGACACAGCGTCACATTAATTTTTCACTTCGCATTTGGTCTGAACACACCTTAAGAGTTAAAAATTATCTTCTGGTAGTCTGTTGGATTATGGGACAGTAGATTTTATTATGCACTATGTGTATTTTTTTTACATCCTTGTACATTTGTTTTTCTTGTTCCATTGATTTCCTCTGGAGACCTCTTTCTGACAGTTAAATGCTTTAAATGGTTATTGATGCTAAACAGCTGCTGGTACTATTATGTGTTTCAGGATCTGCATCCAAAGAGATCTCCTCTTCCTCAAGACTAAAGACTGATCGATGAGTCCTCCTTAGCTGTACCTCTGGACTGTTAGAAGCTTACTGACATGACCTGCAATCTGTAAACTTCTGTAGTCATGGCTTTAAAAGTGGCCCTCACTGCAGAGCCAGATCAACCAGAAAAGATGCTAAAGGTTCCTGTGCCTGGCTGAGACAGTAACTGAGGTCAGAGCTGAGATCTGAGGGGGGGGCAACGATTGGGTGAAAGGTGAATGGAGACAAGGAACACCACCAAAGCAGGGGTTGTTTTCTGGACCCCTGCCCCGGTCCGCACCTCACCCACCAGCTCTGTAATATCTGAGGATGCGTGGGAGGATGAGGATGAAGAACAGGCAGATGACTTTGTTAGCCAGATGGATGAGAATGGCATCATTGGACTGGCAGAAGCACTGGAGGATGTGGAGTTGGGGGAAACTTATGGTGATGCAGATCAGAATGTAATCCAAACTCGTACGCTGGACCCCTCACCCCAGAGGCAGACCCTAGTGGGCATGAGAGGGACACACCACCTGAGGAGCTGAGTTACAACCTGAGTGAACATCTGTCCCACACCGAATCACCAGGAGAGGATGCACAAATACTGTCACCATGTGAGTCTTACAGTTTTAATGTTCTAGGTCCTGACCTGTACCAATGCACTTAAAGGACGACACCGCTCATTTTGCATGTTTGAGCTCATTAACTTAAAATTGCTTACACTTTACATCACAGCTGACCATTTTGCAAACCAGGACTACAGGACTTACTAGTTTGAATATCCTTTTTCGACAGGTCCAGGCAGCCATCAGTAGAGCTGCAGTGAATAGTTGATTATTTGATTAGTTGATAGAAAGAAAATTAATTGCCAACTATTTTTCACATTTTTCAAACAAAAATGTCAAACATTTGCTGGTTCCAGCTTCTTAAATGTGAGGATTTGCTGCTTTTCTTTGTCATTTCTGACAGTAAATGAAGAATCTTTGGGTTTTGGACTGTTGGTTGGACAAAAGAAGCTATTTGAAGATGTCACTTTGGGTTCTGGGAAATTGTGATGAGCATTTTTCAAGTTTTTGACATTTTATAGCCTAAACTATTTAGGGCCTGTGTCCACACAGTGTTTTTTTCTGGCGATTTTTCTGGGAGGGCACTGGGGAGCACTGGGATAAAGCTTGTGCGGTGAGAGAAAATAATGCTACACGTGGGTTTCGTTTCTATGTCAACAATATCTTAACGCTATGGTAAGGGGGTGACTACACAGCTAACAACAAGCTTACAATGCATAGGGTTCAAATGTTTTATTGCATTTTCAATGTATTTCTGGTTTGCACACATCGACACATCAGAGAAAGAGAAAAAAGCATCAACTCCTCAATGCCATGGCAATATTCAAATACAACACATATGAAAAATAAAGTGTGCTCATTTTACAAATCAATCTGCACTTACTCTGTATTACCAGGCATCAGTAAGGTAACACTGGCAAAGATTAATGCAGATTTGATGTTCGCTGTGATAGATTACACAACTCAAGCAAGTTTCAAGAGTCTGCCTGTAAATAAATGGACACCAATGGCTGGGAAAGGGAAAATACATGAAAAAATCTCAAATTGTCTAGCATGCATTTGAGAGTTGATGTTAAAGTACTGTACAGTACATACTATAATTTTTTTCCCTTAAAGATCCCTTCCAGACATGGTTTCAGAAATATAGAAATACTCGGCTTGGAAAAATGACTTACTGTATGTGTTCTATGTTTTTTCCACAAAAGATTCCAATTCCCTCGTTGAAAAATCTTAAAATTACATCTTCTCCCTCTTCCTCAATGAAAAATCCAGAATCTATGAATATGCATGCTCATATAGTGATTGAGCAATATGGTCATACCAGTAAAGCCCTTTGAATTTGAATTTATAAATTGGAAACACACTGGTACTTTAAAAGCTAGATGAGGCAACTGTTTTGTTGTGGGAGACAATTTATGCCTGCACTGTGTTGAAACCTGTCTTCCCATTCTTCCCATATCTCTCCATGTCTTTGGCAGGTGATGACTTGATGGGTAGCTTAAAAGCATGGACAGTGGATGGGGAGGTGAGGCAGAGGAAAGGAGAGCAGGGGATAGAGTGCCTCCCTGAGAGGGACAGATACTTGGACATGACAGAGGAGGAGAAAGATGGAGAGGAAGCGGGGAAGAGGAGTGGCAGGAAGAGAAGGAACAATGAACACTTTAGCACATCAAGAGAGCTTCGAATAAACAAAGGAGAGATTGAGAAGATCAGCTCTACACGATCTTGTGGTGCTCACCTGCTAGCCATGGAACCTGCTGGACTCTCCAATCATCACTGCCCAGTATCCCAGCCTGCCTCACCTGTCACAGCCCCCACTTTCCCCCACCTGCTCCACTTCACTGCTGAGGAAATAGCTGCTCCGGGGATTGAAGCTGAAACTTTCCCAGAGATGAGCTTCATCGAAAGTCTTTCAGAATCACACAGGAGCCACACTAGCCTTAAGTCCAGTCCTCGTTGTCCCGAGTTAAAGCTCAGGGCTTCTCTTCAGCCAGCGGCCACGTTTTCTGAGGAACTCAAGTCAAATCATTACAGCGGAGTAAGTAATGGGCCTTCAAAGGGATCCGTTAAGTCCGATAAGCATCATAAACAGCCCACTCCCTTACCAAAGAAGACGAGGCAGCACTCTCCTGAAGCTTTAAGGCCTCGTTCCTCCAGCACAGTTAGGGCTGACTCTTTAAAATTCAAACATCAGACCACAAGTCCTGACAGAGAGCCGAGGCCACCCAGAGCCAGGAGTAATGCTGCTGAAGTGGATGAATCCAGGTGAGCCACATCCCCATAGCCATTTATTTTTTATCACGCTTTGTGTTGTAGCTTTTTCATCCATCCTTGCTTTTTTTTCATACATCATGATTGTAGTTTTTTTTTAAATAAAAAGCACTAACCATGAATTTTATTGTATTTCCAGAAAAGGGCCTCTGAGTTACCGCACACCAGACTTCTCCATGGTGGAGCCCAGGGTCCATTTCCCCAAAGGTGGTTACAAGCCCCCCAAGAGCACACGCTCTTTCAAGAGGGAGTCCCTGTCACCTGAGCCCCCCTTAGTGTTTAAATCCCCTGCTGACATTGTGAAAGAAATCCTACTGAACACCACTGATGGATCTCCCGCCTCATCAGACTCAGACAGACCACCAACCAGTGCCCTCAACTCCACTGTACCTCAGGAGTTCAGATGTCGCCAGCAGGCCACCACACTGCTCGAACAACTACAGGTACTGGTAGAGACTGAAGGGCGAATTCACAAAAGGATTGCGGCTTTTGCTTTTGTGAATCAGACCTTGAGACGGGGCAGATAGCAGTTGCAAGTGCGCAGTTCATGGTGCTATCAGCGGCTGCACTCTATTCTTTATGAATTGGCGAGAGAGTACATCTACCCTGAGATGGCTAAATTTAAAAAACATTGAACATTTTAGAGGAGACGAGGAAAACTGAGCTTTTGGAAAACAATGATGAAAGCCTGGTTAGGCTCTGTGTGACAGCAACATTAAGAAGACAACTTTCTGTCATTTTGAATGGTCCATACAGCTGATCACACAATACAGGTGTTGTTATTGAGCTGTATTTATGTTTATTTTGTCAGATGACTTGTGACTGAAGATTGCAGTTGATAATGATTTGGTCGACATCTCAGCGCAGCAGTGCAGGAGTCACTGTTCACCTGGTTTACAGATTTTTTTACAAGCCAAGATCAAATCACTCTTTTATGGAAACTGAAATATATGTAAATTAGAACAACTTAATTGTGAGTTTGGCTGTAATGAAACACAGTATAGGAGATCACAGAGAGCAAGAGGGGACAGAACAGAGGTTTACCAGCTGAGGAACCAGACTTTCTGTCCCACTCCCTACCAGAGGTTGGCTGTGATGCACAGTTTTGTTGTTTGAGGGGGAAAAGAGATTTGGCCGATTTGCTGTTTACATGTTTCAGATTTTTACAAAAGCGACCTGAAAACACTACTTTGGATGCACATTGTTTTCACGTTTAGACTGCATTTTCAAAATCTGTCAGCTTAGTGTGGATGTAGTCTGAAAAACATTGGACTGGTTTAGCAGGCTTAGAATGAGCCTTAATGGTTTTCTAATCTCAAAAGTTGAAAATGTCTCGCAGGATGCCACAATGCAAACATGATAATGATACTAGCTGCTAGAATTAAGCCCTCATACTTTACCCAAAACAAGGTGCCACTTGCAGCTTGCAACCACTTCACCACCATCCTTGCTCATTCCCAGAAGCAGCGCTAGACTAGCTGTCCCACTTTACATCCTCCCAGTTTCTGTAGCAACGCTGAAGACAAACAACAAGTACAGAGCAGGGAAGGCACACAAAAGTGAAATGAAACTTCAAAGTTTGCTTTATATTAAGTGCACTAAAGAGATTTCAATTACTATGTGGTACCAAAAAGAATGAAGGTGAATGATGAAGATTCGTCTGTGTTTCTTTGAAGAGGGAATATCCAGTGAATATTCTTTGTGTTGAAGTATGGAGGGTGTAGAGTTTTTCGCCAGGTTATCAATATTCTAGTATTACATTTATGCTATATTCTCTTTATTATATCAGTCTATTGCACCAAGGCAATTACAGAGCGTGGACTTGAAACTTATGTTTATACTCCAGAGATTTTGATTGAAAGTGGGAGGTAGAGTAAGGTCTACAGATCATTGACCTTGAGACAAATTAGTTTGTTCTCAGATATACTGTAATACAGCAATAATGTTTGAATTACCCTTCCAGCATAGGTAAGCCTTGCTTTTCAGGGTGACTTTTTTGTAAATGTACTTTTTACAGTCCACTGATGGTCTTTTCTTCCTTTGTATCACCAATCTGATTTAAGTCTGGCTACTGCACAAGTCCCATGCTGCATTCACACTTGTCTTAATATGATAATAGAGAGTTGGTACATTTTGTTTGCCATTTGAATACTGAGAATGACGCTCTATGTTATCTGCATCACACCAGTGTAATTATAATACCTCTACTGGCATCTTTTGAAAGTGGACCACTGTGTTTTAGAGCTGGCCATCATGCGCACTGCATGGACAAAAGTATGTAGACACCTGAACATAACACCCACATGTGATTGTTGCACATGTTGTTCCAAAACCATGGGCATTAATCTGCTGCTATAACCAGATTTTGGGACCTGGCTGTAGAGATTTGCTCACATTCAGCCTCAAGAGCATCAGTGAGGGCGGACATTGATGTTGGGTGACAAGGCCTGGCTCATGGTCGATGTTCCAGTTCATCCCAAAGGTGTTTGATGGGGTTGAGGTCAGGGCTCTGTGCAGGCCTGTCCAGTTCTTCCACACCAAACTGGGAAAACCATTTCTTTATGGACCTGACTTGGTGCACAGTACCTAAATCCTGCTCCATTCTCTCTGCCCTCTCATTCCTTGCCTCCCCTTTTTTCCCCAACTTGGCTCTCTTCCCTTTCTTTTTTCTTCTTCCCCTTTTTCTCTCCTCACATGCTTCTTTTGCACTCTCTTTTTCTTCCTCTTCCTTCTTATTTCCTGTCCCTCTCCTCTTGCTGCAGGAGGACTACAACAGACTGCTGACTAAGTACGCCGAAGCAGAGAACACCATTGATCGTCTGCGTCTGGAAGCCAAGGTAGTTAATGTAGAAATCAGGCTATAATTTATCACTATGTTGTGGAGTAGTGCAGAGTTTTAAAAACCGCTACATATCAGTACATTTATTTTTGGTCTCAATTTTAAGTCACTATAACACATCCAAGTTATGAAAAAGCTTCAAAATGATGGACAGTTTATTTTTCTCACACATTTCTGTTAAGTTATTTAGTTCATTTTCGAAGCACAGATGGCATGTATAAATGAAATACCGGACTCACTTCTACGTCATTTCTACAAGGACGTGGCTTTCATTAAATAACTGAACAGCAGTGAAAGTACTATTATTTTCAAATACAACTTAATATTAAGAGTCATGTAAACCAAAAGTGTTCGAAATGTCAGTTTGATCTCGCCCCTATGTGTTTTGACAATTTAAGATGTTTGTTTAAGATGCATTTTATCTCTCATGTTTCTGTGAGAGGCATCATATTTAGCTGCTGATTTATGTGCAAACACAGGCTGCACAAAAAGACAGAAGAGCTGTAATATCTGAGAACAAAGGCACTCAGGGCGTCTGTGTTCACCCTGTACAGAACACACACAAAAGTCTGATCAGGAATAGAATACAATCCAGGGTCTTACAGAGAGTCCAGGATACCAGGAACCAACAAAATAAACCAAGGCCACAGTCCACATGAAGTGGCAAAAAAACAAACAAACAGTCAGCTATAAGAAGATCCTCTTGTGACCAAACTCTTTCAGCCAATGACAGTTGGCCCTTTGTGTGTGTCTATTCTGCATGTGGTCAGTACTGTTATAGCATTCAGTAACATTCATTAGTTGTTTATCTGCTGCTGTAAGTTTGTAGCTCAAACATTATCCATTGATTGAACAGACGGACTATTACTGTGTGTTTCCCTCATTTCAGGGCTTTTAAATGGCCCATAGATCCATTGTGGTTTTGGTCTTTTTGTGGCCATGTAATATGACATTAGGCTGTACCCAACAATATTCTGTGCCTTTTTATGTGTAGTGTCAAGATGCTGTCACCAAGTATAGGAATAAAAAGGTATCAAGATATAAATATGAATAATGATATTTGTATATAGACATTCAAGCTGTGCAATAGAAGCCAAAACAAGATAAAATGAGCAACAATGAAATAATAAAAAAATAATAAAATTATGTTTAAAAGTGCAAAGAAGAGTCTAATGAAAGTCAATTTAAAAAGGGAGGTTTATAAAATATAGCCACAGGTGCTAATTTTATTTCAGATTTATAATCAATTATTTATTAGCTTGTTGTGTGTCTTTATTCCTCAACTTTATTTCTACAGAACAGACATATCGAGATCCAACAGGCCAGGCCCAGACATTGTCAGCACAGCACAGGCAGAGAAATATGTCAGAACGAATGATTAGAAATCTCAGAAAAGTGGGATAAGCAAGAAATGAAGGAGGAGAGACAGGAGGAGTGCTGAAGTGTTGTGTTTAAAGCATTATTGGCCCATTTCTGTTCGAGCAGCAGTGCCCCACAATCAGCGGCCATTAAAATCAGCTTATCGAGCTCCCCGCCTCTCCTCCATCTCCTTCACTACACCACTGAACCACCATCTGTCTCCCCCTCCCTCTGCATGTATAACATCACACAGGCAGGGTCGGAAGAGTGGCTTAACACTGAAATGTATCGTCAGACTATTGTTCTATACAACAGGAAATGTATCATCTTCTTAGACGTGAATCAAAGAATGCCAGCATTTTCTTATTACAGGCTCAAGTAATAATATTTTATGCAAAACTGCAATTTTCTTGATCTTTTGAAATAAAAACTACAACATTATTTAACAAAATCTTTTATTTTATCTTTTATTCTCTCTAATCAGAAATAAATCCTTTAGTTTCTCTTTGTGGCTTAGCGTGCATCCATTTTATCAGAGACATGATGGGTTCTAGTCTGATTTAGGATCTTAGTTTAGGTCATTCCATCTTTTTGACCCAGTTTTCCGGTGTCTCGACTTAAAACTGTATAATAAATGTGAAACAACCTGAAAGTAATAGGGGAAAAAAAACAAATAAAAGCCTTCTAAGTGGCTGACTGGGTGAAATACAGCTCATAAGCTTTTATGTTTATTCCACCCTCATGCTGTGTGTGTGTGTGTGTGTGTGTGTGTGTGTGTGTGTGTGTGTGTGTGTTTTAAAGGGACTGTTGAGGTCAGTTAAAGGTCATTATGATTTACTGCTTAGAGGGCTTTTCAGGGAGCACATCCATTCATTCTCCTTCTCATTAATTCTGTATGTGTGTTAACAGGGAGGGGAGGGCTGACCACCCAGTGTATGTGTTTAACCCCTTTAGTCTGATCCAGCTCAAATTCAGTTGGTCTTTTCTGCACAGAAATGACGTGTTTGATGTGGTCAGGCTGTACTGTAACATGGCCCAAAGTCTGATTTCTACAATAAGGTACCCAGCAGAGTTAACCAGGGATCCAAAAATGTTGAAGTTTTGAAATGTGACAGTGACCTTTCTTGTAGGAAGGAAAACATTGTGCCAATACATCACCAGACTCATAAATTTAAAAGTTATAATGTAAGCAGGTGGGCCGATGATAATGGATGACAGATCTTGTTCACGTGTGTCCTTATTTTTCACGCCCCCACCAGGTGAACCTGTACTCTGACCCTCCAAAGCCTGGCTACTCGGCGCAGTCAGGACTGAACCACAACACTTCAAAGGTCATGACGCTGGATTTCCCAAAGGCTCAGAGAGCAGAGATCCACTCAGCCTCTCTTCATCCAAGCGGACACAGCACTCATCAGAGTACATTCATCCTATTCACTATTTACCACTTTGCTGTCAAATCATATGAATCATCTGAGTCACACTGCTCTTCTGATTTACTGCTGTACAATTAAATATTATCCTTTAACATTTTTATCACCCTGCACATGCAAACAAATCAGCTGGGCCGCTGCTAACATTGCGTCATTCTGAACAACTTGCGTTATATAACTCTTCTTTCCTCTGCACCTGTCTGTCAAATGAACAGGAAGTTCATCTGCCTGTCCTTCCATGAGAAGCCCAGATCCAGGAGTGGGACAGCAGCTGGCCAAGATTCTCTACAGTAAGGCTGACAAGTTCCTCCAGCAGGTAAAACTATCAGCGGGGATGGAAATCCTGACAGATTTGCTGGATGATGTGATTTAGGAAAGTGAAAGGTTTTTTTATGTTCTTCATTCAGCTGCAGAGTTTTGAGGATCTCCTAAAGAGCGAAAAACTCAAGCCTTTTGAACAGATGAAGGTAAGAACAACAAACACAGTTAAAGTCTGTAACGCTTAAAGAATTACTTCTAATGACTCATGACCTCATGCTCCTCTTCAGGGTATCTCACAGCTTGCTGAGGGGCTGGACTCTTTAGAAAGGGGCTACCTGTTAGCGAGGGATGAGCACAAACTCCTGCAGCAGCGAGGGGCAGAAATCAGCCCCTTCGACTCTGAACGGTGAGAGTGATGTCCAAGATAAATACGCCATAGACTCCATTTTCTATTCTGTACTTGTGCTGTTTTGATGATGTTTATCTGTCTGTATCAGGGAGCTGGAGGGGTTGATCTTTCAGTGTGGGCTGTGTATGGACGAGCTGAAGGAGCAGGTGGAGCAGATGCGACAGGAGCAGCCCACCTGTGAGGCTCCTCCCTCTCCACCTCGTCACCCCACCCCTTCATCTGTCCCCTCTGAGGGAGGAGAAACTCTGACTCGCCCACAGGTACCATCAAACAGCTCTGTCTGTGTTAATGCTGATACAATATTATTCATTCTGAACAGAAATATAAGAGATCTGTATTTGTAAATGTTGCATACACCCATAGAGGAGAACTAGAAAATATGTAATGTACCATGTTGCATTTTGGATCCAGTCTGGTGGAGCTCTAATGTACAAGATCAGCCTTTAGAAGTGAGGGATGCTGGTTAACACTGAAACAATTAGTCAATCGACAGAAAATGAATCGCCAAGATTTTTGTAATAAGTGAATCATTTAATCAGACATCAAGCCAAAAAACATTTGCTCGTGGCAGCTTCTCAAATGAGAAGAGTTTCTGCTTTTAATAATAATAATAATAACTTTATTTATATAGCACCTTTTAAAAACAGTTTACAAAATGTTTTGAAAGACAAAGCAAAAGCAGGATACTCAGAAGGCAATGTAACAACAGAAAGCCAGACAAAAGCAAGACTAAATTAAGTATAAATACAGATAAAAAGAATAAAAGCAATAAAAAGACAATGAAAAGACGACATCACATTAAAGCAAGTCTATAAAATGGGTTATAAGAAATTATTTAAAAGAAGTTACTGATTCTGCGAGCCTTATCTCCGCAGGCAGGTCGTTCCAAAGCTGAGGGGCCCTGATGGCAAAAGCACGGTCACCTTTAGATTTAAGTCTTGACTTTGGAACGGGCCGGAAGGGCCCCGACCAAGGTTCCAAGGCTGCGAACTGGCTCATATGGTGTCAACATTACTGCTATATAGCTTGGGGCCAGACCCAGACCTGCTTTAAAAGTGATCAGTAAAATCTTAAAATCAATTCTAAATCGAAGAGAAGCCAGGATCGGGGTGATGTGATGCTGTCTGTTAAAACCAGTAAGAAGCCTAGCTGCTGCGTTCTGAACGAGCGTATTCTGTTGGTCAGAAAAAACGAGTCATTTGAAGACGTTGCCTGACTATTTTCTGATATTTTATAGACCAAACAATGAAATGATTAATTAAAAAATAATTGACAAATGAATTAATAGTGAAAATAATTGTTAGTTGTCACCCTAATGCTTATGCTGGTGCTGATATAATATTTGATCTTTGTTCACGTGGAAGTGTAGGTCATCTTCTGCTTTTATTTGTTGCCTCATCAGGAAAAATGGTTCCACTGAAACATAATGGTGTTGTGCTAGAAATGGTTTTTTCTGCATAGTGATTCCAACATGGTCCCCAGTCTTAAAGAAGGCAAATTAAACTCAACTAAAGGTAGCTGTGTAGCTGTCAGCGCACTGGCACTTCACATCATTTGACCTGCTATGAAATGACAGAACGTAACCACAATGGAGCCACATCAGATTTTATATAATGGTGTAACTTCATCTCCTCGCAGAGCCCTCCAGTGCCTTTGCTGGTTGATCCAGGAGAGGCAGCGGCGGTGGAGGTGAGCTCAGCCAGTGATGAAGAGGAGGCTGAGACAGAGGACGAAGAAACTCTGAATTCTCTCTACCTCAGAGCTCTGAATGGCAAACACAGACGTGTTGAACAAGACTTTGACACACTAGTGGATCAGTGAGTGGTGATGTTTGTGTTTTAAATAGTTCACTTTGAAAGGAAATGTGAAGAGTGGCCATCTGACTATCAGCATCTTTGCTGTGGAAGGTTTTTTATTAATGGTAGGAAATATTCTTACGCAAAAGGCATGTTTTTCCTCCTATTTAGCTACCAAAGCTTCAAGGAGCTTCCCAAACTTTTAGACCACAACCAGAGGGAAGGAGCTCCCCTTTCTGCTGCCTTAAGGACCGACATGCAGCCTGGGGACGGGGAGAAAGAGAGACAGGATGGAGGAGCTGGAAACCTGGAAGTCCAGAAGAGTCTTCCTCAGAGGTTTGTCTCCAGAGCTGTAGCTGAATCAGCAGCACAGTCATGTTTGTTCTTGTGCTGGGCAGCTCTGAGGCACCTAAGAATGTGTACATTCCTGTCTAAATATAAAACTTTTTATCCTGAATGGTAAAATAATACTATTTCAGCCATATTTTTGATACAATAAGAAATTAGACAAATAAATATGTACAAAAACAAATGCACATACATATGAAGGTGGTTTTGAGGGGAAGCTCATTTCAGCAGCTCAACTGGACTAAATTTTCTATATTCTCCGTTGACAGGAAAGCCAAGTCAGACTATCCGGACTCTCCTCCGGTTCGCACCAGGGCCTCCAGCCAGTCCATCACACACCCCGTTCATCCTCCCAGTAGCAGAAGGAGGTTAGAGGTGGGAAAGTCCCACAGCTGCAGTCTGAGCAGTCTGGGAGAGATCACTGCACTGGAGGGGAGGAACTCCAAACTCCAAAGTGGGCGCAGCAGAGTGCTTTCTCAGGTCAGTTTATATCATTAAATAACAGCCCGCCACTGATTTCATTCACCACTGTGGCATGGTTAGGTGAGGCAGTGCTCAACATTGGATCATGTACAGTCTGGGCCTCAGAGGGTTTTAACTTTGTGAGACTCAAACTCTAGAGCTTCACAGCTAATCATGCTTTTAAAATGTTGGATTCTGACCTTTCAGATGTATTGAAACATTTTCTTTCAATTTCTTCTATAGTCAAGTCATTGGTACATCTTATTAAATACTACTACATTTATTGAACAAAATCAAATTAATCATGACTGTAGCCATACTCATCCATCCCTAGAGGACCTTTTTAAACCTTCAATTCTGTTTATAGATGTTTTGAGTTAGGATTCTTGACATGTAAGGAAAATAAAATGAATATTGTTGATCCTGTATTAGCTTGTACAAAAATCAACATTGAAAACACAAAACAGTTTCCCTGATCAGTTAAGAGGGGGGCGGAAAATTTGGTGAGATTACTACATCCACATAAAGAATCTGTATAGATAAATGTTGCATAATCGTTGCTCTGCGTTGTGTCGACCAGGATGGGATCATCTCTCCGGAGACGGACAGCGGGTTTGTCGGTTCAGAGAGCAGCCGTCTAACTCCTGCAACAGCTCCCAGTCCTGTCCACCAGAGGGCCTCAGAGAGGTGAGCAAGTCCTACACTGCATCTACTGTATGCCTCCACACACATTTACTGCACCATAAAACTTACCTCATGTTCCGTCCCCCACCCGTTACACACACAGCATGATGTCTGATCCTACAAATCTAAGGTCCCTGATTCTCTTTGTCTGTCTTTCACTCCATTTGTCTTTTGTGTTTTCTGTCTTTGTATGTTTGAATATTCTTCCATGGTGTGGCAGTGTTTCAGTGCCTCAGGAGGGGAACCCAGGGAAGCCTCAGACTGACATCATGTCAGTAACATCTCCTGCTTCCCCGCCGTCACACAGTCGCACGGCTATGGAACCCAAAGGGGGCTCCCGCCTTGGCCACGACCAACCGAGGAGAACCAGACAGGGGCAGAGGAGGCGCACCTTCTCCTGCTCTCCACACCGTGGCTGGGTCAGTCAGACGGAACAAACCAGGGCCGACAGTGGGACCAGTGAGTTTGGGCTGGAGAGTGACAGCAGTGAGTAAAAATGAAATTTTTTTTTTTTTCCTGTCATCCTGTTACTCTCTTACTGTTATTACTCTCATTCATTAGTGTGTTTTCCATTGTGTGTTTAACCTGCTGTCCTCCTCTGTCTCTGCAGCTCACACTGTGTCTGAAGACGGACAGAATGACCAGTACACGGAATCTAGCAATTCCTTCCACAGCTCCAGCCCAAGCTCCTCCCCCGCTGCACGGTATCGCCATGGCGATTCTCTCAGAGCACTGAGCTCCAGTCCGGTGGCGAATCACAAGTGAGTGTGTGTAGCAGCAGCTGCAGTGGAGATAGCTGTGCAAACAAGGCCAGCTTTACGTCTCCCTGAAGAGACTCCTGGATGGGAATTATTTATTATTTTTCATTTATTTCCTGAAATTGACTTGTTAACTCCTGTAAGGTTACCTTAAACATCAAGCTGCACATCTTATGAACCATCCTTAATGTTTCTGTCATCATATTCTTTCATGTATTTTATTGCAGAATCTGCTGCTATTGAATGTGGTTGCATATTAGGAGGTACTCTGTATTGTTTCCTGCATGGTGTGGTGTTGCATGGCTCTTTCCGAAGTGTGTGTGTATGTACGTTTGGACTGACGCCTGCATAGATACTTGGCAAGTCACCTGGAAATCTGGGCACTTGAATATTTTCTCCTGCAGCACCTGAGTGGTCACATTTACTAGACTTTACTACTTTGACCTTGGATACGTGTGGTGGTGAAAAACAGACACATATATGCAAACCTGACCTCCAACTGGATTGTTTCATGGGATTTTAAACATCCTTTGCATGTGTTTTTTTCAGTGATGCAATCCATACGCTGCAGACCGAGGTGACCAGACTGAAGGAGAAACTAGAAATCTGTCTGACAAAGAAGACACCGCTGAGCTCTGTGAGAGCAGCTCCTTCAGCCCAGGAGAACGACACTCGCTATAACACCTCTACACCTTGTGTCAGGTTGGTTTTTTATCTTCCAGGTGTAACCACACAGTGCACCTGTGCACCAACACTACCCAGGCCACTACAGTTTGTCTGCAGAGTGAAGCAACAGGGCAGAGTCTATAGCCATGTACAGTACATTTACTGTATTCTTAACTAGTTATCTTTTTTTTTAACATCAGCTTGTACTTAATTCTTATTCTCCCATTACCTAGGTCTGGGGAGCGACTGAGTGACATCAGCAGGAGAGGAAGAGACAGACAGACGGTTGATGATGAGTCTACACTGAGACGAACAACCAGGAAGAGACCACCTTCTGCACACAGACAAAAACCACAACCTGACATCTGTAAGTTGATCTGAATTTAAACTCAACTCAGCTTTGCTCGAAAGATCTTGTATAATCCAAATTTTACTACAAGCATACGTGTATAGTACGTCCTTCAGCGAAGGACAAGGTGAATAAACAAGTTTACAGTTTATTAACATACATACATGAACCCTGTGATATTGCATTACATTTAGTCATACTCAGGATTTGGTCCAAAGAGAAGAACACATAAGAACCCAACTAAATGTGTGTGTGTGTGTGTAATGATGCATACATGTACATAGATTATATATAGACACATATACAAGCACCTTCATCTTAAGAAAGCACATGATTTGAACAATACACCATATAATTTAATGCATGTAATGCTTTTGTTTTCAGTGGCGGGTTCAGAGCCCTCGACGTCCCAGCCTCTGGTGTCCAGATATACCCAAACATCGTCTGCAGCACCCGGCAGCAGCTGTTCACACACAGATACTGTCCACAGCAGAACGCACCCCAGTAAGAACACCCATCCCTCCACTGCATATAGTAGAATTCATTTTATTTCATTGTAATGCAGTGTTTTCCCTTGTGTAGTTGCTTGCGAGGACATGTGGATATATTAAGCACACTACAGCACTAGAATCTCCTAAACTGTACATACTGTGTGAACTGAGCTTCTGTCATTGCTCATACAAGCCGTTTATAGCGCACTTCAGTCTCTCCTGTTCTCACCAGCTTCCAAATACTCTCCCACAAAGTGTCAGACACTATTATATTTCCATAGATATACATGCAGAAATGTGACTACCTGTGAATTCATAGCTACATGTGTTCATGTCAACAGACTTTAAAGTGGTAAGATTATCTTAATGTATTTTAGAAGCAAATCTGCCAGAACAGATTGGTGCTACCCCGCTGGTGAGTGTATATATGTGTGTGTGTGTTGCAGGGCATCATCCGTGTGTCTCTGATACAGCAGATGAACCTGACAGCAGAAGTCGTCGAGCTCCTCTTTGTCCTCTGTGTTTGTCACGTCACAGAGGGCGACCTGAAAGTAAGGAGGCTCCTTTTATTCCGAGCAGCACATTTGTGTTTCGTCTTTCTGTCTGCGTGTTTGTTCTTACTTGACTCTCTTTGCATTCAGGCGAAGAGGGTAAAATCCACTTTTAGAAAGCAGCATTGCCGTTTTGTCCTCATTAATCGTCCTGCTTGAGTTGTTGTTCAGCCTCCTTAAATCCTACTTTGTTTTTTACTGTCAGGGCCAGTTGGTGGCGACAGAGAGCCGACCCACTCCTCTCGCTGTCACCTTCACTGTCCTCTCTGTGGATGCTCTGAACCGTACAGAAGCACTAAGCCAGGTTAGAGACCATAGCTGTGTCCCAAAGCGCGTACTCCCGTTAGTACACTTACAAGCAGTATACTGTGTACACTATGTACTGACTTGTGTAGTGCGTTAATTTTGACAGGGTAGTGTTGTCTCAAATCGAATAGCGCTGTTGTGTGCTTACCGGAAATGACGATCGCAACCTTTGACCGTGTCTTCTTTTTAATGACGGATTGCAACCGGGCGGAGCATTATCGCCAACATTTACTGTGATTGCCACACGCTGAAATATCTGCCAGCTTGTTTGCTCACTTGACTTCAATTCAATTATTTAGTTTAGTTAGTGGTCCTCCCCTTCTGCTACGTGGCCAAGATGGCGACCGTTGAGGGTGAGAAGCGTGCAGCGTTCCACACTCAACTTTCTGGACGTTTTGTGTACACCATCCAGGTACTTACAGTACACTGCATTTTGCCATACTTAACAGTGTGAACGCACTCGTGCACTCAAAATACTAAGTTTGAGCACGCAAGTACGCGATTTGGGACACAGCACGTGATCACAGCTGTGATGCTGCTCAGACCTACAGTTAACAGAGCACTGTGTTCTGAATGTGTACTGAGAAAGGTGTGAGGAGTTATATCTCTATCCTCCAGGCCTTTGCTCTGCGAGGTTGATGATGTAACCCAGGACTTGTTGTTGAGTGTCAGCAGCACCAAGTTCTGTACAGTCACTTCTCTCAGCACATAAATCAGTTCAGGCTGCAGGAAATAAAATGAATTTAATTATCTTAAGTGTTAATAGAGCTCCTGACCTGCTCTGTGATTCACAGGCGCCCCCCCACACACAAGCTGCCAACCAGCCGAGACCCCTGACAGAGCGGCCAAGAGCAGATACTTTGCACCTGCAGCGCTGCACTGTATGCCAGTGTGCCCGCCACCACTCGTGTAAGTAACCTGCCCTCTTGCCACACGCACGCACAGTATAATGATGTGCCCATTAGGTTGATTTCATCCACTGGCCTCTCTCCAATCTTAATGACATTTCTCACATTGGCTCAGTCACTAAGTGATGATTTGCACACACACTTCACACTAGTTTTATACAGTATATGTACTACACACTAATTGTCATAGTATATTTCTTTAGCAGTTAGTATACAGGAAATGATTTTGTACTATCAGGAAGTATGTTCCTGTATGTGGTTGACATTATAATTCTTAATCTGATCCGATATGTAAAACAAAAAACAGGTGCTTATTGTTACAAGAGAATGACATCCTAAAAAGAAGACTAGAATGGAAGCTAACGTTTTTGGCAAAAAGTCAAACAAACTGAGTCCGTTACAGTACGTACTACAAACATAGTGGAAAAGTGTCAAAATTAAGTACACTCAAAGATGTCAGTGTTAACATGGGCGCTGAAATGAAAGCAAGAGGTTCTGCGACGCACATGCACTGCTCAGGTAGGCGGTGTGTCCCGGGCTTATTGCTGTGGACGGACATGATTGTTCATCAATGCAATGCACCAAAGAAATAGATGAGCTCCTCACAGCTGCAAAACATTAAAGGGTAACTCCAGTATTTTTAAACCTAGGCCCTATTTTCCCATATTTTGTGGTCTAAATGACTAATAGGTACAAAAAGTTTTGGAATTGGTCCAGTAGATCACCTCAGCCAGCAGCCGCAAACGGGCTGCAACGTAATCCTTGTGGGCAACTACGCCCGTGAAAAGTACGTCCAGTACGTGTTTTTGCCACCGACAGGCTCAGACTGTTATTCTAAGTGTCTGACAACATTATGGACAGGATACCTACAGAGACAGACCGTTTATTAAAGAGTAAGATCCTTTCTGTTTAACCAGAAACATAAGTCTCACTCAAGGAGAAGTCGCACTCTGAAATCTCGCGAGAGGTTGAGTTTTTGCAGGAAGACGATTGTGTTTCTGATCACAGGATCATACTCTTAAAGATCTATCTCTGTATGTCCATAATGTTGTCAGAAACTTAGAATAACAATCTTAGCCCCAGAGTCAATGGTAAAAACAAGAACTTTTAGTGGACGCACTTTGACGGGTGCAATTGCCCCTCAGCCGGCAGCCATTGCAGCAAGTTTGTGGCTGCCGGCTGAGGCGATCTACTGGACCAATTCCAAAACTTTCTGTAACTATTAGTGATTCAGACCCCAAAATATGTTTAAAAAAAAAAAGAAATAAAATAGGACCCAGGTTTAAAAATACCAGTTACTCTTTAAACTAATTAGATTTGGTGAAAGAGCTTGAGATAATGAATAGATAATGAATAGTTTAAGTACTATATCTTAAGTACTATATCTCTGGAGTTTAAGTACTATATCTCTGGAAACACAAGTGAAGTTTAATTGGCAGTGGCACTCCAAAGCCGCAGTTTGAAATCCATCAGTGTACATATTCTGTCATTTCCTGTTGGTACAAAAAGAACAATGAATTTGTATGTTGTACTATACAAACTGCAAAAACTACTACTACTACTACTACTACTACTACTATATAGTACATTCTGTCATACTAAATGTTTTTGTCATTAAACTTACCCTCTCTTCAGGTTGTACTCATCGCCCCTCTACGTGTCTCCTAGCAACAGCACAGGCACGTCTTCAGGGGTCAGAGGTCGCGGGGAAGCGAGGGGGAGGACAAGACGCTCCCTGTCTGCTGACAAGCAGCGCTCCTTGGACAGCTCTTTGAACAGAGCCATCAGAGCAGCCCGGCACATGAAGCACACCTCTAGACACATGGCTCGCTCTCTGGCTACTGGACTGCACTACCAGGAGCAGCTGACTCAGTCCTGCAGCTACTAGTCTGAACTCCCTTCACGGACAGCTCAGACTGAGCAACACTAACTCAGTTCAGCTGCAGAACGAGGCTGTGGAGTGGACTTCACCAGGAGCTGAAAGGAGCGAGTGCAGGACCAAGTCAATAAAAAAAAAATCGAAAATCCTTCTCCTTTGTAACTTTTTTTTGTTCCTACATTTGGAGAAAAAAAAATGTCGCTGAAGCTTCTTTGGCTGCGTTTTTTTATATGTAATTTTATGGTAACATTTAAGTCTCAGGTGGCCAAACATGAGTTTGTTTCTTTTTCAGGCATAATATTATTTCAAAAGATGTTCTGGCATACATTGAAATTACATACTTTCTAAAATGATGTAGTACTGAGGAGTTTGATAAAAATGTTGTTGATCATATTGATTTTCAAACCAATGAAATAAAGAAATTAGTTTCTTCTTCCTCATTGGACATAGAAGTTACAGCTGTCTTGAAATGGCAGTTATGGTGAGTTAATACTCAGTTATTTTGAGCTATTTATTGATCATGTGACTGTACTGATTATGTGAATGTCCTTTTAATCTTTTCTAGTTTGAAATTTCAGTGTTATTTTAGTTGCTGTATAAACTGTTTTTCTGCGCTTTAAGTGAATGCACTCGCTCATTGCACCTGCTGTGATGGGAGTCAGTTTTGGATGGTCAAAAGACGACCATGGATAGATTTTGTAAATTGTCAACAGCTCACCTCTTAACTTGTCGTGTGGCCACGAAGAACCTGAGATGCTGGATATCCTCAAAATGAGTCTGCTTCTATGTTTGTTAGTCATTTTATATGTATAGACTACATATTTTTAAATTGTGGAGTTTTGGAATTAAATTCTGTACAGTTGTTTTATCCTAAGTTTGCAAGTGTAACTGTATGAGCCAGACAAGTAAGTCTAATGTAAC
This sequence comes from Macquaria ambigua, assembly GCA_008360985.2. Classification (NCBI taxonomy): domain Eukaryota; kingdom Metazoa; phylum Chordata; class Actinopteri; order Centrarchiformes; family Percichthyidae; genus Macquaria; species Macquaria ambigua. The sequence goes on along the minus strand of VMKM01000001.1, from coordinate 1,862,201 downwards.
TGACCAGCTTTATGTGGAGCAAACATTCACACACCAGCACTGCAGTGACAAAGGCCTTTAAGCATCCAGGCTGGTGTGGATCTATCTTTATATACAGGTGGGGCAGCCAACACAAACAGAGGAATAAGACTATTTTTACAGATTAAATGATGCATTATATTTGGTTGAAAAATACCATAGAACTGTGGATGTTTTAATTAAATTCTGTTTGTTAACTTCTAATCCTTTTTACTTTTGTACCATTATTTCTCAAACTGTAGGTCTTTTTAAATATTTTGCAGGGAATCTTTTCAGTTGTCCCTAAGAAGCCAAATAAAGGTGGGAATTAACATTTGGTATCACTGTCCTTTGGATTTATTTTTATTTTTTTAATGTACTAAAAAATAAAGAGTTTTCAAAAAAGGTATCACTGTACTTTTGACTTTGTTTTTTAAGAAAAGAGTTGAGTCTTTATTTTAATGGAAGCCAATTTATTAGACAGCCTTAGTACATATTAGGTACACATGGAAGTATTGTTTGTGCTTCAACACTCGCAAACATACAATCCCAATAAGTTAAACAGTTTTAGGACAGACTAATGTATCATTATTTCTTCTCTGATAAATAATTTTGATATAAATCAATTGATTTGACAGAGTAAACCCTATACAACAGCAAATTATAATAGAAAAAAATAAACACAAAGTCAAGCGTTTGCATCACAGAAAACGCATTATAGTGCAATATACAACTTGTTTGGCCAGGAAAGGGGCGGGAGGGAGGAAATAAAAGTGAGAAGGGTGTATTTAAGTTTTCTTTTTTGCAAAGCCATTCATCATTGGAGGGTTTTACATTGCACCAGAGGAGGAAACATACAAAGAAAATATAGATATTAGTTCTTTTTCCCAGTTGACGACTAACAGCTACAGCTAAACATCACAAACACGGCGGCTTCACATTGGCATTTTTTAAAGGAAAAGTATCACTACTTCACAGTCAGAAATATCACCAGTCAACAGTGAGACGCTAAAACAGCAACATATGGCGTATACACAACACTACTCAGTGCATGGCCCAATTAAACATTACTAACCAATGATAAGACTTATTCTGACAGGATACAATACTGAAATACAACTGGCCCTTTTTAATATTATTCATTAAATATCAGCAAGCAATGGCCTTTTCGACATTAAAACGTGAAGTTTCTCCGGACAAAGGAAAAAGTGGCAAGTAAATACTTACAGTCTCGGCAGCCGGAGGAGGGATGATTCTGCCTTTTTACAGCGCTTTCTTTCCAACGTCTGCTAAACCAAGCGTTTTTAAACGTATACTTAACCGGAAATGTATGTTTTGAGTATCAAACACTCTGGAAGTGAACAAATAACGCAACATCGTCTCCGCCACTTTTCGCTCTTCGCGGTGCTCGTGTCAACGCTAGCAAGCTAAGCTAGCGACTAGCTTGCTCATTAGCAAACACAGTGTAAATAAGCAACCTGCACTTTCTACCACAATTTACGTGACGGTGGGCAAAGCAGCACTTCGTTTTTGTTTTTATCTGTAATCCTGGAGGCAAGCGACATAGAAAAGGCGATCCCAGAAAGTACAACAAAGATTTTCTCCTCCATAGACATCCATCCACTGCAGGAAAACGCTAAATGTCCGGTCACACCACTACGTCAACCTTTCGGCAAATCACCACGGCGTTTCCAGGTGAATTTCACCCTTATTTGCATATACATATTTTTTTTTTTTTATAAATTAAGTTTTTCGCGTCTAGTCCATCCACATCCATGGGTCCATCTGCTGCTGGGGTTAGCTTGGATACACGATGGTTTCACCGCGAAAAACTGTATCAAAACATCCTTATTCACTTCTACCACATCTGTGTATAGCCCGCTTGTTCTCTGTCCAACTATGTGCCCAGTGTGTTCCAAACTAACATTTTTTATATGATACTCAAAACAAAGGTTTTCAGTGGAGTATTCAAGCTCAACGTCTTAGGAAAAAGCTAAATGCTAACAGCGGCTCCCAGAACATCCACACTGAATACAAACACATTAAAAGTCCACACAAGTCCAAGCATGCTACTGAATACGAACATCTCCAATGGGCAGGGGGGACTCCTCTCTGATGAATATATTTATATATATATTGCATGTTGACTGATATATATTTTACAACATCAACCTCTCAAACAGCACATCCCTCCTCCACCTGCTTCCAATAAAACTCACACCAAGGAGGAAACCCAAATGGAACAAACAAGAGAAAATGTCTACCTTTTACACGTTCTAGCAGGTTTCATAGCATACAATATTACATTTTGGTACTTTCTGTTTTAAATGGCCTTCTGTTGTGATATTTAAACCTTTTTAAATAAGTTTATTTAGTTGCATCCATTGTAAAACATGAGAATACTTGCAACAATTTAATTCTTTGATACAACATATATTTTTTTTATCATCTAAGATGTCTTTTTTTTTTCTTCTCAAGCAAGATGCATACACAATTAATGTAGGATTTTTGGGGGAAAGGATACAGAGGTAAGATGGGTAGAGGAGGGGGGAGGCAGGGTTAGGGCAAAGAGGAGAGAGATGTGATATGAGGATTTTAGCTTGTCACTTCCTCTTCTGGTTTGTTCATGGCCTTGAGCTGCTCCAGCAGGCTGGTGGGGGTGTGGATGTTGGTCGATCCTGGAGACACGCACATGCATAGAACACACACACACAGCGTTAGATCTGCACGTTTGGAAAGAAACAGATGAAAAATGTGTTTTCAGCTCTTGCTATGAATGCCTACTGTGGATGAGGGCAGTCTCACACAATGTTGAAAGTAAAAATAGAAACACTGAGCAACCCAAAGTTATAAAATCATAATCAGTTATCCTGCAGGATTAGTGTATCAAAGAGTTTGAGTGGAGTAAAACTCTACTAAAAAAAAAGTAATTTTACTGTACTTGAGCACAAGTTCAAGTCCAATGTGAGTGTTTTTCTATCCTGCACTTCATTTCTGAGGGATACTTTATACTCTATATTTCACTACATTTATCTTACAGCTGCAGTTAGTAGTTACTTTCTGGTAAAAAAAATCTTGTGTCTCCAAAATATTGATATTTTCGAATGTCCTTAAAACTGCCTTGCTTCCTTTTGAGTTTTAGACATTAATTAAGAGAAATGTGTCAGCCTGTAGAGGAACAACAATAATCTTTTAACTGATCTGAAAGTGGGAAAATCCCCCAAAATAGAGGTATGACTTCTGCAAGATTCACTGGACAGGGTGGAAAACCTTGTGTGCAAATGTAAGGATTTTCACTTTATTTCATATCTCCAATTATCTATCTATCCATCTCTTGTTTTAGATTTGAAATACTTTAATCTTGATTTGTCTGTGTAAAGTAGCAGTTATCTGTTAAGGAGGTATTTGATGCCTTGGCCTCAACTGACTCAAAAAGGCCTATTGGAGCAGACCTTTTAAATGCAAGACTCTTACTGTTGGCTGCACCTTAACTTATCCCTTAACACATATTTTTAATTTAACTCTTTAATCTGGGAATATTCCTAAAGTGTGGAAACCAGCACATACTGCCTCTGCATAAAGGCGGTGACACCAGCAGCCAAATAACCACTGCCCAATCTACAAACTGTCAGGTTTAGCCAAAATCTTCAAAATCAAAAAAAGCTCATGCGTCACTTTCTATCGGAGCATTGTATTTTAAACCCCCATCAGTCTGGTTTCAGACCTGGACATAGCACTTTGACAGCAGCATGCAAGGTAGTAAATGATATAACCTGTTCTCTGGATATGGGACTGTTCTTTGATTTGTCTAAATCATTTGACACAGTGGATCATACTCTTCTTTTGGATAGAATTAGATCAATTGGTTTTGACACAAATGCATGGAATTGGTTTTGCAGTTATCTTGCTGGCAGAACTTAAGCAGTAGCTGCGGGCAGTCTGATTTCCTTGAACTTACAAAAGGGATGCCACAGGGCTCAATACTAGGTCCTATCCTGTTTACATTGCACATAAATGACCTGGGCTCATTGGTTAATAACAGCTCTATTCAGTACTATGCTGACAACAGAGTTATTTACTCATCAGCGCCCTCTATTGACAAAGCATTGTCTAATTTTCAAATCTTTTGGCTATTCAAAAGGCCTTGATTAAACTTAAGCTTTTACTCATTCCAGATAAAACTAATTACATGCTCAAATGAAAAATCCTCTAAGTTTTACAATCAATAACTGGGGCTCAAATTAAAAAAGTCCCATGTCTTTCTTCTTTTTTTTAGAAATAAACAGTGCCTCTCTTTTAGCCGTAGGGGTCAAATTGTACAGGCAACATTTTCATCAGTGCTTGACTATGCAGCTGTAATTTACATGCATGCTGCTGCCATTACCCTGAAGGCCCTTGATGCTGTGTATCACAGTTCTCTTATTTATTACAGGTGACAGTTCATTAACACCCATCATTGTATCTTCTATGAGAAGGTAGGGTGGCCATCACTTACTTCTCGAAGGGAACAACACTGTCTTTTTTTAATTTACAAAGCTACCATTTTATTTATCATCACTTTTAAGACTTAGAAATATGGGATACAGAACTCGTTCACAAGAATGCATTATCTTGGATATCCCATTTATGAATACGAGATTGGGAAAAACTGCATTCAGCTATTATGCTCCTCATAGGTGGAATAAGCTTCAGGACTCCCTTAAGTTAGACAATTTTCTAACCTTAGAATAGTTTAAGCTTCTGTTGAAAGATGTTTTATTGAATGAATGCTCCTGTTTTTCTTAATATGTCTGCTTTGTCCATTACACATATTGTACTTTTATTGTCTTTTTTCATTGTGTTTTTTGTCTTGTGTTATGTGTTGTATTTATGTTGTATAAGAATGTTGATTTTAAACGTTTTACATTTTTTATTGTATAACTTATTTGATTATGTATTTGCAGGGCACCACTGTGAATGAGAGCCTTGCTCTCAATTGGTTCTCCCCTGATTAAATAAATAGATAATAATAAATGTAAACTTCTTCCACATGACTAATACTCTTGAGTCCTTCACTCTACAAACATACAGCCTGATACAAACTCATGAAGCTGGGTTAAATTACATGCATCTGAACAATATGGAAGCACACAGATCAGTGATGGCGCCACACAAATGTAATGAACCTGTGAGCTAAAAGCAGCAGGTGGGCTGCAACACCTAAACTGTCTACACAGCACAGCCAATCAGGTGTTAGAACAATGTGCACATGGCTGTGTGGGCCTTTAATTAAAGAGCATGCAGACAGCTGAAAAACACTGCTAGAAAAAGCAAAAAAAAAAGACAAAGGCAGATCTTCTCTACATGTCATGAAATCCAAAACCAGAGAGTTAGGTCTATCGTCTACCGTAACTATGAATGAAAATGTGAAACTCAGTCACCCTAATAACACAGGGATGAACTGTTGTGACAGCTGAAGACACATTTCAGACACTGTAAAACTTGTAAGGTGCGAGACTGGAGTAAAGCAAACTTTTTGCCAGATTTGTTTGTACCTTCATTACCAGATTTACAGATGGATTACGGCCATCTAAAGTCTTTATCATAAAAAGGCAAATAAACCATTTGATTTACTCCTCACACCTGTTCAACATTATCAACAGTAGTTGGCCTACATTGGTTTGTTTCTGTTGCAAAGCTGCATGTTTCTCCCAGTTTGGTTTGATTAGCTGCTTTACCTAAAATACATTCAACTAAAGTTGATCCTAGAAGTGGAGGTAGCTTAAGGTAACAACAGAAGAGAAAGAGGCAAGCCCATCTCGAGTTGGGTCGTTATGTTGATGTGTGGGGGGGTGGGGGTTTAGTGTGGGTCACGGAGGTCAACGTCGGACTGGCCTCGCCTGCTTCTCTGCTGTTCCACCAAACACACAGCTTCGTGGGTCTTTTTGCCCCAGAAACAACACTGTGACGTTGATCTCCAACGCCACTAAATAATTATTGTACATGGCTAGGTTTAGACCAAAATAGCATAACAAAAACAAAGACTTGTTTTAGTAAGTGATGGTCATTTTGTTCAGGAAGTGTTGAATGTGGCAGTATGCGGGGGAGCAGCCATACTGCTTATGGTGAGAGCTGCTTACTGAGAAAACCATAAAACCAAAAGTTGGCTTGTAAACGATATCGCTTTAGCAGATTCGTTAAGAATGAGATGGATGCCCAGGACTACAATATTCTATCTTTAGTGGGTGAAAGTCCAGCTTTAAAAGGTAATGTGTGTATAAAAGTAGCCTTGCTAATAAATTACAGAAACAGGCAATGAGGTGGTCATGGAGATTTATGCAAATAGGTATTATTTATTACCCCCGCCAAGGAGGCTATGTTTTTCAATGTTCCCATATGTTTGTTTGTTTGCAGGATTTCTCAAAAATAGCCATGGTCCAAGAACTGATCACTTTTTGGTGCAGATAGTTCCACCATGTGGCTGTTTACATAGCACTGAACCTTTTTGTTTGGGTATAGAGTATCAAGGTATAAAAGAGAAACCTTTAGTTTCCCTTCACTCCTTGGTTCAAAACAAATCTTTAACTCAATTTGCAAACAGAATTCTTTGCTTTCTTTTCAACAGTTGACAGGCGAGCACTACACATTTTATCTAATCTAAAGCAAATCTGGTACATAATCTATTTGGATGACTCCAAGTTATTCATTTTTGTCATATTCCATACCATTTTACTTTAAATAGTTGCCAAATTCTTGGAGGTGTAGCTTATTTTAAATAGACTGCTGGAACTCTTGAATGCATTTAGACAGCACATGCATATATCAACTATAAACAATCCTGCCAAATCTGCACAACTGCTAAGGTTTTCATTTAAATGGCCATAACTCAGTGGTAAAGAGTCCCACTCAAAATTTTGAACAATTCGTCCATTACTGTGTGTATTTGAATGTAGATTAATTAAAACCTCTAAACAGTTTGTATTTTTAAAATAACACATTAAGAGGACTGTTCAGCCTTGGTGGAGGTACGCGCTCTTTGAGTGCTTTCTAGTTCTACACAGGTTCTTTTGAATGTAGTTTCTGTTTCTGTATTCCTGCATCAACAAACTGAAAACTAATAGCCTGCTAGTGACTGGTCTAAAGGAAGAAAGGATGAGTTTTGGGAGAAATGTCTCCAACATTAGGGGAGGGGGGGATTAGTGGCAGCTGTTTGACTTGTGCGGCATCTTTACTTTTTATTAGGTTGCTAAAGCATATCAGGTGGAACATTGCTACATCCCCAGACTCTGTGTCAGCAGAGAGGCATCATATAGGCCGTGATACAAAGGGCAACGTTTTGGGCAACTGAACTGAATTCTTCTGAAATTAGTATTGTTACTCACTGTTTCCCATCTACGTTGCAGCCAAAATTGCCCTGTGTGTCAGCACCCAAAGTATTATCATGATAAAGATGATCTGTTGCTAATATTTAGCACCCTCTGCGGACGAGCCATGAGCCATGTGAGCATGTGATGGTGGGCTGAGCGAAAGTGACATGGACGAAGTCAGAGGACTGGGAGTCAAAAGAAAGAAAAAAACACAAGGAAAAAAGGAGAGAATCCTTCTTTGAAATCCAACATCAACTCAAGGACCTGTCCTGAAAGAAACCAGTAACAAATCAAGGTGATTGTCTTTGCGAAGGGTTAACTAGAAAAATAATACGACAGGAAAAACTGATAAAGATGGATCTCGGGGGTAGATTAAATCTGGAGTGAGTGTTCAACAGGCTCAAAGGGCCTTTGGGTGGCTGTCGAGGGGCGATTTAATCCACCCAGCTGAGATGATGGGAGGAGGCAGCAGGGATGGGGTCACGGCCCCCTCAGACATGGCCGCTCTTCAGCACAGACTTTACTTGGGCTGAATTCAAATGTCCACCCTCTGGACTCGAGGGCGCTTGTGGACTTATGTACTGTAACGTACTGTGACGTGCTCACATGTCAAGTTTGTGAGGTAAGGCCCTAATAAGATGGGCCTAAGTAATGTCTCATTATACTTGTATGTTTTCTACATTTATAGGTTTTATATTCTTATTGTGTCCTGTAATAAAAAAAAAACGCATCACATTCCTATTGCAATGAATTGTGGATAATTCAATCAGCAATGGCTGGTGAAGTCTGCACCCCAGAGGACTCTCTAGAAGTCTGCAGAAAGTCCACATGAGCCCCTTTGGGGACTTGATGAATTGTGGATTTGGACTGTAGTCTGGGGTGACGTTCAGACATTTGGATTCAGCCTTCCTGTAGGGACAGCAGACAGGTTACACCTGATCGAATAGCAGGACTCCCACTCTGATTGGCTGACTCTCAGTGTACACAGACTGGAGTCTGACGGAGCGGCCCATGCAGTGAGGAGAGGTCGGGGGTGCCCATCCCTGAGGGACACGGGGAGGAGGAGGAGGGTGGAGTTACATAAAACAGAACTCAGTGTTCAAAGAAGAAGAAGGAACAAGGAGGAAGCCCTTGTGCTGTGAAGGTTCAGAAAGGGCTTCTTTGCGCGGCTGCCTTTACTTTTTTCAGTGTGATTTCTCTCTCCCTCCCTCCCAATCTGTCTCTGCCTCACTCGGCTGAGGGGTCTGCGTCCTCAAAGGACACCCTAGTGGACTCTCGGAAGTCAGGGTGCTGCAGGTCCGATAAGAATTTGGTGGGGGTGAGCAAGTGGGTGGCACCTGTGGAGGAACAGAGGCGGCTTCACCACTCATCTCTCAGCACATGCCACGCCCCCTCCCCCACTCTCTCCAAAAACAAAAGGGTTAAAACAAGCAACCCGTCGCACAGCACATACACACAGAGACACACTCGTCCACTGACAGTTCACACACACACACACACACGCTCGCCATGTTGCACAAACACATAAAACTTGGACGCACAGACACAGAAGAAGACATGGCGTGGCTGCAATTCAAAGACAACAGTTGTTTTTAAAGACAACAGCTGAAGCAGAGCACAACAAAAACTAACAAGACACTTTCCCATTTATAACACAGGCTGGCTGGCGAAGCTTTAAGACATCAAATAAACAGTACAGAGGGGCATAACATAAAGGGCTATTTTAACATAACACATTGCACACAGTAGGCAGGTTGTAACAGCTATCTGCAGCTAGACCTTCCACATACTTCACACGAGATTATACTTAAACTGCTTCGGGGGGATTGTTGCGAAACTGATGAAATTCATGTGTAATGTGAGATTCGGGATTCATGACCTGGGTGCATGAAAGTCAAAAAGGAAATTACGCTGTCCTACATGAGCTGCGTCGTGGGTGGGCTCATTTTGCAAAACCTGAACTTAAATTCCTGATTTGTCATTTTGTATTTAAAAAGGGAAAGTTTATATGTTTATAGCGGACGCCAAAATAAATGTAAACCTGAAATATCAAACCACATTTAATCTTGTATTGACTCTTAAAACTATAATGTATTTTTATTAAGTCTAGCTTGCCAGTGGTGTGAGATATGATTGTTTTTGTCAGTGATTGTAAGATTTTGTAAAATACGAACTAAACTTTCTTATAATCATCTTTTTGCTTGCTTCAACAAAGTGCAACTTAATTCCAAAATTCTTAAAATCTTGCATTACATTGACAAAAGGGCAATTAGTTTCACCTCGTGCTTCTGATATAAGCTCAACTGTGTCGTAAAGAGCTTTATCTTTCTTTGTATGTACTGAATTTGCACTTCCACCTCAGGGTTGGACTGTCCATTCACCTCATTTCCTGTGGTTCCCTCCATGTTTCTCCTCCCCTCCATCTTTATTTTGTTTTTTTTTTAGTTGTGTCCCGGTTCAGAAGCTGTATCCTTCTGTGTCCCTCAGAGGACCTGAAGGCCAGATTGAACCTGCACCTTCTGGTCCAACCTCACACAGTCCTCTGAAAATGCTTGAAAGGACGTGGCTGCTGAATTAGGACGCAGCTTTTATCAGCTTTCACATTTTTCTATAAAACATGGTCCGCTTAGAGACACGTCCACTCTGTGTTGCTTTAAAGAGTAACTTAACACCAGCCTGAAACACAGCGTTTACTGTCCCTCTCAGGTTGAAAGTTTCAAGTCTGTTTCACCTCTGACCATACCCAGCATCATTGACAAGTGTGCTCTGTTGAACCTCTAACTGCACCCAACAGTGATGTCCTGGTGTCCTGATGTGCACCTGTACATCACTGCAGCAAGGTGAGAAATTAAACCACAGGAGGTCAGCAAAAACAAGATTTTCAGGTGGTGTTAAGTTGCTCTTTAAGGTTGTCGCGGGTGTATCTTTGAGTAGCCACGTCCGCAGCCTAACACATATGAACCCTTGTTCTTGCTCTCGGCCTGCGCTCAGTGGCGCCTCCTGTTGCACTACTCACCAATGACAGCCTCCCATTTCCCATTGGCCTGCGTGACCTCATAGGCGCAGCGCATCTCGCTGAAGGACACGCCGCCGATGATGAATACCATGACGCGTGGCCCAGTGCGGTACTCTCCAGGTGTCTTATTCTTGTGCCAGTGGCCGTACCGAGCACTGCCAGAGCAGAAGAGCAGTGAGAGTGAACCAAAACAGCAAAGTTACTCACCTGGAAACCAAAACAATGAGCTGAAAGACGCTACAAAGCTCTGTAGAGCTGAGGGGAATATAGAGCCAGTGATAATTCTGTGGCTTTGTCTCTATGAGCGACCCTTTTCGTATTACACACAGTCATTTGATTTGATTATAAAAATATTGATCATAGCCTCTTTAAGTTGTGAATGGAAACTAAATAGGCTGAGTTGAAGCCAAATTTTCACATTGCACATAAGAGATCACACACCAGCAGCAGAGGTTTCATCTGCATGTGTGTAGCTTTTCTTTGACTAACCTACGTGTATCCTAATATGATCCTCAGTGCTGGGTGTGTCTGTATCTGTGGGGGAGGGACAGCAAATGAGGCGGATCAGTTTGTAACAGGAGAAGATTTGATGCTGAATCAATACACGGCAGCAGCTTCCATACAGAAGGGGGTCACACCCACTCACACACATGCACACGCGTTGATGTTATGTAGAAATACATTATTTAAAATATTGCTGATTTTCATCTTCTGTGAGTGCAGACAGTTTCATGAATCAATCATCTCAAAAGATGCAAAGTAATCAGTTTCAAAATGTGGAAACTTCTATGGTAAATGTCTAGTCTAGTTTGAATTATTAGATGCACAGGGATCTGTATACGGCTCACTAACCTCCCAGTCATCAGTATCACCTCCCTGCTCTCAATTTGTCTCAAGTATTGATCCGTTAGACTCATCTCCCTTCCCAAATTAGTATTGATCTAATACCACCATTTCTGTCCTCATAGTTTAAACAGGGCTACTACCATGCAATGAGATGCCACACTGTGTGCATGTGTGTGTGTGTGTGCGTGTACCTGACTGCAGTGGTGCTGAAGGAGGCGGAGGAGCGGGTGGAGATGTAGGGGTAGTGCTTGGTGTCCAGTTTATCATCAATAGCATCCTGCCAGGGGACAAAAAGACAAAACAGATCTTTGTCAGTGATACTGTCTGCCTGCGTGTGCACACACACACAAACACACTTCAATAGGGGCTTCACAGTTGCGTCACGTCTCTTAGCAACCATGTGTGGCTCCATCGTGGAGGTCCATTGGAGAATTGGCTTTGCACAAATAAGGGGCTAAATATAGTTGATAACCAGTCTGGAAAAACAGATGTTTGACTAAGGTTGTTGTCGGTGTACGTCAACAGAAAAGTAAATAATTCTGCTAATATAAATTAGTTTGTTGTTTTTGGATCTCCAATTTAGGCTTGCTTGAGGAAAAAAAACACATCTTTAGTGAGGATTCTTTTAAAACTGAAAAGCGGAGAACCTCCAATATGGCTGCTGGTCAGCAGGTTAAATAAAGCCCTATTTGTCTTCAAAAACATGCATATGATAAATCAAATAGTGATTAAGCCCTTCAAACACACCTCCATGATGTCCTTGACCAGTGGTGTCCAGCGGGACAGCTGATAGGTCTGCTCGCTCACACGCTCTTTCCTGTCCAGCTTCTTTCCTCGGCGGAGGGTGGACTAATGACGGAAAGAAGAGACAAGGAGGTGAAAGAGAGGACGTGTAAGAAGGACAAAAGAAATGATGACCAGAATCACCTGTATGTCTCTCATATTAGTCTAGAAAGATTTCGTTCACGCAGTTTTCGTCCATACACAGTAAATGAGGGGAGGATACGGTACATACGTTGCAAATAAAGAGATGAGTAAAAAGTAGAGGAGTAAAGACTCAGAGGGCATACTGACAGAAAAAGCAGAGGAGAGAGAAGAAGAAAAGAAAAAACGAAACAGAAGAAGAGGAGTGTCACCCAGTGAGGGTCTTACATCTGTTACGATGGGGACGCCCAGGTGGGCCATGTTGGTGATGATCTCACTGTCCTCAGGGGGGATCTGAGCGTGCTGGATCAGCTTGTTCAGGTTCTCCTCCGTAATTCCTGAACATGCATACACACACACACACAGGTCATATCTTATAACTGTAAAAATGTATGTTTACATTTAATATGTTCAGCTTGTTCTGGGATGAAGGGGAATTCATGTTTTGTAACTTGAGTGCAAAAATAAAATCATTTTATTAAAACTCAAAATGTACACTATATACTTCCTGTTTATTACTAAAATTGAACAGCTTATTATAGCTGTGTAGAATTGTCTGGTCTTTTTTTCTGTATCTGTATGAAACATACTTTTTGTGCTGAAAAGTTGACTTATTGAAGCTCTAATGGGTTATAATGTTCAAGGGTTTCAGATCACAAGCATTTCTGTACATTTCAAAAGGTCTATGTATAATAATGAAATACTAATACTTACAAGTCTGAGTTAATATTTCAAAAGGTGATCAGACAAAAGCTGAAGCAACAACAAAGAGTATGAATGATTTAAACAAGTAATAAAACAAAACAAGTAAAACAAAAACTAAGAGCTTTTACAGGGACAGATAGCAGCACAGAGTTTTACAAACTTTAGATTTGATTTCTTTATGTCACCTGTAGTCTCCTCCTTACCATTCTTGAGGAAAATGTAGAGCAGGATGATGCGGATCTTGTCGTATGTGCTGACGTTGGCATCCAGCAGGATGGGCACGATGGCTCTCATGGGGTCTTTGATCTTCTCTCCCTCAGCGTCTGTGCCCATAGCCAGATCCTGCAACAGAGAACTCAGGTATCATATGATGCTTGTCATTTAAAACCCTTACATTCCCCCCACATTCAAAGGATTGTAAAAGCATTTTATTTTCAATTACTAAGGACTTCAGAAATAATTGTGTAATTTATCTGTGTGCAAGAAACTTGAATGAAAATGAATGAAAAATGTTTCCTCCTTTGACAGAACTCTTCTCTTTAATTGTTTTCTTTCCTTTCTCTCCTTCTCTCCTCATTTCCTTTCCTATGCTCTCATTGTTTTCTCTCCTCCCCTATCTCTGCTCTCCTTGCTTGTTGTTTCCTCTCTTATCCCCTGCTTTCCTCTCACCTGTTCCACACGGCACAGCTTGTCCACTGTTCCCTGGTAATGCTTCATACAGTCTTCAGCCAGCTGCAGATGAGTGGAGTACTGAAAAACACAACACACACACACAGGGTCAGCATACACATTTACACACACTGGAAAACTCACATACACTCATACACTCACACACACACACACCTTGCTGAGCTCCTTCTGGTACTGAGGCATCTTCTTCAGCATCTGGGACAGGTCCCTCATTGTGGTCTGTTAAAACAAAAGATAAAAGTGTGATGAAGTCAACATCAATACAAGATATCATAAAATACACAACTAAACTATTGATAACAGACCATATTTATGTTGGACTTTCATCTAATGGCAGAACAACCAGTTGGCCACTCAACACAGTTTATTCTAAAAGTAAATGTCCACCATTTGGAAATAGAAACATAAAGCAGTTCTGTTTTAAAGTCTTGACCAAATAGATTTGATCAAATTTAATAATATTGAACTATGAACTTAAGCTAATCCTGTTTGTCCCTTGCTACAAATTTCAGACGGAAACAAAAGATGAAAAACAAGAAAGAGAAACCTCAGGCTTTGTTTAATTTCCACTACCAAGTCATGCTGACAAAAATAAACAAATTAAATCAAATTCTGGTCATGTTTTCTAAATATATTTCAAGGAATAGTTCAACATTCTGGGAAATAATTTGCTTTCTTGCAGAGAGTTTGATGAGAACATTGATACCACTCTTGTATATATTACAATATATATATCATATATCATATATCCCATACCCTGTTTATTTATATTCATATTATGTTATTCTACTGCTTATGCACTTCTGGTTAGATGCTATCTGCATTTCGTTGCCTTGTACCTGTGACATGTGCAATGACAATAAAGCTGAATCTAATCTAATCTAATCTAATCTATATGTACGTCAAATATAAAGCTACAGCCAGTAGCTGCTTAGCTTAGCATAAAGACTGGAAGAAGTGGGAAACAGCTAGCCTTGCTCTGTCCAAAGCTAATGTAATCAGCCTACCAGCACCTCCAAAGCTCACTGTATTGACATTATCTTGTTTGTTTAATCCGTACAAAAACCAAAGTGTAAAAACATGTGGTTTTACCAGGCTAGCTGTTTCCAGTCTTTGTGCTAAGCTAAGCTAACCACCTGCTGGTTTCAGCTTCATATTTATTGGACAGACATGAGAGTGGTATCGATCTTCTTATCTCACTCTCAGCAAGACAGTGAATGAGTGTATTTCCCAAATGTAGAACTATTCCTTTAAAATGTGAAGTAGATTTCTTCACCTAAAGTTACTCAACACACACTCAGTACTTCCTAATTTAAGATTGTAAGACCCTATGTTATTTACTTAAATGACTACATTCATTTACTTTACTAAAGAGGTTATCCACCATGTTAAGTAACACTATAGCACAAATATCTGTATGTTCAGACTATACATATCAACTATCAACATTTCCTGTAGCAGCTTCCTCTTTACCTTCTCCCCAGTGTTCATCCTCTTGCTGGAAGAAAAGTCCTTCAGCTGGCGTGTCACTTCCCTAATGATAAAAAAACCCAAACAGCAAAGGAGCAGCGGCAACACATGAGAGAAAGGTTGTTAACTCGCTTCAGTATCCAAAGACTGAGTGAAGAGATATATAAAGTATGAAGACGAGTACTCACTGGGACACCTCAGCTATGT
The DNA here is from genome assembly GCA_008360985.2 of Macquaria ambigua. Taxonomy (NCBI): domain Eukaryota; kingdom Metazoa; phylum Chordata; class Actinopteri; order Centrarchiformes; family Percichthyidae; genus Macquaria; species Macquaria ambigua. The sequence continues at coordinate 1,847,000 of VMKM01000001.1, read as the reverse complement.
GTTTGTGTCTCAGGCTCACCCACAGGTCATCGTCTTCATGCAGCAGAACCTCCTTCTCACGAGAGTCTCCGATGCCACTGGTCTCATACCTGAAGAAAACAGACCCACATCCTCACTGAAAGACACTCACTCATTTAGCCTGCTGCAGCTTTAACCTGTACCTTAATTCAAAATAAATAAGTCATTTGTGTTTCTCGTACTTGTAGACGTCGTTTTCGATGGGCAGCAGGTCGTAGCCCATGGCCTGGAAGGTGAGCTCATGCAGGACAGGAGAGACGGGGTCAAACGCCCTGTCCAGGATGATCAGCTGTGAGCGAGCCTTATCTGGACCCTACAGAGAGAAAGACAAACAGATACAGGAATGAAAGGAAAAATAAGATACACACAGACATAGAACATCATACATGTGATCATTTTGAAGCATATGTGATTTTAACTAATAAGATAAACATTTTGCAACAAAGTATGAAAACAAAAGAGGTGAAAACAAAACAAATCATAAGCAGGAATATAGGGGCACAAAAAAAATGTATTCTCCTGAGCTCACCTCTCCCATAGTGGGGTCATCAGCCTTGTAGGCGTCCAGTTTGTCCTGAACCAGCTGGGCCAGGGTGGCGTTGTCCTTGTACTCGCTGACAGAATGACAGATAGATGGATGAGTGGGTGGATGGGTAATGGACACAATGACACACGTTCAAGCAAGCAGAGGAGACGAAAACAAAAAGAAAAGAGAGAAAAATGTTTAGATAAAAATACAAAAAACATTTTGAGAGCATCTGAGTGACAGACAGGTGCGCAACAGCTCTGTCCCTGCTGCGGTTTCCAAAGAACACTGATTTCAAAAGGGAAACATTAATTTAGGCAAATATGCTGAATCAGTGCTTAAGAATTATATTTGATGACCTTTTAAAAAGGACAACCATTGGTTTTCTCCTCCTACACAAAGTCTGTGCAGCAGCCTTTTGTATTACAGACACGCTAAAGAGTATGACATGTTGTCATTTTTGATTCATTTAACTGAACTCTTTAAATCAGTAATCAATAATTTTTCCAAGCAGGGCATTTTTACAGGTTTTTAAATATCTGTAGGGGGATCTTTAATATTTCTGTTTTTAGTGGCCTTTAATGAACACCATTTCCCATAAGGCCTCGACCACAGCAGGTTAAATGTCACCGGCTTGACAGATTGAGGTCTGTCAAGTAGCGAGCTATGAGAACGGACAGAGAGGGCTGAGCAGTGTAGACATGTTTATCACAGCAGAGATTACAGATAAAAACTTTGGAAAGATGACATTAGAAGAGTGCATGTGTGGACAGCATGGATAAGCCAGAAACAGTTATGATGACACATCATGGCAGCTGTAGTTGTTTGTTAACAAATGAATCAGCCATCTAGGAGACTAAAAAGCTGCTCGTCATAACCAACTTAAGATATCTCCTGAGCTTATCTGAGCTCTTATCTGTCCAAATAAACTATTTCCTTGACTTCTAAAATGCCTTTTTGGCAACGAGCCTGTGCCCACAGCTGCCTATCAGCAGCGCCCCCTGCTGCTCACCCTCGGTATCTGACAGCAGGGTACTCCTTCAGGGTGGCACAGAGCGTGGCCAGCTGCTCAGCCAGCCTCTCCATCACCGGGTTCTTCAGCTGGGTCTTATGGGGGCTGTAGAAACTGTGGAAGGCATCTGCATTGTCCAGAGAGTACACCTGCACACACAAACATGTACACTACTTAAAACTTTGCAATACAATTTTTACAATTTCTTCCATTTGTACTTTTGTTGATTTGAGCTTTTCCACCTTCCTATACTTTTTTATTTTAATGTAACGTGCACAGAGTTGTAAACATTTGTTGCTTTTGCTGCTGACTGAACTGAAGCACTTTGTCTCTTAAAGTCATGAACAGATTCCACGATGTTAAGACTGATTATTGATGTACAATTTGATTTGATGACAATAGATTTTCAGCATCATGGAGAATGTGAACTGCTCTGTGTGAAATACAGCAGGTCACCGTGGAAAGACAGCATGTTATCTTCCTGTGAAGAACGAGCTGGAGGTGTTGTGATAATATCAAACATAGCTGATTTATATATTCTCTCCTCTTCTGTTATCTCCTCTCCTTTCTTTGTTTTTTATCCTCCTTGTCTCAACTCTCCTTTAATCAACTCTCCTTTGTCTGTCACCTCTCCTCCCTCATTTCCTTTTTCCATTTCCTCACCTCTGTCATATCCTTGTTCCTCCACCTCTCCTCTTTCTCTTATTTTCTCTGTCCTCTCCTGCTGTTTCCTCCTCTCATTTAATTTCCTCGTTTCCTCTCCTTCTCTCATGTCCTCATCCTTCTCTCATTCCTCTCATCTCCTCTCTCAACCTCTTCTCTCCTCTGTCCCCTTTCCTCTCCTCTGTCCCCTTTCCTCTCCTTTGTTTACTTGGTTTATCTCCACCCACCATTTTCTTTCATCCTCTCCTCTCATCTCACCTTCTCTCTTGTTTCACTTCCTTGTTCCTCTCCTCTCTCCCTTCCTCTTTCTGCATCTTCTCTACTTTCCTCTCCTGCCCTGTTTCCTCTACTTTCCTCTCCTCTCTCATTTGTTTGTTTCCTCTCTTTTCATTCCCTTCTTTCCTCTTCTCTTCCTACAATCCTCTTTCCTCCCCTGCCCTGTTTTGTCTCCTCTACTCTTCTGTCCTTGTTTCCTCTCCTCTCCTTTCCCCTTCTCTCCTCTCCTGCATCACACCACTCCCTCCTCCTCCTACCCCATCTGTCCACGGTCACATGCTGCTCTGCAGAAGGGTCCTTATGTTAGCCCGGCTACCATTGGCTACCGCCTGCTGTGTGGATCCTGACTCATCCAATGGCGCGCAAGCATCAGCCTGTGGGCAGGGCTATGAGGCAGCACTTCGCCTAGAGCAGAAAACCACTGACTCTGAATTAATCATAGTAGACAGGAGGGGAGCAAAGCATTGTGGGCCAAGCAGCATCTTCAGATAGTGAGAGAGAGAAGGATGGGCAGAAGGAGAGATGTGGGAGATAGAAAGAGGGGGTGGAGGGAGGGGAAAATTAGGAAAAATATGGTTGTAGGAAGGGAAAGAATAAATATAATTAGAATATATATAAAAAATAAAAAGCCTGATGAGAGCAGGGAGCAGAGAGAGTGCAAGCGATGTGCAAAAGCAGGAATGGAGGAATGGCGGGAGAGAAAAAACAGAAAACAGACAGAGAGAGGGAGGGAGGAGGAAAAACATGATGGAGGCAGGAATTTGGAAATATAGCAAGGGTGGAGAAGCAGGTGGGAGGGAGGGAAGGCGATGTGACAAATGTGAGTCTTTCTGGAACATTCTGGAAATAAACAGAGGTACTGGTGAGTCAGCAGCATTATGCCAAGCGACCACCTGAGAGTGTATTTGTGTTTCTCTCTCCTCTCTCAGTCTCTTTTTATCCTCAATAACCTCGCTGTTACTATTCCTGTCTGTGTCCTTTCAGCATCTCTCTCCTCCACCTGTCTTCATCGATCTCTCGCTGCTCTTGCTCGGGCTTTCTATCTCTGGATATTTCTCTCTCTCTCTCTCTGTGGTTTTCACACACAGTCTCTAACAAACAATAAAAGTGAACCCACTTTCATTCAGTGCCTGCTAAGAGGAGAAAAGGAAGGTAAATATTGGCAGGAGAGGGGGAAAACGATCCAGGGGCCAGATGCATTAAACTCTGTGTAGGTTCACAAAGTCTTTTTGTCAGATTTATAAAGCCATTTGTATGCACAGCTCAGTTATACAAGTCTTTTTAGAAATCACTGTGAAACCGGGCGCACATGCACAAGCCACATCAATGAGGTTCTCTAACAGCACCAGAGTAGCCATCACTACCCAAGACTGTTACGCCCAGCTGGATATTTACCTGAGACTCGTAGGGCAAGAAGGCGATGTTGATCTCCGTCAGAGTCTTGATGGTTTTGGAAGCACGGCTCTTCACCAGCTCGTTGAACAGGGGATCAGGGCAGGCTGGAAAGATGAAATAGAGAAAACAGAATTCTATATTAATATCTAGGCTTTTTATATGCTTAGAGGGATTCTGATTCATTGGTTCCAATAATATCTTCAAATATGCAGCTTTTTTAAAAAAGGTTTGTGGGTAAATACTTAAACACCACTGAGTTTGTTGTTGGTGACATATTTCATTGACTTATGAAGTTTGTCAGGAGATAATGTTTACCTGGACTTCCTGAAACACCTTTTTGGCAGACTAGATTATAACATTCTCATAAACAACACTCATTCATCAGTTGACAGGATGTAGCGGCCAGCGCCATCTTACATTACAGAGACATTTACAGTAAAAGGTAACTGTAGCTTCATAGCCGCTCCATTATTTTAATCAAATGAAGCTCATCTATCGCTGCTGTGCAATGCAATACCAGAATGCTAACAACCACAACAGCTTCAAAATATGTTTCTTAGCCTACATGAAGTGAGAAATGAGAGAAAACACAAATTCCAAAAACAAAAAGGGACTATGTGAGGATCTTTGTGTGCTTTTCATTAATTAAAGAACACTCCCTGTTTTTGTTTCAGAACCTAATTACACCCCCAAACCCGTTTCCTCCCAGCTCACTACTGATGCTTTGAAGAATAACTGTGACCTTACAATTCATGAACAGTGAGCTGGGAGGAAACTTGGGGGATCTGAGGACAATATTTGGTGCTCTAACAACAATGAGCAGTGTGCCTTCAAATATATGAGAAAGGATAAGAAAGCAGTTCATCTTTGACAGAAATAGTTACAAGGAGCTTAAAAAACAGCACTACCAAAGAAAACAATAACACATTCAACAAAGAGCACAACTGATAGTATAGACAGTAAAAAGGAAAAAGTGCAGAACACAAATCATTGAAAATTGATAGTGACTTGAATTCTGCAACACAAATATGTTTTAGAACAAAAACAGTGTATGACATACAGTAATGGTGAAGCAAGTCTTCATGTATATACTCACAGTCAGTGAAGAAAACATGGGCTGCCTTGTATTTAGCTGAATGAGGGTCTTTGAAGTCTCCGATGAGGGTGTGGACAGACTGAGGAGAGAGAAACGGAGCCAATCAGTGCGTCAGATCATACACTTCATGTGAGTGTGTTGACTACAGTATATACTGTATGTATCAGTGTGTGCAATTCAATTAACTGAAGCTTTATTGCTATGATTTGTAATCTCATCTAATATGTTTTGATTGATGTTGCCAAAACCCTTACATAAACAGAGGGATCGCTTAAAGAGGTAGTGCACACTTAAACGTGTTTTTGAGCTGTAAATTAAATGATATAACTGCACTGTGATGAAACACATCAATGCTGGTGTTAATATTGACATTTCATACCAAATCTATACAAATTGGCTTTTCATGGGTTTAAAATGGCCATATACTGTTTTACATCAGCCCTGAACCTTCAAGACCAATGCTGACATAGAGTCGACCGGTTGACCTGTCTACGTCATGAAATTTATATAAAAAAAGACTCTAATCAGTGTCAGTCAGTCTCTTCCGTGTCCTCTGACCCACACATTACGTAGCCACGAGGTCACGCCTCCTACAGGTGTTGTTCCCTCACTGTTACATTTTTTAAAATATGCTGAGAGAGAGCGTTCTAGCTGAATTTGAGGGCATGGTTACACTTTAAGCTAAATGACCACATGAAATAACATTTTCAAACATCTAACACTTACTTGGGGAAAAAAACAACTAATAATGCAATTGAAGCAGCAAAATATGGGAAACCAACAACTGAAAACTCCTCTTTTTATTTTGATCTCGTTCCTTCTATTGCCTGTTCTTTAAATTGTAAAACGTTGACTCATCTTATCATACATACTGGGTATCCTTTTATTTTATAATGATCAGTTTGCAGGGATTTCTTTTTCTTTCACCATAGTATACTATGTAGTAATGTGCGTACCATTTGTGTCTTTTTCTGTCTTACTTATTATATTTATGGTACATTGTTGACCTTCTACATCCTGCTCTGGTAATACTGTACTCAATTATGGTACTGATGATAAAGCTAATTTGAATTTGAATGAGAGAGGGACACATAGTTAAAACATCACTGAATATGACAATTATCTTGACATAGCCTATCACACACACACACACACGCGCGCAAAACACGTGCTTACTGTTTTCTGCCATTTTCTTGTACTTTTATTTATTTTACTTTATGAATTGTATTTGGATTATCCTTGACGCTTTGGCAATATTGTTCACCTGACATTCATGCCAATAAAGAATACTGAATTGAATTGAGAGAGAGAGAGAGAGAGAGAGAGAGAGAGAGACCATGGAAACACAGAAGCATGTATGTGTGATTTGCCTCAGCTGAGTAAACAGTTGTGTGTTTGGACACACTGCTAAAAACACAGACCTGCTGCCATAGACACACCTCTGAATATACACTATGAATGAGAGAGCGAGAGCAAGAGAGAGAGCATGCATACCTTCTCTGTGGGTGTGATCAGGTAAATGGCCTCCAGGCTGGGAAGAGGCTCTCGTCGCTTGTGGATGTCCTCCACAACTAGAGAGGCAGAAACACACATACGCATGTACACAGTTACAGAGGTCCATACACAAACAAACAAACTAAAGAAAATGTAACAGTACAGAGAAATGGTAGGTGTGACCATCATATCTTACTGGTGATGCCCTCTGTCATGATGTCTGTCATCTTGCAGCAGGACGACAACATCCTCATGCTCAGCTGGTCCACAATCAGCGCCTAGCAACAGGAAATAAGACCGTAACTACACAAACGCAGTTTATTACTCACATTGCATGTTGCTAAGAATAAAACTGTCTCATTCAAATAAAGCTATACATCCAGTTTTGTGAATGCTTGTTTTACCTGATCATTTTGGGGAATTGTAAATATCTTTAGCCTGCTCATGCTTTTAACTGATATCAGTAGTCAGCTTTCTTGTAATGCCATTAGTGATTCAGGCTTATTCAGTCACCCCCTTTAAATCTAGACTTGAACTCTATTATGACTATGGCCTTAGTTGTTCTGGCTTGTCTATAATGTGCACCATTGTCATGCAAAGACTAAATTCAATTTTTCCCCCACCTGTCTTACTGAAATATGTACTCTCATATGTTTATGCATTGTTTGTGTCTTTTATGTATTTCAGTTTGCTTGTTTCTCTTTAATTGAATTCATTTTGTCCTGTTGTATTTTAATGTAATTTAAGACATTTCTTCAATTCTAACTAAACTTTGTGATTGTTTGGAATATCCTGTGGTACTCAGCAGGAAAGCTGCACAGTCCTCAAATCATTATTCAACACTGATTCCAGGGCCTCGAAAATATTTGACTAATAGATTATTTGGCTGCAGGTTGCACCACTCATACTCACTTACAGAAATGAGCAGTGCTTGAATTGGGCCAGTACTTACTGGCACAGAGTACCGACACTTTAGATTTCTGTCCAGCTGTACATTGTCATTACTCAGTACCTCGATTTGCAGATGAAAAGGCACACAGGATGTAGTTAATATAACTATCGCGCAAAATCAGCTCAGTTTCCTCCTCAAACCATCTTGGAAAAGGCAAAAATGGCAGCTGGCATGTCAGGTACAGTATCTAGTTTAGTCAGAAAGCTGGCATGTCATTTTTTTGATAATTTATACACATGAATTACTCTTAGTGTTTCTTATTACAAATCAGTCATTTGTACCCTTAAATTAATAAATATTGTGCACGACGTGTGCCCCCAAATGCTGCATGTGCATGCAAAGCAGGCTGCTGGTTTAGAGAACTGGCACTTTTTCAAATCGGTTGTGTTATCTCAGCTAGGGCTGCAACTAAAAGATATTTTCATTGTCAATTAATCTGACAATTATTTAATTGATTAATTGTTTGGTCAGAAAATAAAAAAAATGCCCATCACAGTTTCCTAAAGCCCAAGATGTAATTTTCAAACAGCTTGTTTTGTCCAACAAACCCCAAATATTCAGTTTACTATCATAGAAGACCAGCAAATATTCATGTTTGAGAAGCTGGAACAAGTGCTGTTTGACGATTAATCGAATATCAAAATTGTTGCCAATAAATTTGTTTGTCGATTGACTAAACGATAAATCAACTACTGATCTCGACACGTTTGCTACAGATTTAAGCAAAAGTCCAGTGGGGCTACTTTGCAGAAAACTTCATCATGTCTGTATTGGCTGTTATTCAAATACTGGACAGGGAGGAAAATTCTGTATCAGTATCAATATCTGTATTTTTGATTTGAACTAAGCTCTAAAATAGGTAACTTCACTGATTAGTGTGTCTGAGTGAAGACATGTTAGTCATAGAGATATGATGATCTTTGGTTTGAGCCTCAGCCCTCCACATCGGTGCCCCCCATCTCTATTGGACCCAAGGTTTGTTATCTATGGGAATTTTCTTGTAACTGTGAACTTCTTACCTTCCATTCTCCCTTCTTCTTCACCTTCTTGATGACATCATTCATAATCTCTGTAAAAGAAAAGAAAAATAAACATCAGGAATCTGACTGATGCATGACGATCTGATGAGCTACGATGCTTTGATGCCTTTTGTAAACAGGGAATACTCATGAAGAGGCACACACACACACACACACACACACAGGGGACAGGTGCTACTTCCCTGCAGTAAGCTAATCTCCACCCTCAGACCTGAAGGCCTCAGCTCCCTCACATTCACGTAAATGTGGACATAAACAAATAAATAGATAAATCCAGGGGAATACATGTAACAACCATTGTTGTCTTTGAACCCTGCAGACTGGATGATGTCTGTGTGTGTGTGTGTGTCTGTGTGTGTGTGTGTGTGTGTGTGTGTGTGTGTGTGTGTGTGTGTGTGCGTGCAGGGTTCACATATGGCTCTGTGTTACAGTACAGTGTGCTCCATTTATTTGAGTGTCCTGCTCTACTACACTGACAGCTGACTTTATGGGGGGTTTTTTTTCATGTCCATTTTTCTTTTTGGCAGAATTTTTCAATCTGAATTGATTGTGAATTACAATCATAATTGAATCCTTTTCATTGCAGTCTCAACTGTGTAGCAAAAATCTGTAACTGTTTCGGTCATTTCAATTAAGAACACTTACTGAAGAAAAAGAAACCAACAATGACAATGGAGGCACAGCCTTATGTCCCAACTGCATATACTGATCATTCTTACCATGCTTTGAGTATGGAGTACACTCACACTTGAAAAACATCTGCATGTGTGTAATATGTCTTCCTGTTAATATAAAGACCAAAACCTCATTGATTTCTGCCAAACTGTATCCTTTAAACAACTATAAAGTACTGCTATGACATGTACTTGAGTCAAAACAAGGGGCTTATTTTTGCAGGTTTTGGTAGTTTTAGCTCACCTGACTCCAATTCAGCTAAACAACAAATAAAAACTACAGTGGAAACAACTAACATCATCCCGCCCTACTGGTTAATAGTAATAATGCAATTCCTACACTGGAGGACAATAACATGCGAATGTCAAACACAGCCTCCAACAAGGTTAATGACCACAGCTCCGCACCAGTGGATTAAATCCTCTTGATGAGTGAATAGAAACACAGAGACTGTTGGGAAGTGATTGTGCTTTGCTTCTCAGAGGAAAAATAATCCCGTCCACTGTGAGGTCATGCCACGATGGTCCCGTTTATGCCACAATACTGAAATTGGCCTGATCACTGTGCCAACCAGCTGCCAGCTGTATTAGGATAAATCCATTTAGGGTGAATTACTGTTAAACATCATGCTGGATCACTGTGAATATAAACCGCTAAGCCCCTTCGGCCCGACTAAAACCTGAGGCCACACAGATACTGATGGATTACCACAGATTAAAAAGGACTCGTACAAAAAAGATTACAGAACAAACATCAAATAAAGATCAGGGATGTGTTCATGTCAGTCAACTTCTGTGGTTTCTGCCTCCAAAACAACCAATGGCATATTCTTACAGGTGATGAAGACACCAGCTGCTGATTGGCTCTTTTCACAGCAAGTGGGTGGAGCTGAAGGCCACCAGAAGGATAGATATAGCATGGATGTAAAGATAGATGGGATAAAAGAATGGATAGATATATGGATGGAATGAAGGCTATATAGATAGGATGGAAGGATGGATATATAGATATGATAGGATGAAAGGATGGATAGATAAATATCAGGTTATCAAATTGTGAAGGAGGGTTGAATGGGGGGCACGGAGAGAGAGAAGTGAGGCAAAGATGCTGCCGTCGGTGTTCTGAAAACAATGAGAAGTTAGTTGCTGCAGTTTTGCCCGTTGATTTGGCACACTTGTCAACACGGTCAGCAGTTGGAGCTGCAGCAGTTGTGACAAACAGCTCATGGAGGCAATCATTTTAAAACCCTTTTAAATTATACTCCTTCCCAGAGTCATGACTCAAGTCAAATCTGAACACGCAGTTTAACAATACATGATTCATTGTGATTTACAATTATGAGGATATTACTATCTCTGTATAACTGCACTTGCCTGAAAGTCATCACGTTTAAGTTTTCGTCAGTATCAAAGTTTAGTGATTGTTGTCTGTACATCCGTGTGTACACTGCAAAAAGGAAATGCTAATAGCTCATTTGGCATACTTTTAATGATGCCAAACTGTAGACAAATATAGGTAACAAAAATAGGACTGAGGTTGTAGCCCACAGGCTAATTTACTGTCCTGTTTACATCCCCCAGAACATGGTTGGATCTTTCTGATCATGCTCCAAGTTCCAAAACGTAGAACATGATGATCTGCCAAATAGAAATAAGACTAATAATAATATTAGGAGTGAGAAAATTCCATTAATATCAACATTTCATGTTGTTGATAGGATGAAAGGGAGGATATATAGACACTGTATATAACTAACCCTTAAGTTATGTGTGTGAATATAGCTCAAATTTATATTGTCAAAAAACTACAGAATGGGCCTTTAAAAGCAGCCTACGACGTACTATATGACTGAAATTTGACAGTGAATCCAGAAACACTGACAGACTCCGGTCTGTGCCTCCTGTGAGTCAGAGGAACTGTATCTGACCTCCTGTGGGACAGATGATCTTGGAATAGTACAGATATTAATCTCACTAAATGACAGAGAGATTCCCAGACTCAGCTTCAGCGTCTATTTCCAGCATCTTCTGCGTCGTATTCTGTAAGCTGCTGTGTCAGCAGAGCCAATACAAACCAAAGCAACAAAACAAAAACTGACGCACATGGGCTTTTATTTTACGAAGGGCAGAGTACTCTGACTTTGGAGCTGTCGACAAATCTGTGCTAAATGAAAGTGAACCAGCTTTAATAAAATTAAAGCTGGTTCACTTTTATTCCTAAAAAGTCGACTTGTTTTTCATCCAGCAGCGCTGCAGGCCACCGGATGAGACACTTCCACAAACAAAGAAGCAGTGGGGATATCCGTCACTCGTTTGCCCTTTTCCTCTGCTGCAGCTGATGCGTTTCCTCTTGTTCTGTGCTGCAGCTTTAATAAAATTAAAGCTGGTTCACTTTTATTCCTAAAAAGTCGACTTGTTTTTCATCCAGCAGCGCTGCAGGCCACCGGATGAGACACTTCCACAAACAAAGAAGCAGTGGGGATATCCGTCACTCGTTTGCCCTTTTCCTCTGCTGCAGCTGATGCGTTTCCTCTTGTTCTGTGCTGCAGCATGTTTCTGACGAGGGTTGTCTGATAAAAGCAGCTCCAGTCACTAAACTGATTTATTAGTATTAAACTGTGATTTTCTTAACTTCAACTTTTGCAATCCATGTTGGAGGCATAGAGTTAAGAATTTAACTCAAATCAATATTTTTTTTAATGCTACACACAGTATGTATGAAAACATTGTGGGCTGTCAGGTTGTGGAAGCAAAGTTAAAGCTGCACTATACAATATTTTTACATTAATTCTCTGGCCAACAAACTCCACTCCCATTAACCCTGCAGCCGTTTTCATCAAACAAGCTCTGAAACTCACTGTACACTACCTGCCCAGCAACAGACAGCAGAAAGACAAAGTTTAGCAGCAGGAGCATTTAGCAGCTAAACAGCCAGATGTTTTTTCAGGAGTTGTTAGAGACCAAACCAGAGCTAAAAGGAGAGTGAATAAATATTGGACTTCCATTCATCATGTGGACACAAACACGAATCCAAATGAATGCTAGTGCTGCTCCATGTCAGCTGGATGTGTACATAAGCAATTGTTTGCTAACTTTATAAAAAGTGGAAATACATCAATGTTGTGTTTTTAGCTTGCACCACTGCCCCGAAGAGGCTAAACAAACAATTCATGCAGCTTTAAGATGCATTTGAGTGAATAATTCTGAACAATTTAAAAGTCGTGTTCACACATGTGTTTTCACTTCATCTACCTGACTAGATCTCAGGACTGTGTGATCAGGTACTAAATGTGCTTGATAGACATCTTGTCACGGGAAGCCATATGCAGGCAGCAGGGGAAGGACCCAAATGCAGATAGACAGCAGGCTGAGTGGATTTATTAAATACAAAAAAAATGCTTACATGAGGCAACACGGACACCAGGAACTCAGGGAAACCAATACGCAGGGAAACACCAGGAACAGAACATGGAGAAACACAGGGACTCAGAAAACCAACAAACCAAACAACAACATCAACACAACCAACATCAAACAACGAGGAATAAAGCAAAGGGGCCGGTATATATAGAGGAGGAGACAACGAGGGAAGCAGAAACAGACACAGGTGAAAACAATCAAAACAGGTGGGAAAAGAACAAAGACAGGAAGTAAATAATACACAAGAGACAAGACCAGGGAACTTCAAAATAAAACAGGAAACACACATTCCACACAAGAGTCCTAGGGATCATGACACATCTCCCTGACTCTGTTAACTTTATTGCATCTATTTGGTAAAGTAAAGGGGAAAAATGAAAAAAACCTGAATTTTATATCATGACATATTTTATCTTATTTTTGGTAATATGTGTTTTATGTGTCTAGTCTAATGTAGACTGCCTAAATAGTGTACAACTTCAGGAATTGTGTGAGATCTTCCAGCCAAATATGTTATTGTCCTCAAAAAAGAGCTAATATTAAATTAATCCTTTTTATATTTCGATATATAGTAACCATTTTTACTTTTGTTGGAGACAGTATTGTAGTAGTATTATAGTATTCCCTCACTCCTCTCTTTCATCTCCTGTGTTGACCTTCACTCTGTCATGTAAATAGCAAAACTGTGATGATGGATTAGTAAAGGGGGACGCTGCACACTCTCGTAACTGAAGATTCAGATTGAAGATCAAAAACTACGTCAGCAGGAGACAGCACTGTGGATTTTTCCTTTCTGACACAACAATACAGGAGCGCACCAGTCGGACAGGAGGGAAAGGACCTGAAACAACACAGCGCAACAGCTGTGTCAACCAAACAGGCAGAGTGGCACACACACACACACACACACACACACACACACACGCTCCTCAGAAGCCTCATAATCTCATTCACATCCACTTTAACAGGATACACTTCCTCATGGCAGAGAAAGGAAGAAAATAAAAGATAAACCAAAGGCACAAAATGGTGTCGTCAAACCATAAAACTTTAAAAAAGAAAATGAACAAATTCATTCAAAAACTGCAAACCATATTAGCTTGCAGCCAGAGAAAATATTAAAAGCAGGATCTTTTTTTGTTTGTTTTTTTTTTGACAAAACCAGACAAACTGACCACAATCTGAGCATTTCACCCAAATAACGCCACACTAAGAAGCAGTGTGATGTGCTACATGATATTGCTGATTGGGTCAATGTGCACACAGACCTGACTCTACATACAGCAGTGAAGAGCTGACAGTTTCTCCCTTTGCCTCGTGGTTCTCCCCCCTTCAGGGACTTTCACCTATGAGTACGTGACCCATTTTTTCTCAGGATCTCAGCTTCAGAGCAGCATCACTCCCGAGAGAATCTGACACTGCTGATCTTAAAGAGACAGGCAGACATTCCTGCAGGGCTCACACTGAAACACAAAGACAGCCTTCACCGCTCTTCAGTTCAGAGACTGTTTTAACTGTTGGTCACAAAAACACTTGTAGGGTATCAACTTCAAAAAGCCACTGTGAAAAACAAAAATAAAGAACACATGACGCCAGGTCTCTATCATAGTCCATCAATAAAACTATGCCATATATAAGTGTTAATGCATGATCAGGTGTTATAGCGATATAGTAAATACTGCAACAGACTAAATGGAGGCAAATAACAGTGGTATTTTAACATGGGGTCCATCATTTTCTATATTGGGACACATTGGAGTTCATAGTGTGTTTAAAATAGAGCTGAAATGATTAGTCAATTCATTGAATAGTTGATTGACTGAGGTTAATCAATGCCAACTGCTGATTTCTTTGATCATACATCCATTATGATAGTAATTTTATCATTTACCAAACATTTGCTGGTCAAAGCTTCTCAAATCTAAAATAAAACTGCTTTCCTGTGTTTTATGTCATTGAAATTGATTACATTCAGGTTTTTGAACTGAATATAATCAGTTTAAGACATCAATTTGAGCGCTGGTAACTTTATCATTATTTTTTAAACCAAACTATTGATCAATTGCAGAAAATAATTAACAGATTAACTCATAATTAAAATGCTCATCAGTAGCACCCATTGTTTAAATAGTGATCCATTTGTTAAACTGTGTTAGTAGTCAGTTCACTGGTTAATTTCACCAGTGAGAGTTAACTGGTAACGTAGTACGAAACATCACAAGCTACTTTGGTTTCCTGCAGTTACATGTGTCTTGAGCACTGATTTAAAATGAAATGGATTCAAAAATATAAACTAGAAATAAAAGACTGTGTGAGAGTACCAATCTTGAAACCCACAGCTAGTCTGCTTTCATGGCCTGATATTAGTCTGCAGTTACATAACATCCTAACCAGCCCCAACCAGCACACGGTGGTTGTCAGAAAAGCAGGAGAGGATCATGAGTTTGTAGTCCCTCTGGCCTCCAACATCCATCTAGTAAGAGGTCTGCAGGTTGGGGAGAGGTGCAGGTCACCGAGCCAAAACAGGAAATGGACTCATGTGAGAAAGCTTTCCCATGACCTGCACCGATGGGTGATGGGAGATGATGCACAGGAGCAGAGAAAAGGCAGAGTCATCTGACCTGAGCAAAGAGACGCTCTGACAGCAGTCCTGTATATGTGTATGATAGTATTCTGATCACTGGTGATGGTTGGCTAATTCTCATGCAGTTTACATAAACGTACCTCAATAGCCCGAAATCTGAGCAGATGCAAAAGCCATATAAGAGGCCACATGAGCATATATGACAACAGCGTAGGCATGGGTCAACCCTTTATATTTTCAGCGGCGGTGGGCCTCGCAGTGCCAGCCAATGGTGTGGAAAAATAAAAAAAATAAAATAAATCAACACTGGCGTGATAACACAGAAACAATCAACATATCAACATGCTTTTAACGTCTCAAGACGCCAGATTATTACCTGCTGAGACAGAAACATTTTGTGTGTAAAGATCTTCTGTAATAACATGCACAAGAAACTAGACGTTTTGGACAAGTGGCTTGCAATACACTTGCGACACACATGGAGTTGTCAGCCACCTCTATTCACCTGACAGCAAGGAGCTTCTATGAGGGGAAACTCAGACGAATAGGTGCCCTTATCAATCAACACAAGTCACTAATGCAGCAACAAGAGCATGATCTGAGGCCAGTTTTACAGGTATGAATGCTGCAGGCTGTGTGTGGTCTGTGGGTGTGTTTTACCTCTGCACCACCAGACTGAGTGACTACTGCTACCAGTGGATGATGTGAACAGTGGCCAGCTAGTCATAGTCAGCATGATTTTAGCCAGCAGATCATTTGTTGGTGCGTGTACATATTTACATATATCTTTCTGCAGTTTGTATTACTGTATTACTACTCTTACACTTCATTCGAAATACTGCATTTATTTCACATACAAAATGCCACTTAAGAAATGACAAAAAAAATGAGGTCAATGACAACCAGCTGACTAATCGACAATCTCGGAACCCATCGGCTACCGTCTGACGATGATTTGAATGCAGATACATTTTTTAAAAAAAGCTAATAAATAGCAAATCTCTAGGGTTCTGAGATTGATAAAAAGCTAAATAGTCATCAGTTATAGCCAATAGGTTCTGAGATTGCATTTTGACCAATGTGTTCCGCCTCGTTTTCTCTCCACATGGACTGTTTACCTGCATGCAACCAAGGCCCGCTTAAACATGATCGGTCAATACTACTCGGACTACAAACGGACTACAAACAGAAACCAGAATGCTTCCGATACCAAAATCTTGTCCCTTGCAAGAGATTAACTATCGATGACTATCATGCAAAACCTGGTGTTATGAAACTCCTACTGGACGCCCCCAGTTAGAGTTATTTTAGTAGGTATGATATCACTAAACTGTTCTTTTCAGATAACAAGACATCTTTTGTATTTTTTGAGAGCAGACCTACTTGTGTCCAGTTTCTCAGAGCAGCAAGACCAGAGGCTCTTTGTTTTCATGGTTATGGTTTAACTCAAAGAGTACATAAAGTGCCAATGAGGGGAATTGCTTATTTTGTTAAAAACTAAAATCTAAAAGGCATTTCATTTAAAATATGAAATAGAACCAAACAGCAAATACTCACATTGGATAAACTTGAACCAGGAAAAGTTTGATGTTTTTATAGGTCACATAACAACAACAACAGTGAAATAAATCCTTATCCTGTATCCCTGCATTGATTTTTCTGTTATCTCTAAAAATGCAAAATGTCAAAAAACAAGTATTTTTCTGTGAAAATAACTCTCTCAAACCACAGTTCACTTTGTTAGCTTGTGGGCACCCGTGCTCTCGGGTCATAGAGCACAGGGGCCTCTTGTGTGGAGTTGTGTGTTTGGATGTCAGATGGCAAAAACTGTTTATATTTCCAGAAGAGTGCGGTTGCAGTCTAACTTATTCATTCCTCCCTCGTTGTCCACCTGCTGATCTAATAATGCAGGTGAAGAAGGTGTGGGAGGAGGCTAACAGTCCTCTACAGTTCCAAATCACTGGGATTCTCCAGAGACCCCACACTCGCTACGGCACACACATTATGAGCGATCAAACAAAATCCCTGAACGACTTTGTCAAATCCCTCTTTAATTATACCCATAATATTCCATTTTGATTGGAAATACAACACATTACGGAAGCTTAAGATGCTCTAACTGCCGTTTCACTGTGACTTTAAAGCTGGATCACTTATCAAAATGGTCATTAGAGAGCTAATTGTTTTTGGCTGTATAACAGAAATACGAGTGCAGGAAGCTGCAAGAAACCATCACCTTGATATTTAATGAATCAGAAATTCATGTTTACTTTGTCTTGGGTTTTTTTGTAGCACTCCACAGAAACTCACCAGAGATGGATTTAAGTGAAGCTGGGAAACAACTCACAGAAACCCAGGGCACTGAAAATGGCAGACAGTATATAATAGACTGAAGGAAAGCAAGTGATCCACTGTGATGCCGCAGGCTGCAACAACCTGTCTGCAGCTCTGTCTGAGGCTCTGAGTGCTCTGCAGTCTCCTCCAGCTCAGCTGTGCTGCTTAATGTACAGCATAAAAGCCCAAATCAATATAATTTTGCATATTAAATCATCTTACGGTTAAAATAACAACTTGACACATCACCATTATGTCATGCTATCCTTTCTTTCTTTCTCCTTAATCTGCATTTTCTCTTTTTGGTTTTGTCGCTGGAGGACGAGAGCATCTTCTTGGCTGACGCTACTTGGCTTGCGTACTGCACCGATCTTCTATAAGTGGATATTTCTGTAACACTGTGTTAAATATGTCTCCTCTGTATGTGTGTGTATGTATGCAAAAGGACGATGGAGAGAGCAGTCACGTGCTGCTGAGAAGAGTGGGAGGAGGAGGATGTCTGCCAGCTCTGACACAGCACTCTTCCTCTGTGAAAGAGAAGGGGAATTCATTAAGATTGAGCCACTGTAACCCTGCATTAGAGAGCTCTATTTCAGCCAGCCCTTCATGCCCTGTAACCACGGCGACATGACATTTCAGTATGGATTTATTTGGGAGTGTTTGTGTGTGCAGCGTGCATGTGTATTTGTTGTGTGTGTGTGTGTGTGTGTGTGTTTTATGGAGGCCCAGGGGCTGCAGGCACTGCGTCAGACACTGAACCCAGACGAGTGTGTGATGCTCTGGTTCAGTGATGCTTCCAAGGTCAGTGGAAAGCTTTGTGTGTGTGTGTGTGTGTGTGTTTGTGTACATGTGCAACTAAGTGCACGCATGTGTCCTTCTCTGTTTCTGTTTCACCATTCTCCTTCCTCGTCTTCTACAAAGGCCTACACAAAGAGGAGTAAATACACACCAACCTGCTTTCAGATACTTCAAAGAGTGAACGTACTCATTAAAATAAATACTTGGTACTAGGAATAGTTCCCACATTTTGGGAAGTGCACTTATTTGATTTCTTCCCAAGAGTTAAATGAGAAGATCGATATCAGTCTCGTGTCTGTGCATTAAAGTATAAAGCTAGAGTCAGGACGTGGTTAGCCTAGCTTAGCATAAAGACTGGATAAAGGGGGAAACAGCTAACCTTGCTCTTTCCATAGATAAATCAAAAATAAATGACCTGGCAACCTCACTGTGACAAGACTCCGGGAAACTGCCTAGTCACTGCGCCTGGCTTTTGTTTGCCAAAAAATTGAACTTTGGACAGAGCCAGGCTAGCTGTGTCCCCCCACTTCCGGTGTACATGGTAAGCTAGGCTAACTACGTCCTGACTGTCTCTGTACAGACACGACAGTGGCACCAATTTCCTTATTTCATTCTCAGTAAGAAAGCAAATTAGTGTATTTCCCAAAATGTCAAACTAGTACTTTAATGCTTTCAAAGTCTTGCATCAAGAGACGAGACTAAAAGAAACAACAATATTCAAACATTATTAAGAGTCAATGCCTAGTACTACTCACAGCTCGACTGGCATCTTTCAGCACACGCCTTGCATTGTTTCCTGTTTTTACAACACTGAATGGGACACATGTCTTGGATCCTAATTACCAAAATATTACCTATATGACGTATATTCGATAGTAACAGTGTACAATAACTGGCACAAACTGCCAGTTTGACAAACTTAGCATCCACCTGTTCTGTCTTTTGTTTTTCAGTTCAGCCCTAACCTCTGCATTCACAAACATAATCCTTCACACATGAGAACAGCAACACAGAATCAGCAAGCACACTACTTTCATTGTTGCAGGTGTGATATACCTTTTGAATTTTTGGATTCTGATTGGCTGATTTTGGCGCTCTGATCAGCTAACTGATGAATAAAGTGATCAAAATGCCACAAGGAGAAAATAAGAAAAGGTATGTTCAGGGTGGAATCTAAATTCACTAAACAGCTACTGACGACCGTCCTGTTGGCCAGTGGGTGTAAGACGATGACCATGTGAACACAATGTCTCTGGTTTGAGGCCGTTTGTTGCATGTCAAACGCCTCTCTCCACCTTTATTTCCTGTTCCACTCAGCAGGCATATTTTGTCTAAGTGGAGACTCGCATTACTTGTAGCTGTTATGCATCTACAGCTGGGTGATTAATATGTACGTTGAATGCTTAGTGTCAGTTTGACGGCACTGCGTGTGCAGGATGAGCCTCATGACTCTGACCAGGAATAAGCAGGCAGAGAGAATGAATGTATGAAAGTAGGGTTGGGCCATTTTGCGATATTTACTGTATACTGTGACACAACATCATCATCTGTCTATAGTCAGAGAAATCCCATAATGCTTTATGGCATTATTGGATTTACAGGATTTGATTCGTAAGGTATTTATTTCAGTCGATTAGCCCAAAACAGACTAGTTATATATTTATAAAGAGTTTCTCACTTTAATTCCCAGAACATTTACTGCAGTATACAACTATATCAATATCACAATAGGAAAATACATATTCTGTGATACAAGATTTTTCCATATAACCCCCCTCTAAATGAATGATTCAGTTAATGAATCAACGTAGGTCCATGATTCCTTGTCTGGGTCAACATAAAAAAGTCACAAGAGGCCTTCACCTCTTGAAAATACAAGGAATGGACAGAATAATATGAACACCTGCATAATATAATGAGATCCACTACAACAAGAAGAACTGCTGTGCTCCCTGTTTCATCAACCTGAGCACCAGCACTGTTTGGAGTTAAATATCTGTCAGCTCAGGTTGCCGCTGGCTGCGGAGCATCCTCATCATTCAGCTTTATTTTCTGGGGCTGATGCTCAAATACAGTCATGAAAGGGGAGGGTGAAGCTCTGCTTGCTTCCCATCCCCCCTCCTGGCTGCTACATCCACTGCTGCAGAGAGGACCCATGATGGTGTCGCCCTCCCTCTCTGCCCCCACCACCTCCACCAATCCCATCCCAGCTTCACCTCAGCCAAACAGAGCGCAGGTGTTGCGTGCTGCGTCCCCGCCTTTACCTACTGGGAAACATGCACGAGTGTTTACATTGTTCTGGAAAAGACGATTCACTCGACGCAGAGAGCCTGCACGTGCCTGCCTTTAGTTTTACAAACTGGGTTATGTAATTGCCAGTTACAAAGGCCTAAATAATTAAATAAAACAGAACGGGCAAGAATATTTGGCATGTGAAGCTGTATTGTGTAATGCTGTAGGTGTGCAGATGATATCATTTCTATCAAATTTCAGTCTTGTGGCCTTAAATCAAAAAATGTTGCCATATTACCGAAAAATCATATCATAAGCACAACAACCAGTCATACAGGGTGTAAAAATGCAGGTGTGGGCTCACACTAATATTAATACTCACCTCAACCACAATATGTCACTTGGCCAAACCATATTTCCTAATCACCTATTAAAAAATCTGCTCTAACTCCACAGTGGGGCTGGCCAATGATTCAGTATTATCAGTGGAAACTTATCATGACAACATGATCATATAATGTTATTAGTTTACACAATTCCATTATTAAAATCAATGACTCCAAGCAAACTAATTAAAAAGTGAACAAAATGAGTTGATAAAGTTTTAGGTTTTTTTCTAATAACAGTGTTCATTGCATTGAACATAAATTTGATCACTGTGTATGTGGATTTGTCTTAATTCCAATAATGGTGACATATATAAATAATATTATATATTATATATATTTGTATACATAGTGTGACGTTATATATTATAATCCCACCAATCACCACCAATCATATACCACCAATCACAACAATATTTCATTATATTTATCATATAATATTATATTGTACTCTTGGCTTCAAAGTGAATTTACACTTTGTAATCATTCAGGCTCAACTCTTGCTCCGTGTGGGAGGCCTGATTCCAGGCCAAAGCACAAACCTCTTACAGTAACTCTGTATGACTGAGGAGGTGGATGTGTATCTGTGTGCGTGATGGGGTGGGTTGGGGGTGGGGTCCCAAAATGTGCAGCAGGGCACATGACAAATATGATACACCACTGATCCTGATATGATTTAAGAAATGTAGAGTTTCAGCAATCTTACTGCCAGAGAGTGACACAACATTACTACAGAGAGAGTGGTGGATTTCTGTAGTGAAACGTGAAACCGAATCAATAAGCTGAACAACAAATGAAGCAAATCCTGCACCACGGGCAGGGGACGTTACCAAAAATGAAGAGAACGTGACAGAAAACATTGGTGATGTATTAGATACATGGCTTCACATTAAGTGCCCTTATGAGTCTTTCCTTTGCTATGCAGACCTGTCTGACATTATCACCACCACCAACCCTTGCACCCAGTTGACCCTGCTGAGGAGAATCGAGCTGCGCCTCCATGTTTAGGCCTGCATCGGCACCACACACCGACACTGATGGAGCATCAGCCGAAATAAATGAATCTAAATGACAAAATCAGATACTGTGCAGTCGAGTCTACAGCGTCCTAATGATGCAGGATTACACAGAGTGGGTTTGATCGGTGGCGCACCGCCAGTAAAGGGCATGCTGATGATGAAAGGTCGTTACTGGACGGTATCATATGTACAGATAATGCGGAATTTCTTGCGTAGCGGCCTTTTTTAGGCAACTTTCTCGTCTTGGATACAATCCGCCATTAATATGTAGCGGAGCTGACAGCAGCTTGATTCAGCTCTGAAGCGCTCCGGCTGAGAAAGGGTGTTTTACGCAACCGAGTCATGCTCCATCAGAGGGGTGAGGCACTGCTGAAATCAGGGAATCCCACGGATGGAGAGTGTTAATCTCCAGTCACTTTATAACCAATAGCATTACATTAGATTCGTGCCTATAATTAGCTAGCCAAGGCGTGAGAAGCACGTGTCTGCAGCATCTTATACAACACTATTCCGGCAAAATCACAGTTTATGTTGCAGCTCCAATGCAGCGCAGATTATTCCTGAAATAAACGCTGATTGAGGCTAAAAGGGCGTATGTGGGCTACATTTGCCTCCAGGCTTTCTGCATCTGGAGAATGATGCCTACATTTTCTATCAGTGGGCTAATCACCGCTTGTTCAAGCCATTTTCAGGTCTCCGCCGCTTGAAATACAATTGCGCATCCGCACCGCAGGAGCCTGGTGAGACAAACCAGTCTCTGCAGGTTATCCACAGCTCCCTCACTACACGGCCGTGGTTTACAATAGGATACAATGGAACACCAACAGCACCACCTTCATCATCATCATCATTATCACCCAGATGCACTAGCTGACATCCGCATCCTGCAAAAACACACACAAACACAACCGCATTTGGGCGCACAGCGCAGCGCCGCATCTCTCCAAATTCAGAGCAAAATAATAAAAAAAAAAAATCTTACTTTCGCCGACCACCGCCTTTAATCCGATAGGTGCCATGATGCTGCTGAGTGTTGGACTGAGTGTTCGCCCACTGCTCCCTTCCTCCCTCTCTCTCCCTCCTCTCTGTGTTCACCTCACATCGCTGCGGAGGAGCCTCCAGTTAGAAACGTCACTGCGTATCCTTCCGCATCATCCCCTCACTGGTGTTGGGCGTTTGGCTACAACTGCGACTTATTAGCTTAAACAACTTCTTACTATAGCCTTACAGCCTACTTGTTCTTAAGTCCCTCATTAATCCTTATATTATCCAGATATCACGAAAGATACCTTCCAGAAACATGTCATTCAATTATTGCCTACTAGCCTATAGTAGACTATGCTATTAGCATTAAATACCAGAGGAGATGAATAAACATGCTACAACGGTCTGTCATATGTGTAGTTATAGTGTTTGTCATTTTACTGTGTTTGGTTTAAATGGTTAAGATATAGTTTAATGGGTGGACGTTACCGCACTGCAAGTAATGATTCTTTTCATTATCGATTAATGTGGCTATAGAATAAAAAAATGTCAAAAATGAAAGTTTCCAGAGCCCAGAGTGATGTCTACAAGCTGCTTATTTTCACTGAAAAAACAAAGCCAAATATATATTTAGTTTACAGTAATATTAAAGAGAAAAGCAGCAAGTCCTCACATTTGAGAAGTTGAAATGAATATTGGCATTTTTGCTTGATAAATGAAATTCATGAAAACAATAAACTCAAACAAGTATTTGATAACTGCAATTGTTGCTGATTAATCTCATGTTGATCGACTAGTTTATGGACTAACTGCTTCAGCACCAGTGGCGATTATTGCTGTTAGTGTATGATGTTGTATGAAGTATAAGTTTAACATTTGCTGATTACTCGATTTTCTTTGTGAACCCCGGAGAGAGCAGCCAAATAAACAATAAACTCCAACTCGCTGATTGGCAACACAGTCAATAAGAATATGAGAATATTCTAATGAACTTGGCATTAATCAGAGAGAACACTGTACATGTTTTTCCATTAAAGGTTGAATTATTTCACATCTGCTATGTGAGCAATATTTATTATATTAAAAAATGTAGTGACTGATTGGATTTGTATCACAGGTTCGCTGTGATGGAGGATGTAAGTGAGGTTTTCTGCAGCGGATACAGGCCTGACTCTCAATATTAAACAGCCCAGAAACAAAGTGTCCACAAGGGGGCGGCATGTGTCTTTCTGCAGGAAAACACTGGGCATCATGGAAAACTGTTTTAATAGTATTCAGCTTATTTTGGGCTTCACGAATAGTATTGACATTAATTAAATTGATAATAATAAACTATTATAAAACGCTCTTTAGATCTTTATATATAGTACATGGAGTTTGGTGTTTATAAGTTTAACACCAAATAAAGTCGGGCTGCACCCAAAAATAACACTCACACACACACAGTAAGTACTGAATATGTTGTTACTCTATAAAGCTCCTGGAGCTGGCCACACCCTTGGCAGGGCCGACTGAACACGTTGGACCAGTGATGACTCCCAGAGGGTGTGTCCTCCTACAGTGAACCAGACCAGTGTTCACCTCCTCCTCCTCCTCCTGCTGCTCCTCACCGGCGGGTAGTTATCACCTCGCCTCAGTCCTCCTCCTCTTTGGAGACACGCAGCAGCGCCAGAGTCGTGCGCCTCTCGGGGGGAAAGTGAAGCCTTTTCCCAGTGGCTCTGCTCGGATATTTGAGACTGCTGGAAATAACACCAAAACCTATTTTCCCTTTGAGTACAATCTGTAACCAAACCCGGATACTTGGAGGACCTGCGAGGCTCTACTGTAACCATGGGGGACGTGGTTTCCTCTCACCTGGATGAGAGCAGGCGGGAGATGATTACAGGTAAGAGAGGAGTGCCCGAGCTGCAGCTTAAGGACGGATGTAGTTCCTGAGAAATGTTTTTATTCATATCCAAAACAGCGCTGAAAGTTTGTAACAACTTCATTGAGTTTTTATGTCCTCCAGTAGTGGTATTGTTACACCGCTGTTACAGAATTCATGACTTGGTTTAATATATTTTAAAAAGTTTATTTCTTACTCAATTTCTTAATACTGTATGTAGTGTTAAAATACATAACACTGAACTCAGACATCCAGCTTTTAATTTTTTTTTTATACCAGCAATTCCCTGTTTTTTCATTTCATTCTAGGACAAGGCTTCTCATTCATATATCAGTGCATTGTTGCTCTGCTCTACTTGCTGCAGGGCTATTTCTCAGGGATAATAAGTAGCTTTCCTAAAGGGGAGCGTGTTTGTATAAGTTTGGGACTGACTGCTATTTAAGTCTCAGATTGCCCCAGCCTCCCACTGTGAACTGTGCAGGTCTGTGTGATTATTTCAACAAGGGCACAGGAGCAGAGGGAAAAAGAAACAGTGCAGAGGCTGAAACACTCAAATGTAGATGCTTTCTTGAAATTATAAGACTGTCATTGCTAGAAGGAGTTTGGCCATGCATCCAAGGCCCAAAACAACTCAGGAAAAGGGAGAAGATGTGCTTGTTTTTATTTCTGAGTTCCTCCAGACTTGTGCTTTGCAGAAACTGTTGTTTCAGGATTGTAATTGTGTTTGTGTGCGTATGCTGGCAGGCGTACTTGCATGGAGAAACCACTTCTGGAAACCAAAGATTATGTTCTTGAGGTTCCAGACACTCAGTTTGTTTGTTGTTGCTGTTTTTTCAGAAATAGTTTAAAGCTTCCATCTTTGAGTTTTGGACTGTTGGTCAGACAAAAACAAGCAATTTGAAGACCTCACCTTGGGTTGTGGGAAATATTTGTTCATAACTTTAACACATTTTAGTAAACGATTCATGAATTATTCAAAAAATCCTCACTATAGGTAGAATACGCAGCCTGTCAGATTCAGACTGAACATGAAAGGCATATTCTTGACCTCGGGAACAGTTTGTGTGACTAAATAATCTCATCTCAAAGGGCCCCTTACTAGCTTCTTTGGAGCTTCCACTGCATCTCACGTTCTTCATCAGTGAACAGAGCTGGCTCAGGTGGCGACCTAAGTGCTGTTAATGACAAAATGTGTTATAGTCGTGAAATCTATTTATGATTAAAAAACTTAAAAACATCAACTTCTGAACCGCTGTGTACAACTGTTTTCAGCTAGATGACCTAAAATAGTGCAATATTTTCTGCTTATGAGTCTGGCTGTGAAAAAGATACACATGAAGAGGCGTGTCAGAGGAGGAGGGAGAGCAGAAGAGAATGAGTGAGGCTGCAGAAGTAAAGCAGGTAGAAACATGTCATCACAAGATTAATAGCTGAAACTGCTGTCTGGCTCTCACACACACCCTCTGTGTCGTCTATTCTCTACCCACCTCTGTTTCTGTAGATCTTCTGCTCTCTTCGAAGCATGTATGCAAGTATGTACACATGAATAGCATAACAGATAGCATGTCCTTTAAAAGTACTTTGAATCACAAGTGAACATTAGTGTACCTTTGAAAAAGCTCTCACTTGTTTAGTTCTGTCTTTGGAGTGAGTGGGTGTGAGAGAGAGAGAGAGAGAGTGAGTGAAGACTACTCAGCATTTCTGCCGTGGGAGTCTTGTTTGGAGTGTGAACCTCCCCAGAAAGGTGATTTCTTCATCCTCGCTGCCAAAGCACATTATCACAAAATGATCTCCTCCCTCATGAGCCCACACAACACACACACACACACACACACACACACACACACACACACTCTATGGCAAGCCCTTTTAACATTTAATCAGTAGGGCTGACTAGTAGCGATTTAGTTTCCACTAGTGGAAATGTTAATTACATTTCAACATTGCGACTAGTGAGAACTGAATTGTTGATATCAATAATTAACATTGTGACTAGTGAGAACTGAGTTGTAGATATCATTAATTAGAATTGCAACTAGTCAAAATTACATTATGGATATGTTGACTTTTATAACGCCTCAAAACTGAATTATAGATATCTGTAACTGAGTTTGAATAGAAGTCAATGGTAAAAGTTGACTAGTTGTAATTAAGTTACAGATCTCTACAATGAACATTTCCACTAATAGGAAATTAATTGTTAAGAATTAACATTTTGACTAGTGAAAAATCAATTGTAGATATCTTTAATTAGAATTGCTACTAGTCAAAATTACATTACGGTTATGTTGGCTTGGAATTCTAACTAGTCAAAAAGCAACTGTTGATATCTACAGTTGATATTACCGCTACTGATTAAATGTTAAAAGGGCTTGCCGTACACACGCACACACACATACAGTAGAAATGCAAATCATAGCTGTGTGGTCACCCACACGCCATCATTGTTTTGATGCTTAAGAGAGACGAGGTTATGCTCTTGTTTGTCTACGGGCTAATAATGGTAAATTCAGCCAGAATGAAGATCTTGCGGTTGTTTCTCAGATATGTGTCACAGAATGAGACTCATTTCGAAGTGAAAGCAAAAGCAGGGAGTGAACACGGCTGACAACACGAGCCACCAGCTTATGTCAACATCTGATATTTCAGTCATGCATTTTACTGGTTTATAATAATAAATAATGTCTATGAAGAGATTATTTAATACCTTTCAAAGCTGTTTGGCTAAAATGCTAATCTTACTTTGTGAAACACTCCTCACAGATGCTTCAGTACAAACTGCTCTCAGTTTTCCTGTCAGATGCTGTGCAGTTTGTGTGAGTGGGACCCTAGCTGCTTGCTAGAAGTGCAAATGGACTACAGGGATATACAGGACTCAAGTGAAACCACCATAACCCCAAAAAGAGCTGAAGCCCATCCCCTTCTGCTGGCTAACATCTGCTGTCAACTCAGTGGGTTTTCTCATTGAGGGTTTGTTTCATTAGTCTTTCTAAAAAAGCTGAAACATGCTGCCAGTGCTTTCTGTCCATATTCTAAGATATATTAGTATCTTCTACTGTACACCATAGTAGAATTTGAACTCGTCATTTTACAAAGATAATAGTGATCATTTTGGTAGCATTTAACAACAAACAACATGAAGTTATCTCTTATTTCTTAGACATTTGCTGGCTGTCAAAGATTTACTGGAGCTGTAGTTGTTTATGTTTATGGTAGAGCTGGGCAATAAATCAATATAATATTGAGATTTGTTTATTGTAATATAAAGATCATTTCCTTTCGAGGACCCCACCCAGAGACTCTAAGAAGGCTGGAAACTCCAAACTGCTGTTCGGTGCATAGGTACAAACAACAGTCAGAGCCTTCCTCTCAGCGACTTGTAGTCGCAGAGGCGAGCCTCTTGTTTTCTGGGAAGGACTCCAACACAGCGATGCACACCCACCCAGCACCTATCATCTTGGGCAACTCTGTAAAAGGAGTCCAGCCCCTCTCCAGGAGTCTGGTTCCAGACCCAGTGCTTTGTATAGAGGTGAGCCCACCTGTATCTAGTTGGTGCCTCTCAACCTCCCGCAAATAACTCTGGTTCCTTCCCGTCCAGAGAGGTCACGTTCCAGGTCCCTAGAACCAGTCTGCGATGCCAGGGGTCAGCACGCCTAGGTCCCTGCCTTTGCCTGCCACCCAGCTGACAGTGCACCCGACCCCAATGCCTATCCCTGCGGGTGGTGGGCCCACAGGGCCCAAGGATGTCGCCTAGGGACTCTGGAGGGGGGTGATAGTTGTGCTTTGTTATTGGACTTTGGATTCACAAGTGTACTTCGTGCCAGAAGAGCTTAGGCCAAAGATCAATGATCGACATTGTGGTCATATCATCAGAATCTGCATCAATTCTAACACGTGTGAGTGCAGGTGTGATTGTGTGCTGGTAACAACATCTTTATATATACATCTATATTTCTTATTATTGATCTGTTATTAGTTATTAGTCTATTCAGAACATGGAATTGACAGTGGAAGGATGAAACAAGGGTTGATGATGATGGCATTAATCTGGGATTTAGTTAACAGCCGGGGTTATTGGCTCAATGATTTCAGGTATTTGTGAGTCAGGATAGGGGACACTGTCTCACTGATGGGGTGTCTGATGACTCTGTCGGTTTTTTCTATGGTTCTTGTGTGACAAGAGAGCAAAAGGAAATAGCAAACAAGTGATGGGGTGGATAAACGGCTATAACAGAACTTTTTGGCATGCCTATACAGGTTGAAACAGGATTGAGTGTGTGATTTATGATGTGGTCTTTGTTCCCAAATTCCAATTTCCAAGTGGCCAAAAGGCTGTCCATGTATAGCTATCCAGTCTGCTGACTTTGGCAAAGCAAGACAACCAGTGGAAAGTACCAAATCTCTAAGTGCCGGCCCTTAGCCAGCACTTATCTTGTGGAACTTTGCACTGAATAGAGTGTTATCTGATATCCGCAATTTAAAAAAAAAGGTGACAAATTATTTGAAACCAGAAATCAGACAAATACAGAGCTCCCCAAGTCCTGAAAGATGATACTTTTTTGTCTCGTGCACACAATATATTGCATATTACCTTGCACAATATCTTGCCATATGGATGCAAACAAAAAAATAACATAAAAAATATGTTTTGGGACTTCAGGGGCTCCATAGACAAAGGATGTGCACACTGTACTGACAGCTCTAAATGAATTTCACAGAGATCTATCAATCTGCTCCCAGATTCAACCAATCAAAATGTCACTTGATAACACTATCTGATACACCAGTAAAATAATAAATGTGCTTCTGTAAGATGGATAAATATACATTGAGTGTCATAAATTATCCAAAAAAGGAAGCAATCATCATGCAAAAAACACAACATAGAAAAGACAGTAAATAGGGAAAATACAAAATAATGACTTAAAGCTAAATACTAAAAGTTTTAGTAGTCTTTTGGCTTAAGCAAGTATGTTTAAAATCTTAATATTAAGGAAGGTGGTGGGTGATAGGCGACAAAACCTGATTTAGATTTAACAAGAGCTATCTAATACTCCTACTTATGTCTCTTAGTGACGAGCTTCTAAAACGTTTTTTATGAGTGAACCAGAATGGATGATAAGATATACCTACACAGTAGGGCTTTATGATACTAAAACAATACTTTTTTTGATACCTTACTTTGAGAAGTGCTAACATTTTGCATTTAACAAAAGAAGACAAACTTCTCAAACGTTAAATGTCTAAACACAAGCAGACGTACAAGAACTTTAAATAAAATAGTCGAAAAAGTAAAATTGGCAAACAAGATTACGAATCTGACTAGACATTCAAAGACAACTTTTTGTTCTTGACAATTTACAACACTCGGTGCTACGGACACATTATGGTCAGTACCAAAAAAGTATTAAGGTTCGATAGCCAGCCCTGCTAAACAGTGGAGTCTTTGTTTCAAGCTGTCTCACAATCGTCCTTTATATTCCCTCTAACCTGTGCACCCATGTCCTCCTGGTATGACACAGTGTTTTTAATAAGTTTGTGTGTCCCTGTCCCCCGTCTCCTCCACATTCTCTCCCTGTCTATCCTGTCCTGTCAGCTCTTTCCTTCCTGCTCTCCCACTGCAGGCCGGCTCCCTCCTTCCTGTGTTGTTCCTTCCATAAACAGATCATAGTCAACACTGTCTGCTGCTGACTGAGCCAAACACACTGATCGGCTCGCAAAATGACTCTTTTGCCAGCACTGGAACGTGGGAACAAAGCTCATGTCCCCTCCGGCAGGTTCTTGGACTATTTATTAGGATGCTGCTTGTAGACAGTGGTGGAAAAGAAATGCTGAGTCAAGCTGTGGAAAGGATCTATGCAATACAGGAAAACACTGATTCAACTATATTGATATCCATAGAGAGACTCCATACTCGCTCCAAACTAGGGCTGCAACTAACAAGTATTTTCATTATCCTTTTAGTCTATACAATGTCTGAAAATAGTGAAAAACATCTTCAAACTACTAATTTGTCCGACCAACAGTCCACAACACCCAAAGATATTTGATTTATAATGTTAATTGTTTTGAGGCTCAGGCTAAATTTGGCGGGAAATATGTATAACATGATGAGTAAAACACCTAACATTTATATTTGATTGAATGGCGCAGTCATAAAAACATGGAGTCTTCGGTTTGAATATATAAGTAGGTCTAAAATGACTTTTTGAATTTTAAGCTGGAGAATACTCCAAGCAGTAATTACATTCAAACAACTTTTGACTGCAGTTGTATTTTATGCAAAAGCTTTCCATCCCAAAAGTTTTACCAAAGACAGAGCTGTGCCAGGCAGCCATGATATAAAGTTAACTGTGCTGATAATACATGTTAGGCATCTCTTTGTGAGTGCTGCACAAGAGTCACTATGTTTTCTGTCTGAAAGGCCCACTTTAAATTTTATTATATGGCACTTTTCATACAGAGCTGATAGCGGCAGTGAAGGTCGCGGCCTCTCTGACGTGGCGAGACTTCATTTAAGACAGTTGCAGCTCCTCATCTACACTCAGCTAATGTTTAACATAGACATTTAAATCGCAATGCTCACTAGTTTAGAAAAACATGCCCAAAATAGAGTTGATCAAATCATCCTCAGAGATTCATGCAGAAATCAGCCATGCTGCAAGACTTTGTCACGCCTGCTTGTTGGAAATTAACTGAAGTTGAGCCGTTCTCTACTGACTTGTGTTGTTTGAACCAAAATTAACTTTTATGATTTCATTCAAGCTTTCTTCACCAGTGTTCACTGCAGGACTGTATCCATTTTTTTAATCTTAAATATGTTTACCTTTCAACACAAATGTCATCCATTATAATAAAGCTATAAGATGGAATTTTTCACTCTACTGGAGGAAATTAAAGTGCTCTTGAAATATAATATCATTAGTGTAATATGGTGTAGTATGGATGTTTCCTGATCTTGTGTGTCTGTGTGTGTGTGTGTCCTCCTGCAGCTCGGACCACAGATGTGATGAAGGAGTTCAGTGATGTGTACGAGCAGCAGTACGCAGTCGCTCTCTTCAACAGCGTCCGCTTTGAAATCGAGGGAGGAGGAGGAGCGCAGTCACAGCTGCTTCACAGAAAGGCAAGTGCATTGTATCAGTTCTGTAAGAGAGATTCAAACCTGCTCAATGGACAGAACGATAAAGGACATACTGGTAAACAAACTATACAAACAAAGAAAGGATGTGGCTTCCACCTATGACTGGATTTTAATATCTTTGTCATTTCTGGAACATATTACATGTGTTGTGATGTCTTTAATGCCACATGGAATTGGATATTAAAGGATAATTCCAGTTTATTACAACTTGGGTATTATTTTATAGGTATTATGTATTATGATAACATTGGACTCACCAAAGTAATTTCTGACATCTGGGAAAACAGCAACATCGGCAACAAAATCCAATGAGGCAACAAACACAGTTAGACAATCAGACAGGTTTTAAACAAACCAACAATTTATCCAGATTATCTAAACCACTTTATTTGGAGGTAAAACTGAAAGTGAACACACCCAGATGTCGGTAATAATCCCTTATTGCACAGGAAAACTGGGTGTGCACAACTACAACAGGGACAGTAGGTCAAAGCTGAACCATTAAGTCGGTCTGCAAACTCTGATGAATCTTTAGAATGGACAGTTTGGAGAATCATTTTTACTGTCTTCGTTTTTCTCTTCCAAATAAGTTTGGCTAGCTTGTGTAATCGTCTGACTGCTAATATTTCTTGACCCATCTGACTGTTTTTAGTGATGTCGCCATGTTTCCAGATCTAAGCACTCAAGCTGGTGAGTACAATGTTATAATTACCGATAGGAGCGATGGCTAAAGTATGAAAATAAGACCCAAACTGTAAAAACACATTAACTTCAGTTAGCAAAAATGTCCATCTATGTCGATGCACCTTGCTGTTAGGGGTAAAACTTCCTGTCCTACAGGAATTGTGCTTTTTACCCCTCATGTCATTTCAAATTGAACAATTAAAAAATTTGCTTCTAATGATCAAAATTTGCTACTTGGCATTTTAAGTTAACTAACTTGAATGTCTCCAGCTTCCTTTCTGCTGTCTTTACAAGATGTTTTTGGTATCTAAGAACAAATTCACACTGTTGTTTGGATCTAAATGTTTGTGCACAACATAAACGTGCATCAGTGGAGGCTTTGTTAGGCAAACAGAGCTTGATGTTATACATGATGCATGAATGAGCTCATTCTTGGGGTCTATGTACCAGTACATTACCTAACAAGCGAGGCCTCTGCTTTACCGCTCATCTCGTCTTTTTGGTTACTGAATGTAGTGAAGGTCCCACTTTTGTTCCCATTTCACATCGTTGGAGAGGAAGTGGAGCACATTTCACACATGAACAGAGATGCTGTTTGGGATGCTATTATGGCTGTTAATTTACTTTTTCACTATGTGGAGGGCAGCTGCTGTTTGTGTGTGCTTATGACAGAAACGCAAAATCATGCATATGTGGACTTTGATACTTTGCAAACACATACAGTACATCTACACACAAGAAACTCTAGCTCTTTTTTTCTAATCAGCTAACTTTGTTTACTTTGATGATTTAAAAATATTGGAATAAAATTATACAATAATATGCAATATTACAAAGATCTGTCTGAAATTTGTATTATAAATATACCATTTGCACCACCAACACTGTAGTTTAACCCCTTGTTTTTTGACTTACTTACTGTGAGACGGATGCATTATCAGCACCTCATTTGCATTTTCAAAATATTTTTTCATTCTTTTTTTTTTTACTGGAAGCATTTCTGAGCTGATCAAACATTTCTGTGGTGATCAGTGTGTCCTTACAGCCGAAATCCAAACGTTTGGGTACACAAGTCCAAGAAGAAAAACTGTTTAAACTGATTACGTCCTTCTAAACAGTCTGGCCTCAAACTGTATTACTTCTTAATAATATTAGCCTGTGGTCTACCTCACTTAACATTGCGAAGGACCGTCACTCATGCACACAAAAGCCACAGATCACTTAAACAGTCTCCAGCAAACAAACAGCAGAAAATCTGTTTTCTACCACAAGCGCCTCTTTATGTTTCAGCTCTGCTACTCCCTTCTGTCTCCTCGGTTCTTTGCTTCCTCTCTGAGCAGTCTCAGTTGCACTATTATTTGATGTGAGACAGGAAATCTAAAAACAAAGTGGGTGGTGTGTTTCCTCATGTAAACACTAAACAAAAATCTCCACCCCTGCATATTTGGAAACACCAGTTAAGCTCCAGGTCTCTTGCATAGTTAAGGGAGATCTGACTGAGACTATTGTTTAAATTGTGAAAGTAATGAAACCCACATTTTTATGAAAGAGCTTAATACAAAATGTACGCTCCTGTTATGCTATGCATTATGCTTTAGTGCTAAGTGTCTCTGTGATTTTTCAGGACCCTCTGGCAGGCAGCTCCATCTTCTCAGGGAGTCTGTTTCAGTATCTGGAGGAGACTCGGAAGTGGAGGAATCGCTTCGTATCTGTGCCAAACACCTACAACATCAGCCTCTATGAGAGCAAAACAGTGAGTGCGCTTCTTGCTCGACTGAACAGCTGTCCGATTCAATGGGCACTTTTGTTTCAAAACAGCTTGACGTGTTTGCCATCTCTCTAATTAATAATAGGCACACGAGCGGGGCCTTCACCCGAAAGCAACCATCAACTGCGCTGGGTACAAGGCCCTGACTTCAATGGAGGAATACATGGAGCTGCTTAATACCAGCCTGCCAGGTAGGAAAAGGACAGATATGTTGTAAAAGTTGTTGATAGAGTAAAGTCTGTCTGCACTTGTTTTACTTATACATACATGACTTTTTGGCTGGGCATCAATTCCATATGATTATTTATTGACTATTGTTTTAATAAAATGTATAGTCAGAATAGCTTTCTGTGCATTTTCTTTGTTTTTTCTTACACTTCAGTACATGTCTCTCTTTCACCCAAATGTATTAGAATCAGCTTTTTTGGCCATGATG
Source organism: Macquaria ambigua (assembly GCA_008360985.2). Classification (NCBI taxonomy): domain Eukaryota; kingdom Metazoa; phylum Chordata; class Actinopteri; order Centrarchiformes; family Percichthyidae; genus Macquaria; species Macquaria ambigua. The sequence goes on along the minus strand of VMKM01000001.1, from coordinate 1,812,183 downwards.
TGGTGCACAATCATCAATCCAAAGTAAAGACTGAAAATGGGCAAAATCTGGCATTGTTTCCCTTTTTTAAATCAACAGATATTTTACACAACTTCTTTTTGCATATTTAAGCCCAAATGCACCTGCTTGTTATATTCTTTTCATTTTCCTTATTGTCTGTAAAGCCCTTTCTAAATCTTGTGGTTTCTCATTCTCATTCTGTCATGTGACTTGTCGAAGGTATCAAGGCCAAAGTGGGCAGTAATCCGTTCATCAAGTGTGCGACCCAGTTCCCCCTCATCCTGTGGCACCCGCACGCCCGCCACCACTACTTCTGCGTGATGACAGAGAAGGAGCAGAAGAAGTGGCACGCCGTGCTGCAGGACTGTGTCAGACACAGTAACAATGGTAACAATACACACAAGCACACAACGACTGGAACTAGCAAATGCTCGACAAATGACTCAGGCTATTAATTGGTTATAAAAATTGTGTTGTGATGAGAACAGGAGGTGATAAAGTGATCAATTCAGTTGTCCAGAGCTTACAGTGCATGTAGCAGTGCCTTTCTCTCTGTGCTCCACCCTTAGTGCCTCTCTACCTTTGTTGGCAGTTCAGACGAGGGTGTGTGTGTGTCACAGTGTGAAGCGTTTACATGCCATCGGAGTGAGCTGATTGATCTGTGAATGTGAGATGCTGCAGGAATGATGTGTATTTGTTGTTTTTTTTATTGGTCTTGGTTACAGTGTTGTTGTCATTGGATCAGAGCTACACATGTTACAAATTTCACAGCCCAGACAGACAATCTGCGTCACTCAAATAGTGGGCAGGGACGGAAGAGAGAACCAGACTCTACTTGAGACAGGCCTTTATTTCTCATTTCTCCTGTTTTCTATTTGATCATATTAAGTGAGAAGCTGACTGTTTTTTAATTACCTGTTTCTGCGGATGCTGTTAATGCAAACTCAACTCTTCCTCCATTTGTTTCACAGTAAAGTCTTTCAGCAGTATAATCCCGCCTAGTGCTAAAACCATTAGTTGATTCATTGACTAGTCAATCTATTAACAAACTGTTAACTATTCTCTGGTTGTAGCTTCTCAAATGTGAGGACTTGCTGCTTTTCTCTGTTTTAAATCATTTTTTAAATAACTTTTAGGTTATGAGACGTTGGTCAGACAAGCATCATGTCACTTTGGGCTCGGAGGAATTGTGATGGGCATTTTTACCACAAATAATCAATTAAACAAACCAATAATAGATTAATCAATGTTGAATATAATCATTAATTGGATTCCTAATGCCTTCACTTTCCTGGAAGTTTCCTGGCGTTTATTGTGAAACAATAACAATTTAAACAAAGTATTGTTTTTCTTTACGTCATGAAAGAACGGCAACGTAGACTCTACTTTAACCACTGAGGCATTAGAATACATGTCATCAGTGTAGGGATGTGTCCCAAAACAAAATCAAGCTACATTATAACATTATGTCTTTATCAAAAGGTTGAGGAATGTAGTGTTGCTGCTTTTCCCTTTTTTATTTCCCCAGTCTTTATTTGTCTGAGCATGTCACCATTATTGCTGGCTTTTATTTGTGAATTGAATGTATTTTGGAGGCGGTGCGTTTTGAAATTGGTTGCACATTAGAGGATGTTTGATTTATCAGGGTGGAGAACCACTCTTGATCTGCTATTAAGATTCCCTCTTGTGATGGCATGACTCATGTGTCATTGTGTTGAGACACAGAAAGCAATGACATGCCAGAGGATGAGCAAACACAATGTAATCCATTTTTTTGTCATGCTGTCATACTGTATCTCTTGGCTTGGCAAGACAACTTGGGCTTTGTGTAGAAGAATCTAGCCTAAATGATTGAACTGCTTCCAAACCTTGTTTGTCACATGGCGTGTTGTCTACAAATTATACACCAAGTTTTAATTGGCAGATATATTTAAATGCATTTATTTTTGCAGTACAACGTACAGTCGGGAGACCATTCGCTACCTTCGTTTGAGGAGAGTCAAATTACATTTTTGTGGTTATGTGCATGCATGCACATGTATGTGAGTGTGTGATCTCACATTCAGTTTGTTTTATTTAGACTTAAGACAGAGAGAATCAGAATGAGTGGGAACCTTGTGGAAGTTGAGATAAAAATACAAAACTACAGAGATTCAGCAATAAATAAACGGCTGCTGCAGAGAACGTGACTGGGCTTGTTTGGATCCTGCTGGCTGCAAAGGCAGGTGGTGTTGACAGAGATTGTAGATCAAGCATAGATTATTTATAAAGGTTCTCATAGAAATTATGAACTTCTGACCATATCTATAAAGTTTTTATTTACAAAACACTTAGAGATAATATTGAAATGTACTGGCTATATTCATTTTCCAATTTTTATATTACAGGAATCTTTGAATCTAAAGATACATATAATCACATATTATTGTAAATAAATCCACATGGTTACATTTGCCACAGACAATAAAACCATGTCTCAGCATCTTTACATTATGGCACCTAAATACTCCTTTTTTACATTATTAATAAATCTATAATTATAATGACTTATAATGATATTAACCATATCTGATCAATACATTATTTTTCCTTCAAACAGATTATTTTATTTAACTTTAGGGAATAATAATATAATAATACTAACTTAAAGGTACTATATGGAGTTTTCAGAAAGTCCTTGTTATTAATGACACCTGGTGGCCATTAAGTGAACTGCAGTCAGCATCCTGTCGCGCTCATGCTCGCTCGTTTACAAATGACTTTATCAGCTAACGTTACGAAGCAACCAATGCCAGATCCATGCAGTGTAGCTAAGTTACAGCTAGCTGGCTAACCTTAGTTGAGGTTGCAGTTAGCTAGTTGGCCGCCCCTGCCTTGCATCGCTCTTGGCTAGTAGAAAGCAAATGTTAGTTATATACCTTTGCTTTGTACTGTTACATAATTTATTGTTGGCTAAAAACACTGTTAGTCATCATACAAAGGTTAGTCAAGTTAGCCAAATAAAATATCCACTCAGATGCTGTGTCTCAAAGCGCGTACTCCCGTCAGTACACTTACATGCAGTACACTGTGTACACTATGTACTGACTCGTGTAGTGCGTTAATTTTGACAGGGTAGTGTTGTCTCAAATCGAATACTGCTGTGGTGCACTTACCGGAAATGACCATCGCAACCTTTGACCGCGTCTTCTTCATCTTCTTTTTAATGACGGATTGCAACCGGGCGGAGCATTATCGCCAACATTTACCGGGATTGCCGCACGCCGAAATATCTGCCAGCACATTTGCTCACTTGACTTCAATTCAATTATATTAAAAATTAATGAAAAATGAACGTGCTTTTACTTTTAGCTGTAACAATCACAACTGCGGCTGCCATTGTCATACGTTGGTGGTCCTCCCCTTCCGCTACGTGGCCAAGATGGAGACCGTTGAGGGTGAGAAGCGTGCAGCATTCCACACTCAACTTTCCGGCCATTTTGTGTACACCATCCGGGTACTTACAGTACATTGCATTTTGTCATACTTACCAGTGTGAACGCACTTATGCACTCAAAATACTAAGTTTGAGTACGCAAGTACACGATTTGGGACACAGCAAGATAGTATTTTGCTAGCGATAACATTAGCGAGCAAGCAAGCTAAGGTTAGCCAGCTAGTTGTAACTTAGCTATGCTGTATGGATTTGGAGTTGGTTGCTTCGTAACATTAGCTGATGAAGTAATTTGCAAACGGCATGCTAGCCAATTTACCAGCCAGATCAGCCCCGGGAGTGAATTAGCTGACTTTATCCACTCAAGACAGTATTTTGCTACATTAGTTAGTTAGCAATTCATCCGCGTTAGCAAGCAAGCTTCGTGGACTTTGTGTTGGACGCAACACATTCACACAGCAGATCTGCCAGGCCGAGCATATCTGGTACCTACACCGATTGATGATTGATGTTAGCGGACTCCATTTCTAAGCTAAAGTTAGCTAGTGTTGCACGCTGCAGGGGAGCTTCTTCTTCTTCTTTTGGTTTTATGGCAGATAGGGGAGCTGATCTGAACTGGAGCTGAAGACAGGCAAGGCACTCAGGAGTGCGCATAACATTACATCCTTTGGATTTTCCCCGAAAATTCGCCCCGAGTCCTTTACATAGAAATCAGTCCACAGGCTGTTACAGGCAACTGAGAAAGTCAGGGAAGGTCTCATTTTTATGTAAGGTTACAATCCGTTCACACATAGGTAATACAAAGTGATTCATATGTAAAATGTTACATATAGTACCTTTAATACTGACTAAGAATTGCAGCACTAACATCCATGTTCTTCATTAGTACATGGAAGATTTGATCCACAAAGACTTTACCTTAGCTGACCTTAATTTTCAAGCAAGTATTTACACAAGTATGTGGTTTTACATACCTGTGGGCGTGCCGTGCACGCATAATTATAATGCTGTTTGTGTTGTTTGAGCTTTTAGGCTTCAACGCCTTTTCTCATATGAAAGTGAATTTGTGGCTAAATTATCAGTAATTGTGATTTAAGTGATTGTTAGGATGGATCATCAAGGAGTCATTGTAATCATCAAGTCAGCTGCATCAAATCACTCAACACTTACAGAAAGATGCAAGAAAGCGTGCACTATAGTTTGTCTAAATGTTCCACTGTAAGTTCAAGCCAAAACAATCCTGTATCATGAACAATACAACTGAACTTCATACCGTGGCATGTATCGAATTAAACAACACACTGGCTCTAAGCTCATCACCAGGCTGACAAAGTTGCTCAACCTGATTCAACCTTGTTTTGCGCTTATACAGTATTATGCCAACCAACTGTGTTGATGTTGAATGAACTCAAAGCATTCTGCTTAACCACGCATGGTAACAGCATCTGTCATAAGTATTAGTATGAAAACATCCAATGCGAGCCAAAAAAACGGGGGTTTCATTTCTTCAGTTTAGGAACATTTTGGTCAAAACCAGCCATGGGGCAAATGAATGAGAAGCCTAACACCAACTTTAGTGCACACATTTTTTGACTGTAAAACAAAATCAGCCTTTGTCTGTATCCAGTCTAGCTCACTCTTCACTTCCTAACACTACTTGTTCGGGCATGCTCAGTAAACGCCGGAGTCCCTGCCACACATTCCAGCTGTGAGCCAGGGCTCCAGGACTATGCTGTAAGGAACAGAGTGGGTTGCTGTTTCACTGTCGCCATGGCTGGTGTCACTGTGGACTGACATTCATGTTTTGACTGTGTTGACACGCCCAGTCTCACCTCTGTCATGTCAGTGTTTTGAGGAAAACCAGAACCGGTAAAATACTTTTCCGGGGGCTGATAAATGCTTTTACAGCCTGCGTGAGTTTCTTTTACTCACTGGACTCACTCACACACGCACACACATTTACACTTGCTGTACATGCCACCATTTCCGACAGGACAGATTTAAAAATGTTCGAATTAACCGAGTTTAACACTTCTGAATCATACTGTAAGGAGCATGTAAGTTATAGTACAGAAAATGCTGCAGTGCCCACAAAGAATAAACTGCTGGCAGCACAGACGCTTCATGCAAAGCAGCTCTTCAGCTGAACACTGACACCATTCAGCTGGCTCTGATAAGTAAAAACCACAAGCTAAATGTTTACACTGACACACTGAAGATCTATTTGAATCCACTAAAGCTCTTGTTGTTTTATCCTCAATAGCTCTCCAATGAAATGATCAGCTGCTGCTTTGCATCACCTTAACAGGATGATTTGCAAAGCACCCTGTTAATCAGCTCAGTTAACGTTTGACCTCATCATAGCCCTATTCTGTACAACACAAAGCTGCAGGTGCAGAATAGTGCAGGTCCATCTGGTTGGTCAGTGTGTCAGTCTGAATGTTCGCACCACAGAGTTAAACCATAATAGACTGAAAAGCCAGGCTCTCAGCAGATTCACAGTCATCTATTGCAGTTTGAAAGTGCAAGCATGCACACTATTACTGTGGTAACTATGACCGGTGAAAGTTGAACCGGGATGATCTACAAAATCTAATAGACACATGGTTCCCACACATTTTCCATTTCAAAATTCCATACTTTTCCAGACTTCTTGGTAGATTTTTCAGACCATATTTAACATCTGAGTACAAATAGCTAGGTGTTTATTATATAAAGAAATCATTTTAAAATCCTCGTATTTTTTTCCCTTAACATATTGAGCAATATGTATATATATAATATATATATAATAAATAATAATATACTATTGTTCCCCCCCATATTGTTTTGTCTCTTTTATAAATAAGAACCAAAAATGAGTTGAAAAAAGTTACTTCTTGCCTTGCTTTCAACGGCATCAAGCTTGCTCTGGGCTCGCTGGCTGCCTGCTCCAAACGCCATGAAAAACACTCTGCTTGTATGATCAATTTCTTTCTAGAAATTCTGAATTTTATATTTTAGAAAACAGAATAGGGTCAATAGTCTGGAAACACAAATATGTTTCCATACTCTTTTCTTTTTTCCTTACTTATCCAGACCTGGAAATGACTAAAATCAAATTCCATCCATACTTTTCCATACTGCGTAGGAACCCTGCTTACAACAGACATTTTGGGTAATAACTTCACTGTTTACCTTCGTTTACACTTCAAAATAAGTAGTTTAGGTGGAATGATAAAAATGAAAATCTGACTGCTCTGGATGTTTGACCTTCAGTAAAGAACTCTGTCGTAAGGCTCTGTAGACTACAGCGGAGTCACCATGTCCCTGTACAGTACCTCTATAATTAACCTGCTGAGTAAAATGTTATAATGACTGAGATTGGACCCAGTAGGCCCAAAGTGAAAATATTCCTTAAAGCTGCACGCCACTCAGAAAGATTCCAGTGATATAATAGTGTCACGGTTAAGGTTAGATTCATAATGAACTTGACAAGTAGACAGGATGATGTCTGGTCCTGGAGCGATTTGTTTATTATTCAACAGGCTGACCGACAGAATGTTAGGCCTAATCAACTACATTTTTTATAATAAGTCAATTTTCATGCAAAATTGGCAAGCATTTGCTAGTTCCAGCTTCTAAAATGTGAGGATTTGCTGCTTTTCGTTTTATATCATTTGATATATTTTGGTTTGAACTGAAGCAAAACAAGTAATATGAGGACATCATCTTTGGCTCTCAAAATGTAATTTTTTTTAGACATTTTTTACCATTCATCAATTAATTTTAAAAACTAATTAATCAACAGATTAATTTATAATAAAAATAATCATTTGTTTCAGCCCTTATGATGGGTTCAGTTTTTGCTGCTATGACCAGCAGTCAGGGTGATGCTGCATTGCATTAGTAGTCAAAGACTGTTCTGAGGAGCCGCTGGCTGAGCCACTAGAGAACCATCAATCACAGCCAGCTCTCCACCCCCACAGCCTTTAAAACCAGTCCCCAGCCCTCTGCTCTGATCCACAGACCTCAGACTAATTCCACTCAGCAAGAAGAGACCTGCGATGGGCACATTCAAAGGACCATAAAAGAACATTTCAGCGCAGGTTTATGGCTTGTCAGTAGCAGAGCAGTGTGCTTCTCAGCATGCTATATGATTCAAAATCCTGACATTTATGTACTCATGACATTGTTACCAGACAATATAATATACAAAATAAACCAATACAGGGTGTCCAGCATTCACTCATTCGATGCTACTGGAGGCAGGGATCTGCTAAAATCGCATGTTAGGACTTATTCCGTCATGTGTTTGTGATGTCTGCGGCTGATGGTATGTTTCAATGAGTGTTTATTGTACTGTGGGTTTTGGCTGGCTCCATGGGGCTGAACCATATGGGGAAATCCTACTCATGCATGTCGATGGGAGCAGCAGCAGTGTGAGGTTTAAAACCTGCTGCAACGTGAAGGCAGGTGGCCTGAAGTCTAGTCAGACCATATTTGACATCCAAATGCTTAACGGGTTTTAAAATGTCAAATATATTTCACTCAGAGAAACATACAAACATTTGTGGATGTGAAGGCCTGGGAACTCACCCACGGCTGCTGCTCAAATCCCACCGACCAGAGTGTGGTGAGTAAGGCAGGGAGGGAAATGCCTCAAATAAAGAAACCGTGGTAAGTGCTGCCACATGTTCTATTTATACACAGTGCACACACACACAGTGAAACTGTAATCTGTTGCTTGATCTAGCTTGGAGACACTCATGGAGAATGTGTAGTGGTGTACAGGCCTGGCAGAGCGTCAAATAATGTTTTCCTTTTTCTGTTGGCATCAAGGGGAAATTTCTCTTCAAGTGAGCAACAGGCTGAGAATGTAGAGGAATTCACTTTCAAGCCTTTCACACTGGTGATCTGGCCATAGTTTGAGCACTAAAAGTGTTCAAATGACTGATTAATTCGAAACACTTTGAAGCTTTGTAATGTAGAGAGTGAAAACCAAACGGCAACCACCAAGACTGAATCTTGTAGTCCAGTTGGTCCCCAGCCACCAGACCACAGACCAGTACCTGGCTACGAGTAAACAATGGCTGCGGTGGAATAGTCGTTTTTGCTTAGGAAGTGGAGTGAAATGACCTGGAAGTATCTAAGTGGCAGCCATGATAAGAGCTGGTCAAATTCTCTAAAAGCTCTAAAAGGAAAGGTGCTTCAATGCTTCCTTTCTCCTATCTCCTATCTCCTTTAGCATAGGGTACATTGGACCATCTTTTACCAAAGGAAAGGAGATAATGCCATCCCACAATCCCTCGTGGCAGCAACATTTAAAGCAACCACGGCATAATTACGTAGGCTACTGTAAGTGCAGTGGGATTCTCTTAGCACCACGGATGTCTTTTCCTAAATCCTCATGAATTCTCTTCATGTCTCTTCTCTATCATTCATGCCAAAATTTTACTTTATACTTGGCCAGCATGCTAGTTTTGACAGAAAAAATAAAATACCTTTTCCATTGGGATCCAGTCATGTGAAACCAAATAAATCATATTCATGGGGAAAACTGGTTGGTCAAGAACAGTTTAAAAAGGTCATGTGGCTGTTGTTGAGATGCACATTATCAGTTGTGGGTCTTGAACTGTCTAAGGATAGTAGTAAACCATAAGCCAGCCTGCTGCTGCACCCCTCAGACCCTTCTCACTGCATTTGACCTCCAATTGACGGCTGGTTTCTTGCCAACACGGCAGCTGTCTGCCGTTATTTTCCCACTGCGCCTCTAACCTTAGTGTCCAGTGAATTCTCATGAAACCTTGTGCCAAAACAAGCTAACATGCCGACCCTCAGCCTGTCAGCACAGAGTTAGTGAGCTGGGAGCAGAGACAGCTTCCTGTCTGGCTCCGCCTCTCCCCCTCCTCACTCCTAGGTTACTTCCTGTCTTTGTCAGCCTCCTCTGAATCACAGACTTACACCCACAGACAAAACAACTTGAGAGACACTCTGGCAATAAAGACGCACATGTGCACATTGATGCTTGTGCAGCAGGCTTCATATACAACAAAAAGATTATCACTCAGGCATGCTGGGTAAGCCAGCCATTCATCAATAATGCAGTACAGGAAATGTGCATTTTTATCTCTCATTTGTTAGCACCTCAAGAGAAATCAGCCTCACAAGTAACCAAGAGTGGACAATGTAATATCCAGAACATTTTTACATTCCTGTGTGTGTGTGTGACGACCCAGAGGCATGTATTGACTTTATCAAAATGTGTACAGTTGCAGTAGTACAATAAGTACAGAAATGTGACTTCCGTTTACTGTTTGGTCAGCTGTCTTTCAGCATAAGAAGAATAACGGTTTTTGATATGTCAGTGGGTGTAATGCCTGTAATGGCATGCGTCATCACAAACATTAGCCTGTTGTCACTGTAATGTTTTAAAAGGCATGGGCATTAGAAAATCAGTATCATTGTGGTAGATCTACTTTTATTTAAGTAAGGGATCTGAATATTTCTTTCACCACTCTGCATAATGGAAATACTTCAGTGGAAATTATACAGCACTTACATTAAGTGTTGAAGCAGATGGGTAAGCTTTTTAAAAAGGGTATTGCTGCTATTGTTGATGTTGTGCTATATTATTGACCATCATGAATGATGGTTAGCAACATTTCAATAAGGGCTGGGTTGGAAAAGAGCAAACCTGTCCTTTAATTACACATTTGTGCGTCAGAAGGACTGAATCAATGTAACTGAAGCATCACTGAAGCAAGTCACTTTTGTTTAAAGGAGGAACTGCTCTGAAGGACAAACTTCTAATTATAGGGATGTTTTATTCCCTACACCTGTTTATACTCTTTTCTGAGGGATGTATGACTCTCAGCACAGTGTCCCTCAGTGCTGTGGCCTTGGGAGAGGGAGAGAGGCAGCTCTTCAGCTAGTGATTTAAATGCAACCACATGATAAGAACCAACTTCCTAAAAACGCACGCATGTCGCAGAGCACTTTGTGAGCTGCTTCTATTGTCCTGTCAGCTGGGAGGGGCAGTAACCATAGCAACCACATGAAATGTGTCCACCAACAAACCAACATCTTCCTGTTTTGAGGGATGACACAGCTGTGTGTGTGATAGGGGCGTGTGCATGTGTTGTCCTACACTCCAGCAGCAACTGTTAGTGGATATACCGCTGGCCAAAATTATACTTTCAGACCGTCTCACAGAAGTGACTCAGATGTTATGGAAACGGTTCTGGGAATCTGCAGAAGCCAATGAAAAGTCCACACGTTTGTTCATCTCATACCAAGTACACATCCATTAGTCATTGCTGAGCATTCAGAGACCTAATTCAATACAAAGAAATCATGCAATGTAAAAAAAAAAGCATCCTGCCATCTTGTTACTAAGATCATTTCAGCCAACTGCATAGAAGAGGAAAGAAGGGGGTCTTGTTTCTCTAATGTTACCAAGCATCTGCTCTTTCCTGCCCCCAACAGGTCTGTCAGAGGACTGCGCTGTTCAGACGCCAGCCTTCACAGACGCTGTGAGACTTCACAGACAAGCCAAAGGACACTACGGGACCTGGGACATGATGTGCGGACAGCCCCCACAGGTCAGGATATCACATTAATCACAATACAGCTGTGTCCCAGTTCAGAGGCTGGATCCTCTAAAGACCGGTCCACAAGTCCTGTCCAGTTTTAAACACACTGTAAACTGGGGTATCATGATTCCCGTTGGCACAGTATCTACACATTGCTTGTTGTTTGATGCCAACTTCCAGGTGATACACTTGTTTGAAATGTCTGACATTACGAGTTCATAAGGAGTGCTTGAATGCATCATTAGTTTTAGACTACCTCGTAGTTGGGAGGTTCAGCCCTGCCTGCAGGTTCTCAGAAGGAACCACATGAAGATCCAGCCCCTGATGCAACTTATGTTTTCCTCTTCGGAGGTGGATTTGACACTGAGGATACTGTGCCTCAAACAGCATGTTTGCTGCAGGTGACAGTTAAAAGAGATTTTCAGGAACAATTTCCAAACAGTCCCTGTGAGTACCTGTCCAAAGTTCAGGTCAGGGCCATAGTTCAACCTATTATTGAGAGGCCACAATGATGGATGATGTGCATTAGTAGAAAAAGATCAGAGGCAGGGCTGCTTCCTACTAGAGAAAAGCTTTTTCTCAATGAATATAGCTCAGGAAAACACCCCATCTACACCATAAACACACACCCCGCCCTCACACTACAGTACAAGAATGCACCTACACAAGACCTTCAAAGAGACTGTCAGCAACAAGACCCCACCCCTCAACAACATACCAGCATTAACAAGTACACACAGACCCATATTCACACATACACACACACACACACACACACACACACAGTTGACTGGGGTCTCCCCTCTAAATGAGTCCCTTTCACTCTCCTGCTAGTGCTTCATAGTCACTCTGTGTGTTTATGGCAGTCACTGTTTCTTCATTAATCCCCATGTTTCCTGTCTGCATCTATGTTCCTCTCTAGTTCCCTGAACATTACAGTATTTATTCAGCCAGATGGACATGTTAAAGGGTAATTCTGGTATTTTTAAACCTGGGCCCTATTTTTTTTTTTACAAATTTTGGTGTACAAATGACTATATAGTTTCCAAAGGTTTGGAATTAGTCCAGTAGATCGCCTCAGCTGGCAGCCATTTAGACATTCCTGTGGATTTTTAATCTATTATGTGAATACAGAAGGGGCAAAAGTAAACTGCAGATGACCATCAGTACTGCACA